>VWZD01013180.1:28701-50330 GCA_013396695.1 Sakesphorus luctuosus
CATAAAACAGCACTTGATTTGATTTATTTTACTAATCAAAACTATGCATGTTTGAGAAAAGTCTCCTGATCTTGCATTTGGTATCTGCAGTCAAATGTGAGTCCATCAGCCTTTAAAACCTTCAGCACCTTGAAGAACTGTTCTTTGATACTGCTGGCACCCTTCTTAGAGAACACACTTTAAATCTTAAAAGATTTAAATCTTGGAAACCCTTGAAATTTTGCAAGTAGAAGTCAAATTTACTTAATTTCTAATAGAAGCAAAAATTATAAACAATGAATGAATTCTGTAAGGTTTTGCAGAGACATGGGCATGGACAGAAAATTGGGAGATTTGGACCTAAAGGTTCACTATTCTATATCAACCAGTCAGCTGCATCACTGCTAAGATTTCTATTGACCTATGCAGAACTCTTTGTACCAATAAAGGGGGGCTCAATTAAGTTTAAGTCCTTTTTATTGAGATAAAAGGCATTTTTACTGAATTTAAAGAACATAAAGTTTGTTCTGTACTTTTGTTCTGTACTTTTCCCTAAAGTCACACTAACATTTCTCAACCAAAAAAAAAAGAACGAAAAGGAAAAAAAATTGCAAGTGATTAAAAATCTTCTGTTCCTTGACAACAACAGAGAAAATTGAGTAATAAGCCTATGGTTAGATAATACTGCTGAATCACAAAGCTTTTTTTTTTTAAGAATGTCACAATAGCTGAAGTTTTGAATTCAATAGGCAGCTGTTCTCAGGAAAAGGGAAATTCACATGGCATAATAGGAATTTAAAACAAAACCCCTAAAAGTTACAGAAAGAAAGAAATAATTACCTCTAGCCTGTTGTCTGAGAGAAGATCTTCAATATGTAAATTAATAATTTTAAACATTCTTTCGCCTTTCACTGTAATGATATCTACAGCTTTTCTTCAGCCTGAAATGCAAACTATTTATTAAACATGGTAATCTAGGACAAGATCCCAAATCAAACAGTTCTAAGCAAGAACTGATTCTGATTTTGCAATTTAATTTCTTACACAAGAATCTTCTGTATTTATGAAGGTCTTAGATATAAAAGAATTTGTGCATGGATTGAGGAGTTTCTTTTATAGACAAAGCTGTGGAACTGGAGATTGCAGTAGCAAAAAGAAAAGGAATTTCCAGCTGGAGTATCCAAGAAAATAAAGAGTATATTTCCTGAGATATTTCAATTTTAATATTAAGATAATAATATAATTTCAAAACATTGAACATTAATTACCTAATGCATTGCACTGAAACTAGTAGTTACAGAACTATTGATTGTTCAAAAATATTGTCTACTTATCAATTCTTGCTCAGAAAGCCTATGATAATGAGGAACCATTTAAACAAGATGTTGTATTTTGGTCCTTGTTTATTTAGAAAAAGGTGGTGGCATACATTTATGCATAATTTTCCAACAGAAATGTAATGTTCCTGAAGCTGAACAGCTATTTGTGGGGGGAGGGGAATCTTTTGCAAATTACAGTGCAAATATTATCACTACTGGAAGTATTACATTCTGTGCTAATAAGAATAATGTTAGTACAATTTCCAAGCCACCTGCTCAGAAAATGGTTTGCTACATGATGTCGGTTATGTCACTTTCAGATTCAGTAGTTAGTCAGACAAAAGGCAAAGAAGAAAAGCAATTTCCTTTACAAACTTTGAATTTGTAAGGGGTTTTGTTTCCAGAAGGTAAGTAGAGCTGACAAGAGAAATCAAGTATGTAAGTTCTAAGAAATCTGTTGCCTAAATAATTACATTGTAGTTTTGAACAATAAGTTCCTTTTTTATGTAAGACTGTAATTTCTCTAGGCAAAGGAACCTTATTGATCCCTCTGAATGTGTGATCAGCCAGTCTTATCTAACTGTTCACTTCTTTGAGCCACATCAGTGTAAGCTGTCTATACAAATTTTGATGGTTTCTCAAGTTTTACATTCAAAATTATCATCAATCAATATAGAAAAATGAATACAGAGATGTGAGGAACAGATTATGTGAGAAGATGAAAAGTTCTCCTTTCAATTAGCCATTGCTATAGAATGCTGCAGTGTCAGGACAATAACTAAGATGGGAGGCGGGGGAGAAAAAAACAAACTGAAGGGTACAAGTACCAAATGCACTGAGTTTGATTTGGTTTGCCCGGGATGCGATTAATTTTCTTCACATGAGTCCACATGGTGCTTTTTATATTGGTGGGCAAAACAGGGCTGATAATGCACCAGTGTTTAACCTACTGCTGAACAGTACTGGGACAGTGTCAAGGCTTTCTATCTGTCCTTCTACCCCTCAGCAATAAGGCTGAGAGTGGGCAAGAATCTGGGAAAAGGCACAGCTGACTAAAACTGAGCATAGATACTCCATGTCATGTAACATCATGTTGAGAAAAAAAATGTGTGTGTTTGTGTATTTCAAAAGAGAGCCATTTTTTTGGGACTGAATGGGCATTGATCTGGTGCTGGTGACTTTTGCACATCTTGGTGGGAGGTTCTTCCCCTCCTTCCTCTACATACCAGACTGTCCTTATCTTGGTCCATGAGTTTTCTTTTTACTCTCTTAATTCTCTCCCCCATTCCAAGGGGGAGAGAAGGTTAGTGATAAGAAAGTGACTTGGTGGGGATTTAGTTTAGTGATCTGGGGTTAACCCACAAGGTCAGGGTAAGAGTAGTTGCAAAACAAAAATAGGCAACCATCAATGTAATTTTTTCTGTACCTTTTAAAATGACAGAGAAGTCGGTGTAAGATAACCATGGATGAGTCACAGAACTCTTGCTCAGCAACTACTCATGCTGATGAGCCGTTGACTGACATGACCTCAAGCACACTCTGCACACAGTGATGGAATGAAGGCACAAAAGGCATTTATTAAAGGACTGTGAGGGTTTGTAGGGTACTCAGGGAAGATTCTGGAACTTGGATGGGAGCACTTACTAAACTACCTGTCAACTTAGACCCACTGCAGTAATCCTAGATCACACATCTGAGTGCTGTTGCCCATTTTCCTCAGGTGCCCAGCTGGTTGATGATGTGTCTGGTTCTGTTTTGGTAATGCAGGTGGTTAAAAGTTTCACAGTTCATATTACTTCTGTACTGATTTGTAAAAGAGAAGGATATTCTTACACCTGGCTTAAATGTCAGTTGCTTCAGTAACAAAATAAAAGTGGCTTCTTACAAGAAACTCCTTGAGGGGTAAGTACTTTGAATACTGATATATTATTAAGATGATTACTACTATTATTTCAAGTGGTTGTTTACTTAAAGGTTTTTATTTCAATTGATATCCTGTTGACAATTCTTTTTGTAGAATATGTTTGGGGGTTTTTGTAATAATAAGTACTTTCATTTAAGTATGGACGTATTTTGTGCAATCAGCAGGAAATTCCTAGAACAGCAGAGAACGGGCCTATCAAACCTCGATCAGGCTGGAGAGACATGCTTGTCTTCACTCAAGCATGAATAGATAGATATGAACTCTATTATAAAGCTCAGTAACTGTGCTCACAACAAATAACAAGGAGGAAGCAGTGTTTACCTAGATTCTCTGATACTCTGAAATATGGGTGACCCTTGCACAAATCTTTATTTTACTGAATTTGAGAAGGAATTAGGTATCTATACCCCTCCAGACTCCCACAAAACTATAGCATTTCTCAATGTCTTGTGCTGAACCTGGTCCACCATGTACCATAATTTAAATATTGGAGTATAGGCTTTAATTTGACCATTTCACATGGTTGCATAATCACTATTGAATTGCAGCATTTGCCTGCCCTAATAAAGTTATGTAATATGGAGTAACATCAACTGGAAACACAGAATAAGCTGTTCCAGAAGCTCCTATGAAGTGATAGTTGGGGTACAGTTATTATAAAAGACTACATTTCAAATTCCTCTTTTAAGTTAGAAGCCAGATACACATAAAAGAGAGCCTAGGGTGAACACAAAGCCAAGTGTCTCACAACCTCAGAGGAATGCAGTAATCACTGGATTACTTGGATAACCAGAGAGGATTCGGATGACAGATATTCTTAGGAAGACTAGGTGAAGAGATTGTCAAATGTGGAAGCCTGGAAGTACTTCAGTTATCTAAACACTTTGGTGTCTTCATGACTCTGGTTGTAAGATAGATGCAGAACAGCACACTTGCAAGCACATAGGACATTTGATTGGTGGAAAGTCAAATTTATTACAATAAAATACATAAATTATTTCATATATTACTAATATATAAATGACAAGGAAGTGTTTAAAAGTGGTGAGGTGATTAGGAAAATTATCCAGGAACAACCAAGTTCAAATTCCTGATCTAAACCTGAAAGAAGCAGTACTTCTGCCTCTTACATTCAAGGTAAATAGTACAACCATATTCACTGGCCATACAGGATTTGCTTTTTCTCTTTTATTTCACCTGTGGCTGTCTAAGGTATAATTTTTCTAACCTATGTGCATCTGTTTATGCTTTCCTTCATCCAGTGCTATGTCTGTAAAATCATTAGTCTCTCCAATATTGATGTAATATTTAAAATACCAACTAGAATTAATAACTTGCTCTCTTCTTGGAATCAAAACTAGAGAAGAAAGTACTCCTGTATTCATATTCTGAAGTGGTGAAACCTGAGCAAAGCAGGTTTATGAACTGTGTTACTTGCATTCTTTGATTCTACTACAGGATGTCAGCTTATGCTTCAATTCACAAACAAGAACAATGGAAATTGTAACATGGCCCTTTCTATTTTGTTTTGGTTTTGTTGGGTTTTTTTCAGTGTGGGCTGAATACTAATACGATCAAAGAAGGTGAAATGGTTGTCTTGAAAACTCTCAGAAGCAGAAGTATTAACTTGGTGGTATTAGAGATAAATCTCACTATTCATTTGCTTGTACTCTTCTGACAATTGAATCTCTTTACTCTAAAAAGGAAGGAAATAAAATAATAAGGAAAATTTAAAAAAAATCTGTTGTCTCACAATTTTTTAGAAACTTGAAAAAAAATCATTATCTTTCTTTTCCAGAGTAAAGTTTATTAGGGCAGATTTAGAAATCCATACATTTTGTTTGTGAGAAGGTTATCTTTTTCATTAAAGATACTCTTCCTATTTCCACCTGGCTCTTCAGTGGCAGTTCTGCAACTCAGGCTGTATTTGGACTGGAGGAGGGCATACTGAAATTTCACATTTGCTGACTAACCAAGACTTATGAATGCACGAGACTACCTCATAATTGGACAGCGGGTTAAAAGATTCAACTTTGAAACAGGCAAAAATAATATCATAATGGAGGGCGAGTAGAGTAACATAAAATATTTTTAGTGTGTGCATTTGGTGAAAAGGTTTGTCAGTGATTTCCATTCTTACTGTAGGGGGGAAACTGCAGGAGGGCAGATGACCCAGGTCTTTCCAACCTCCTACTTAAAACAGGCTGTCCAGGGTCTTGGCCAATTGAATTTTGGACATCATCAGGGAGAGAAATTCCTCTGTCTCTCCATGTAGGTTTTTCAGTCTTTGACCCCTCTCACAGTGAATATTACATCCAAGGACAATTTTTCTTCCTGCTGATTGTGGCTACTAGCTCTTGATATTTTGCTGTATGCATTCAAGAGAAAAATCTGGCTCTGTCTTTACTATAGCTCCTTTCTAAGTAATAAAAGACTGAAATCAAATTCCTTCTTATCCTTCTTTTCTCCATGCTAAGCAAACAATGTTTCATCAGCCTTTCATATTATGACACATTCTTCAGCCTTTCCAACCATCTTGGTGATTCTCCACCAGATTCTGTTTATTGATATGACTCTTTTACCAGGGGTCCAAAACCAGACACAGTGCTGCAGATGCACACACCAAATGCACAATCACTGAATGGACAACAATAACCATGTGCCTCAATCTGCTAGCCACACCCTTTCTGATACAACCCAGTAGACATTTAGTCTTCATTGTTTAAGCATATCTTGATTCCAGGTCAGTTCTCAAAGACACATTATCCAGACAGTCTGTTCCCAACCTGGACAGCTGAGATGGACTTGTTGCATGCCAAGTACTAGACATTGTATTTGTTTTTATTGATCATTATGAGGTTCTTATGAACCCATTTTTTCAGCTTGTTGATGTTTCTTGGCAAGAACAGCCCACATCTCCAGAATATCAACCATGATCCCCAATTTGAAGTAATGCAAGAACCTGAAAGGGGTGAATCCTCAGGGAGGCCACTATGAAAGTTGTTAAAGCATCATCCCTTTTATCAGTTCTGGAGGAACATGCCTTATAATTGATCACTAAGTACACTTTGATTCATTGACAGCTATTCTTTGAGTCTGATTGTCCAGAGTTTTCACCCAGATTATAGTTTACCCATCTAATCTTTATCTCTTCAGTCTGGATTAGAGGACTTAGTGGAAAGCTTTGATATAATGAAGATAATTATATAACCTCGATATAATGAAGGTAAATCCAGTTCACTGCACTCCCTTTTGCCATGGAATTGGTCATTCATTCGGAGAAAGGAAAACACAATTTGCCCTCAAGAAGTTGATGCTGACTATACCCAGTAACCTCTTTATTTTTTTTTTCCTGCATGAGCCTAGAAGTATCTTCCAAGAGTATTAGCTCTATAATTCTGACAGGTAGTGACGCTAGCTCTTCTGTCTCCCTAATCAAAACAAATTTTGGACATGCTTATTTTCTGGGGCTGCTAGGAAAAGAAGATTGTTGTAGTTTTAGCTAAATGGGAAGGAATTTAGTGATTTTTTTCATACCACCTCATAATTTGGAGTTGAGGGACCACCCCATTTCCTAGCTGGGTCAGGGAAGACTGTGCCCAGTGTCTCAAAACCTTCTGGAAACACAGGTCCCTAAAGTGAAGCATCCTGGGAACTCAGGCAACAGGAGGCAGGCACGCACTTGAACTCTCTCTAGGTACCTGGTTTTTGCTCACTGGAGCACTGTGTATTCTTGAAGCCTCTTCCCAGGGACTGTCCTGACTCAGCTATGACTGTTTCCACTTTAGCTGAAGCTGTTTTTCTCATCAGACCAGGGTTGCCCTTGGCCCCTCCTGAGATTTCCTGGCGTGGACAGCCACTACCAACAGATTGGGGATTTCCCTCTCTGGAGCTGCACAAAGTGCCACCTCTCTGTGGCCTGAGCCTGGCAGGCTCCAGCACCATGCCAGGTTGGCTCAGTCCCACCATTGTCACTCCACAGGATTTATAGTGTCAGAACCCACCCCTCTGCCTTGGTAGCATAGGACTTTCCATTGGACAAAATATCTTTCCAGGGTTTTTTTTTAACCTAGTGGGGAGTGGAGTACCTAGGTAACATTTTCTGCTATTGTGGGGTTTCTTTTTTTCTTTCCATTTTCAGTACATTGTTACTTTTCCTTCTTCATTAAGACTTCTCATAATTTTTACCTTGTTTATTTTGGGGGAAGGGAAATAAAAGAAAATGGGGGTTCCCCTCGGTAGAGATCTCATCTCCCTATCATATTGTCATTAAACCAAGACTGGAGTTAAGTAATCAAGTTTAAATAACCTACCTTTTAGTGTCTTTACATGTATGTCATCTAGCTGTCTTTGCTAATATCACCAGTGGAGGAAGGATCCAGGTACCTCAAACAATTCAGTGGCACTGGAGAAGCTTTACCTGAGACATTCCCATAGATCTAGAAGATACAACCCATGACCTGCAGAAGAATCATGCTTTACCACATGAGAAGTTGGGGATCAGGGAAAATATTTCAAAGAACCTCAAATGGAAATAAATACGTGTGCTTAACAAAGTGAATAATTCCACAAACAAATATTTTGCACCCAAATCATCCTCTTGGCTTAACTAGTTGTATAACCTTTATGGGTTGTGATGGAAGCATTACCTTTCAAGCTGAATTTTGCCCTCAATGGTCTGTATCTAGTTTTCACTTCCATAGCATCCATTACAGGGTGTCCAAAGAGAAATGAGTGGGTAAAATATTAGGTTTTAAGTAGGTTTTAGTCTTATTACTTCTGTATTATAAAGATGTCTATAAAATGGAATATTTTCCCTGCTTCATATGGATTTTTCAGTTTGACAAGGACTCAAGCAAATATGAATTGCACAGAGAGACCTTTTCAGATCTCTCTGTGCCAGAAAATGCTGCCTATTTCTTGTATTTTTACTGTATGAACCTCCACTGTACTGCTAGTTTTTGCTAAGAATGATTGAGAAATTTGTGTCAGTAAGGGTCACTTCACTGATGAATTTCATTATTTATTCATAGCTCTATGAAAAAGGAAAAATAAAGTGTTCTAAAATTTCCACTTTCTTAATAATGTGAATACAGTATCTTTTAGAGGGTTCGTGTTGCTGTTTTGTTCTTTGATGGCTTTCCCCCCTCTTTTCCTCATGCTTATTTATCTTCTCTGAAATCTACATTTTGGAATTAAAAAACATTATAAGTACAGGTAAGACCTGAAGAATGTCCTTGAAAATGCAAGCGTGAGAAAGTTATGTATGGAACAACAACACTACAACAGTCATTTCTGCATCTGCTATAATATACCAAAGTTCGCAAATTGCCTAAGTTACTCTAGGGCAATGGTTAATGTTACCAAAGTCTGCATCTCAATTGTACAAATGTTCTATAAAAAATAGGTGGTGAAGAAAGAGTGTTATTAAAAAACAGATTTTTAATTGACTCAGTTCTGTCTTAAATTTAACTGGAGTTATAACCACTTAGAGCATTCTTAATAATCAACCTCCTCTTTTACGACAGATAAGAATAACTATTGTGTTAACTTGTACTACACTACTTAGACAATTTCTAATGATAAACCTTTTTCTAATAGCAAATAATAATTTGCATTATGTTTTTATCAAAATAAAACACTGATAAAAAAATATTACCACTATATAAAAATCACTATTTACTTTTTAAAGTGTGGTTCTATTAGAAGAGATTTCTAAATGAATTAAAGTCTTGGATTTCCTCTGAAAAAAATGCACAATATTACATGTGATTTAAAAAGAAAAAAATAGAATGAAAATAATAACATAAAAATTATTTGGAAACTATTTCAGAGACAAGAACTTTCAGCAGGTTTTGAAATCTTAGCAATTTATTGAGACAAAGTAGTGTGTTACCAGAATAATAATAAAATATATTTTAACAAATTAATGTTCTTGGATGTCAGACCTTAAGATTTTGTTAAAGTTACAAGGAAATACAATAATAACAAGTTACAAGAATAACAAGGAACTCTGAAAACAAGCAAAAGTAGCAATGTTTATGAATGAGGAGTGAGAGTGAGGGGAAAGAAAAAAGTGTAATTCTGAATCATGTAAAATGTGCAATATTTTTGTTGAGCTGGTTCTGATAGCAAATAATGAAATGCTATTTCTTTGATAATTAGCAGCTAAACAGACAATTTCATTCCATTTTATAGTTAAAATGATATAGTGTGATGAATAGGTCTACATATCACAAGTCATGCCTCTGAACTCAATAGGCTGTCTTGTACAAATAAGGTTCTCTATCGTAGACTAAGTATCAAAATTTTATTTTCATGATCTGACTCTGCTTGGTTCACTCCTATATAGCTGTGTAATTTCATCTTTTCAGAGCTGCATTTGGTCACATTAGGAGCAAGGGAAGAAAGGGAAGAAGTTTTGTTCTTACTATGAAGTAAACATATAAGAGTCTTATAAACTTTCCAAAATAAAATTAGGTTCTTTAACAATGATGGAGTTAATTTTTGTCTTCTGCCAATCTCATATATGCATAAATTGGGAATTGAACCAGTATGTTGTTGTTTTACTGCACAGTAAAACAATGCAGCACTGATGATGAACTGAAATCCTGGGCCACAGTGAAGAACAGCTGGATCCAAAATCGGGTGCTTCTTCAAAAATGGAACATCAAATAAACTCTCAAACTATACATAGGCAGCAGACATGATACCTCTGACACTAATGACTCATTAAGAAGAGTCTTGTGTGTGTGTACATGTGGATTTATTGTTGAATTATGAATTATTGAGTGCAATTGCTAACAGCCATTTTTTCCAAATATACACTTTAGGTATTAAAACCCTTGTAAAACAATTTTCCATGAACACACACTTTATAGAACTCTGTTTAGTTTAACTTCTAGGATTTGATCATCAAAGGCTTAAAAACACATAGGATATTAGTAAAACACTAAGATTAACCCATTGAATTTCACGTGGAAAACTCTTTAGTGAGCAATACATTCTGAGGCAGATAATTGCTGTTCATACTTCGTAAACTGTTGAAGGAAACTCTTACTTTCCAAGAAATGACTCTAAGCTTCTCAGACATTCATCAAAATTTCATGTGTGGAATTGCTTTTTTAAAAAAATCTGTACATTCACTCAGGTGATGGGCAAGCAGTTTGATTACAGTAAGATTTATTACTAATTCCAGTTAATTTTAGGGGTTTTTTCCCAAGTTTAATTGAGCTTGTATTTTAACTCTAAACTGCAGAGATCACAATATTTAAAAAAAAAAATCTACATTTCATTAGTCTCATTTCATATATAGTTAATAAGTAGAAAATCCTCTTTGGAAATTAAAAAGCCTTTTTACATTATCTTTATAATTAACTCAATATTAAATTAATAATGGAGACTTAGTAAAACTTTAAATTGAAGCTTTGAAATACAGAATTACAAATAGCTAATCAAAAGAAAAATATAGATGAAAGAAATGCAAGAGACAGGTCCACTTCAGGGGAAAGTATCGTGAAACTAAATCAATGACTTCTGTGTGTGTATGTACAAATAATCTCCAAGCTACTGATATTTCGAAGTTCAAGCTATGAATATATTGTGCTACACTTGCAGGCTCTATTGCCTAAGAAATTAGGAATATTATATTTCACATGTAAACCAATGCTGTTTTAAGGGAGCACTTGTCCTACTAGAGACATCTAATATTTTTTATTCTGTCAGAATAAAGGTTTGGTCTTCAGCTATTCTCAGCTATGTGATTTATAACATGGCTGAGTATGTGTCATAGAGCCCTCCACACACCTAATGATTCAAATAGCAAGACTGGGGAACCTCTGACTCTTATATGCACCAGATGGGGTTGGTCCATGAGTCCAGAGAAAGAGGAAAGGATACATTCCCTAGATTTGTTGCTTCACAGATTTGGAGCATGACAGTTATTTTGTGTATGTCAACAGATGAACTGTAAACCTCATTCCTCAATACTGGCATTCTCTTCAATCCTGTCCTTACCTTTACTTTTGCCATAGTGGAACTCTTCATATTATATGGGATTAACTAGTATTTTAAGGAGTTTTCTGAAGGCTCTGTATGCCTTTGCTAATCTGTTGTCTATCTCTTTGTCAATCTTACCATCTGACGAAATGATAGTTCCCAGATAGGTGAACTGCTGGACTGACTTAAGCTCTGATTTGCCTATGGTGATGTGGGAACGATGGAAGACTTTCTGAGATGCAGGTTGGTAGAGAACTTCTGTCTTCTTCAAGCTGACTTCCAGCCCAAAAAGCTCAGCAGCCTCTGCAAAGCAGGATGTTAAGCGCTGCAGAGCTGCTTCTGTGTGAGCAATGAGGGCGGAATCGTCAGCAAAAAGCAGCTCATGGACAAGGTGATTTAGGGTCTTCGTGTGGGCATTCAGTCTCCTTAGGCTGAATAGGCTTCCATCGATATGATATTGGATGTAGATGCTGTTTTTCTTCATCGAGGTCTGTCATGGCTCTTTTGTCCATCATGCTGAAGAATAGGAGAATGGAGCTGGTGCAAGAATGCAACCTTGTTTCACACCATTGGTTATTGAAAAGGGCTCAGAGAGTGCATCACCATATCTGACTTGTCCGTGCTGATCCTCATGTAGCAGTATGATCATTTTGAGGAACTTGGGGGGACATCCTAAACATTCCAAGATCTGCCACAGGCCTTTTCTACTCACACTGTCAAAAGCTTTGGTGAGGTCAATGAAAGTTACAGAGTCCTTTGTTCTGTTCCCTACACTTCTCTTACAATTGTTGACCACTTCCCATGGTCAAGCAGATGTTCAGCCATGGCCAGGAGAGCAGGGCCCCATCACGCCTAATGGTGACTTGGGAAGACAAGCATGACCGCTCCAGATGTTCCCTCTTTCTCCTTCTTTCACCCACTTTATATACTGAGTGTGGCAGCATATGGTATGGAATACCCCTTGGGAGACCTGGGGTCAGCTATCCTGGCTGTGTCCCATCCCCATCTTGGGGACCCTCAGCCTCCTTGCTGGAGATGTGGGGTGAGAAAAAGTGAAGCCTTTGACTAAGTGTAAACAGAGCTTGTGAATAACTAAACCATCAGTGTGTTATCAACATTATTCTCATACTGAATCTAAATCACAGCACGGTACCAGTTACTAGGAAGAAAATTAACGCTATCCCAGATGAAACCAGGACACTTTGTAAAGAAGAAATCAGAGGGATCTTGCGAATGGCCACAAAGTATTAATTTCTTGAAAAGTTTACCTGGAGAGAGTATAGTGATATTATGATAATGACCATAGACTGAAAATCTGTATAAAGAGTGAATCAGAAAAATAAAGTTATATTGTTTACTAATAATATTAGTTTAGAAAAAAATAGATCCTGTCTACTTCATCTTAAAAATTTGTAAGCAATATAAAAAACCATACCCTGTCCTGACATTCTGAAAGTTTAATTACCTTTCACAGGGGTAAATTTGGAACTAGTAGGATATGCACAGATATACACAAAGAAGAGAACTTCCGTGAAAGTATTAACCAGGTGTTCATTGGGCTATTATAGTAGATGAAACAAAACAAAAACCACCACCAAAATAAAAGAGAAAATTCCTAAAAATATTACTGGTGAAACCTAAATTTTTAGAGTCTGTTTACCATATGCCAGTCTTGGACAAATGTAAAGGTTGCAGGAGAGAGTTAATGTTGACTGTAAGCAATATTGATGTTTTATAGAAAATCTATTAGGTGGAGAAAGAATCCTATTTGGAGTGACTTCTCTCCTCTTTGGTTCCCTGAGACCCAGAGTGTAACCAATGAAAGTGCTTATAATTAAACATGAACTCTAGCCCTTTGCTGAACATAGACAGATTTAAGTATTGTTAAAAAAACTTCCCTGTCTGACCATCCAGGAGCCACTCTGGCAGTCACACGCATACTACCTGAGCTGGGACCGAGGCCCATTTGCAGCTACACACCCCACTCTCACACAGCCAGACCAGAATTCCTTACCAGCTTGGCCCCAGGTTTTGAATAGCAGTCTTTGATGTCCAGATTCTTCTAGTAGTTGTCTATAACCTAAATAACAAAATAACATCTTGAAGTGGGTGCTTCTGACAAGGGACCCTGAACAATGGAACCCCTGGGCTTTTATGCCCTCACAGTCTAAGCACAGAAAAGTCTGGGGCTTGTGGGCTCTTGCTGTGTCTGAATTGCCAGGTCACTTGGCTGTGCCATAGGTTCTCATGCCTTTTATTGTGTAAAGAGTTGGCAGTTCATGGCCTCATGCTTGGGTCTCCTGCCATCCAGAGCTCAACCTGCAGCACTAACTGCAGCTGGCACAAAATAGATTCTTCAACAGAATGTGATTATTCAGCTGGAGCTCAGAGTTGCTGGAAAGAGGCATCTCTGTATCCCAAATAAAGGCAGGGTATGTAGCCCAGCTGACTGGCATCAGTCCTATCACTCTTGGATTATATATTAATGGTTTTGCTCCCTTCAGCTTTTATATTTTGCTACCTACATGTATTTCCAGATCCTCTATTAAGGATAACAGTGCAGTAATAATTCAATACTATGTGTTTTGCAAGAAAAGTTGATGACTTTCAAACCTTCAAGTTTTGCTTATAAAAACTTGATGCTTGTGTATGTACCATTTGTTCCTCATCATCCCAGACTGTATAGGCCAGATGCATTCCAGGGAGATGGATCTGATCTTTTGCCAATGGAGCAAGGCTGAGAAGCTTTACAGTCCACTCCCCACTGCATCTGGCTCCTGAAGAAGTTATGAGATTTGACAGAGTACCACAAAACTGCATAGATGAAAACTGTAATGACCATGTGATGCTCTGCCTGAACAAATGAGTCTTTCCAGAACTGATCATGTCAAGAGATCTGAGCTGGTTTTCTCTGGTGCCAAATCAAGTTTGACAGGGTTTATTAGCTTAGGATAGAGGCCATGGAAATATAGCTATTTTTCTTAAGCTTGAATTCTTCACTTGAGGATTGTGCCTCATCTAATAAATCTCGTTGAATTGAGCTAATTCCTCATAATGCCAGCTTGGCTGCCTGTATCCTTTTTACATTGCTTTGTTATGCTCTGTTTTGAAGCTTGCTAATCCTTCATTTTAAAGGGGTGATTGTTGATTGAATCTCTTTGGCTAGAGCTCACAGTTTCTGATCAGGCAGAAGCAAGAAACTGCTTATAAGAAAACAAATGCTTACTGGTAGCAAAGGGCTCTACTTCACTTGGTTTCTCTTTCCTTTTTTCTTTTCCCTTCAATGAATCAGGCCAAGAGAAGTCAAAAGTCTTTATTGTTAGACATCCTAAAACATTAAATAATAGATGTTTACTTTCTCTTCAGAGCCAAAGGTGCACATAGCAGCTTTGTTTCTCTACCTTTAATCTGTCATTCTGTATATAGACTCTAAATTCTCTAAATCAGTAATTCAACCAATGCATCTTCTGACATGAGTTAAGGCTTACTACTGCTTACTTGAGACAGAAGTTTATCAAATGTTTAGTATGGAAAGCCAAAAATCAAATAATCATATTTCATAGTTAATAAATTATTTTTGTTGCATTTTTATGTAAAAAATAAATCTCTCTCCACAGGCACTATTTCATCAAAGATGCTTATTATACTAGAAAGATTTCATAGTGTCTTTTGTGGAAATTATTCTTTGAGCAGTTTGTTGTAAAGTAATTGTTTTTTAAAATACAAAAATAGCTAATGGATGCAGAGAAATACAGTGTCTTCTAGCTCTGTGACTGTCTCTAAGAACTGGAGACTTGTTAATAATAGCAATGATTACAGACAGAGAAATTCTCTGCCTTTTATATCCTAATATATCAGTTTCAAATGTACTCCTTCAGCAAATAATCATTTGCTGAAGTAAACTCAGCTGCAAGAAAAGATGAACTGTTGTGGTTTAACTACTCAGGTGCAAACCCGTTGGCTCACTGAGCCCCAGTGGGGAGAGGAAAAGAATCAGAAAAGATTGTAAAACTTGCCAATTAAGATAAAAATAGCTTAACAGGACTGAAAATAAACAGCTTTTGGTGCCAGTCTGCTAATTTCTACAGCTTACGATTCACCATCAAATTGTTGTGCTGGAGCAGGTGATAGGTCCATGGCAGACATTAAAAAAGTTTTAGAGTAAATAAGTTAAAAAGTCAACCAAATAATGAAAAAAAAAAAAAGCTGTATTAGTCCCGGCATTCATTAGCCTACAGACTTAAAGAGGAATTATTTCACAGAATCACAGAATGTGCCGAGTTGGAAGGGATGCCCAAGGATCATTGAGTTTAACTCATGGCCCTGTACAGGCCCATCCCTAAGAGTCACACTGTGTGCCTCAAAATATCACCCAAACACTTCTTAAACTCTGTCAGGCTTGGTGCTGTGACCACTTCCCTGGGGAGCCTGTTCCAGCACCCAGCCACCCTCTGGTGAAGACCCTCTTTGTACTATCTAACCTAAACCTCCCCTGATACAACTTTGACCATTCCCTTGGGTTCTGTCACTGGTCACCATAGAGAAGAGATCAATGACTGCCCCTCCTCTTCCCCTCACAAGGAAGTTGTGGACTGCAATGAATGCAGAGCCATAAAAGTCTTAAAAGTAATTTACACAAGGAAATGCAATAAGGAACAATTTACTGATTAATCTCAGTCTCAAGCTGTTAAATGCCTTCCATGTTTTGTTCTGTAGTTAGGAACTTGAAAAGCTTTTTCTTTCATTACACACATTATCATTGAGTTTCTTTCCTCTGAGTTTTTGCTTAACAGTACAGTAGAGGTTTATCAACAGCAGATGGTTTGGCAGAAAAAAAATAGTATTTTTAATTTGATAGCTGATGATGAACAATGGTAATTATAATAATATTAGGCAGTTGAAGATATTTCCTGTACATTTTGATAAGATCATATGCTTATAAGTTGGGACCAATAATCAAAGGTAGATCTCACTTGTTTTATTAATAAAAAACTGTCTTACCATTTATTATACATTAAAACCGTGGTGGAATATCTAGTTAGTGCAGGGACTAGTATAAAGCAGCAGTTTGGATCCTAAAAGGGAAGTTCACCATGTTAAAGAGATGGTTTCAGAATGCTTTCTTCTCATTTGATATAGATATTCATAGCTTTTTCTTGTATCTATAAATACTGGAAAAATATGAAAAGTGAATCAATGTAGAACACATGTTGTGTTCTAGAGATTCTGAACTCTGTCAAAAATAGCTTATTCCAGTGTACATTATTTGAATTTATATGCATCTTATCCTACTGATTTAAACTGGAGATAAAAAATTTGCTGTTGCTATATCTTTTCCAGTGATTTATGTCACTTTTTCATGAGTAAATTTGAGAGGGTCTTTTCTGCATTACAGTAGTCTCCTATAATTCATTTAGCAGTAAGAGAGGAATTACAATGACAGAGAAAATCAGTAAGATATAATGTTTAGATCTGACTCTTTGCCAGCTGTGAGTGCCCTGATCAAATGCTTTAAATTTAATATTTAATGAATAATGACTAAAATAAGAAACTAAATGACCTGAAAAAGGAGCAAATGAAAACCACTCAGGAGAACTAGCATGTTAGAAGGAAAAATGGAGTAGTGATAACTTAAAAGTTTTACTTGTTTTCACTTCCTGAGTTCGTTGAAATGTTGATACAAGATCTCTTTATCATGACGTCAAGCACAGCACCTGCCCACCAGGGTGAAAAACTTAAGAGCTGGCATTGCTAATGCAGAAGTTTGCAGGCCAGCCCACCTCTGTTGTCAAAAAAAGTATGAAAAACCACCCTTTTGAATTAAAGCGTGAGAGCCCATTTGGAAAAAAAAAAAGAAAAAGAAAAAAAAAGACAAAACAGGGCCATCATCAGGCCTTTTTAATCACACAAAACTGATGAAATGAGTAATTTCACCATATTCTCATTCTGAGTATTAAACACATAATTTTATCTCATTTCAGGATTTGTTTGTGTTATATCAAGATGACTTCAGTCTTTTGGCCTAACAACTGTGGTTTTTCAGTGTTTTGAAATCTGTACCATTCCGTTTGGTTTTTTTTTCTCCACTGAATTGCAGTGCTCCCTTGTTTCACTGCTCTTTCCCTGAATGCTAAATGAAGTTCCAACCTTTCAAGGACTTTGACCATGGCACAGTTTCCACTGGAGTTGTATTTTGAAGGAGGAAATCCTTTACCATCCAAGAGAATTTTTTTTTGTAATTCCATCTGCACGCCTAATACTGTGATTTTATATTTCAGTTTTGATGTGGCACTCATACATAAGAATGTAACATTGTTGACCTCTGTACTTTCTCCTTTAATTTTGGTTCATCATGAACTGATGTAGATTAAGTGGTTTCACAGAGTGCCAGAATTAGATACAGCCCAGCAGGATAATTCACAGCACCACAAATAGGCACACTCATTCCCTATCAATTTGACAGAGAAGCTAAGTTACTTAGAAAGCTAATCCACAAAATCTGTGTGCAATGATGGAAAGCCACTCAGAGCAGGTATAAAATACAGTGGTGCTTGAGAACTCCAGAATTTCCCACCAGCTTTGGTGACTAACTCAGGACCTGAAATTGAAGCTCTTGTATCATTTGAAACCTAAGCTGGGTAGGCCTTAAGTAAGCAAGGCTCACTCTTTTTAAAACCAGGTAAGTGGCCTTAGGACCCTTATTTTTTAAAACTAAGGCCTCTGGAATGAAAGTAGTCTTCCCCAAAGCAGGGAATTAAGGTTCACTTCCCATGTCAGTCAGAAATTATTCAGATACATTCTTCTACTTTCCAGAAGACTTTTCTGACTTCCAGGTATGGTATGTCATCCCTGCAGGCAGGCCTAAAGAGGGGATATCTGTGCAGTGTATATATCAATCTCCTCCACAATGAGATTCAGACTACAAGTTTCCAGATAAGGATATATATAGGATATTTCCTATACAGATGCATAGGGAATTTTTAGGACAAACAAGAGTCAGAATCTGGTAAATTCTGACAGCTGCTGAGGTTGAGTGCTAGTATCAAAGTGGTCAGTGTCTTCTCCCAGGTAACAAGTGATAGGATAAGAGGAAATGGTCTCAAGTTGCTTCAGGGGAGATTTAGACCAGATATGAGGAAAACTTTCTTCACTGAAAGGGTTGTCAAGTATTAAAACAGGCTGCCCAGGGAAGAAGTTAAGTTTTCATCCCTAAAGATGTTTAAAAGACACGAAGTTGTGGCACTTAGGGACATGATTTAGTCATGGACTTAACAGTGTTACGTTAATGGTTGGACTGAATTTTAAGTCTTTTTCAACCTCAGTGATTCTATTATGTTGTTTTGAGATATAAGGCATCTTTTAGGAGCTATGTGAAATTTATTGACAACATAAATACTAACCAGCTCTGAAAATTTAAAGGTTTCACAAATACCTCTAACAGGGCCACAATTAATATCTGATAGCTCTGAGTGTTGCCTCTTAGAAAGGTACTTCCATGACTACCCATCCAGACTATTTGTTGGAGATTATCAATTCTGAATAAGATGCAACAGAAAACAATATACTGTTCCTCAGCAGAACTGTTCATAGCTCAGAGTAATCTAAAACAGACAGCGAACTTCTGCCAGTTCATCACTCACTGCTCTGCTGCTCAATCCTTACACAACTTCTACTACTTTTGACAAGAAAAAAGGGGAAGATTTCTTAGTGTAAGACAATAAAAAGGTTTGTATAGCACCAGTTTTTATGATCTAGAGAGGAACTTTAGGATCTCGGATTTACTAAATGAAACTTGGTGTTAAGATTACTTTCAGAGATGTCTGATTTGCAGTTTTAAATGCCTGAAGCATTAAATCTTCTTGATATAAAGTGTCCTAGGTCCTCCTCAGTCCCGCACAAATGATGCAGCAAGTCATAACAGAGAAAGACACAAAAGATTTGATGCCACGCAGAGAACTTTTCTGGATCTCATGTTTACACTGAAATTGTAACTGGACAACGTTGGAGGCTACAGCTCATTCTGATCTGTTACCTCCACTTTGATATCGGAGTGCTCATTTTCCATTACAAGTATTTTGTTGATCTGTTTACAAATGAACACAGTTGGAGTTCAGGAAAAATGCTGCTTAGCTGACAAGCCACTCTGTCAGAGGTCTGACACAACAGTAAAGTACTTCTCTATCCTTGACTTCTCAGAACAATAATAACATTCCTTTTCTTCAGATTCTTCAGTAAGTGTTACATAGAGCTCTGATACCTGTCGCCTGAAGTCAGAATTTAGATAACTATAATATGATGTGTGAAATTGCAGTCAAGACTATGACACAGAAAATTTTTAAATAGTGCAGACAGAGCCTATGTGAACAGCACATTATGCTGCAACATAAATTTGGCAGATTCTATAAAGCTAGGCACCCTTCTAAATATTTCACCCTCATGATATATTTTTGCAGCTAAATATTCTATAGAAGCAACCAAATATGTACTAATCCATACATATTTGAAAATGCACAGAATATAATTTAATAATGACATTTCAGACTGGTACGCATGAATCTTGGCAATTCTCCTTTGTCATAATCCCACAACATTAAAAAAGCATATTTTTAAAATACATTGACCTGATGAGTTTCCTATTGGCTTGCATACATTTTTAGCTAAGGGAAACAGTAAACTGCTGAGGTTAAATTTGATTTACATTTTCAGTACAGGCATGGGAAATTATAACACCAGGTGCTACTTCTCAGTTGGATTTATTTCATCAATATGCCCAGTGCATGAAGGAAATGCTTAATGACATTAGCTGCAAAAGGACAGTATCCAAAAGTGTCACAGCACAGCAGGACAGTGCCACCCTACTGGTTTCAGGAAGATGACTTTTTGTTAGCAGCTGCCAAGGAGAAGAATCTGCTTTGGCAACAATACAATAATATTTAGCCTTTCACTTGCCATATAAACATGCCTGGGAGTGTAGCTGGCCAAGCCCCAGATACACTGCAGTGTTTGGGACCTTTTCATCAATAGCGTTTTTGATAAAGAAGTGAAATGGATGCATGGTATGTTTTGCTTTCACAAAGGTCCTCATAGTGGAGCTAATATTACAGAGTACTTGATAAACTTTGCAAGAGGTAGATCTGAAAGCTAAAGGCCTGGTGAATTAATTGAGCTTTTCAGGATCTAGTAGTACACTGCTGTAACATCCATTCTTTCTCTGGTTGTTTACTGTGGTCCAGATCAGAGAAAAATCACATACACCAGTGACTTGTGAGAAGGAGAGGTGGAAGCACAGCTGCAAAAGTAAATAGGTTTTTTTTTGCTAGCCATAAAGATAAGTGAAAAATCAGAACAGTAAAACTAAAACACTTTTTACATTTTTAATGAATTTTCAAGATGACGTAAAGCAAAAACAATAAAAAAGACACTTCAACAAAATGCCTACAATACATACAAAAATATAACTACTAAATATCTTTCTGTGTGAATTAGACCCAACCATCACTAAGCATGTATTATTTTATTCTGAGAATGTGTTTGAACATTTCACCCTGGAAAACTTTAAATCTACTAGATAAACTAACCTGAAACAATTGCTAAAGTGCAACCTTTATACCAAACTAATAGCTTATGTATTAGAAACAAATTTGTTTTTCCCTTTTCCTTCTCCTATGTAAAACTTGAAGCATGGCTCTTGACTGTTAAAGGCAAGATTGGAAAGGCAGAGAAACATATTAGTCTCAAGTAATTATAATTTGAATAAGTGTGGCAGTATTTTATATAATACAGGGCAAGACTGAGTGAACTATGGGAAGAAAAGCAAACCTAGTCAAATTCCAGTAATTTCAAAAATCTAACTAAGGACAGAAAACCCTTCCATACTGATCAGATGCATTACAACTAAGCAAAACATTTCTAAAATTTCAGGATCTTTTTCTTTCCCTCCCTTCTTCTACCTTTTCGCCTGGTCATTCTCAAGTAAGAAAGTCTGCGTTTCACTTTGTTGAAAAAAAGATTGGATGACACTGGGTCAGACATATACGACATCATTTTTACTATACATTTAGTATATAACATAGATGTTGGACTACAAAATTAAAATGAGTTTACCTTCACCTAATTTCTACATGCTTTCTACATGTGATTGATCACACACTGCCTTGTGACGGATAATTTCTTTTCTAAAAGTGATTATAACTAAAAGAAATTAAAAAATTTTTCTAGTAACTTGTATTCACTCCAATTTTTGAGATAATATATGATTTGGAAAAAATGGTAAAAATCCATTGGCATCTGAAAGTTAATGTTCTTAAGAACACCAATATGTGCTCTATCCTACCCACATATAGGTTAAATTCTGAATATATGGTTAGATTCTGCAATTAATAACGAACTTTCATGTTGCAGAGTTAAAC
>VWZD01013181.1:4789-23629 GCA_013396695.1 Sakesphorus luctuosus
TGGGAGGGCTTTGCCAAGGTGGGCATTGGGCACAGGGTGGGCTCCATGGGCTGGGAGGGCTTTGCCAAGGTGGGCATCGGGCACAGGGTGGGCTCCACGGGCTGGCAGGGCTTTTCCAACCTGGATAATTCTATGCCCAGGGATGTTTGGAGTCATCGTCCCTGGAAGTGTTCACAAAACATGGAGTTGTGGCACTTGGGAACATGTTAGCAGTGGGCTTGGCACTGCTGGGCTAGTGGTTGGACTCAGTGACCTTAAGGGTCTTTTCCATTCTCAGTGTTCCTGTGACTCTGAGGTGCCTGGAGGGTGACTGCTGGAATAGGATCACTGGAATATTATGGATACTTTAAGAAACTTCATTCTTCCCAGTAAACTTTCCTTCATTAGGCAGGTGGTGTTCCAACAGTTAAATCACATAAACAGCCTTCGATTCAAATGCTCTGAGTTACTGATCTGAAAAATTCCTCTATTCCACCCTCTGGCAATGCTGCTTCAGATTTCCATTTGGATCTGGTCTTCCAGACAGATTGTGACACACCCATGGGCTGCCTGTGCCTGAAACAGGGGCTGAGCACTGGGGAGGGTTCCTTACGGGGCTGCTTAAAATCCCTTTGTAAAGCTGCAATTTCTGGTATTGCTGCGAAGTTTCCACCCCCTTAAATGAGTTATAGAACAAGTTAAAATAGTTTTGAGAGGAGTGTTAACCAACCTTCAGCTGGGCCCACCTCCTCTTTAAGAATGTCAGTGTTTTAGAGGGTGGTGAGTTCTACTCTTTGCTTTCCAAACCACTGGTTGTTTTTCTTGCTCTCAGATGCCAATGGAAGGTATTTTTGGGGGGGTGTCACGTGAAAAGGAGGGGCAGAAATGCAAAGATTTCTTATCCTGTTTTGTGGAATAAAAACCCCTGTATCCAGTGAGGTTATAGAGAGGTATGCTTATTCCAGGCCCGGGCACATGGGGGAAGCTCCTCCAGAACATGCACACCTGGTCGAGTTAACAACTGGTTTATATGCAATTTATACATATTTATTTTTTCTTTCATGCATAAACATTATTTCCTTAGAGAAGGCAGGGTTATTATAATGAGTCTCAGGAACTGATTTCCATTTTCTCCGCCCCGTGCTGCTCCTCCTTGAGCTGTTCCTCTTGGGAATTCAGGGCAGGGGTCTCCAGTGGTCTTTGAGGATGAAGTAAGACATCCCCCTCCTGTGAACTTTCTACCTTTTGCTCAAAACTAGTTCAAACCAGACTTGTTGGCAACTGTGGCTGGTCTAATTGGACTCATCTTGTTCTTTTGACATGTTTTCTGATTTATCATGGGGTATTCTGGCTGTTTAATTGGTCCAAGAGGCTCTGGGCCTCTTGGTATGGCACCTTCAAGGACAATGTGTGAGTTTTGCTACATGTTATACAGTGAATTTTATACTACTAAGCAAATTCTATGATAAGTATAAAAGCATAAGTAAAATAAGAAAATAAGCATCATCGTAAGTCCTAGGAAAATAAGCATAAACAAAATGAGCATGTGTAGAATAAGCCTAAACCCTAAGTAAAATAAGCATAGGTTCCTCCTTCCTCTCCCCCCACATCAATCCCACTCTTGTATTACTATAAAGTTACTGGCTATAAGTCCCCTGGGAACAATCAAAGCTTTATGAACCCAGCACTGCCCATCAACACAGGCTGGAAAGGTTTTTGACCTTCCTGTGAAGACCACACTTTAGCCAGGGAGAACTTATTAACTATAAGCATCCCAGAACATCAAAGCTTTATCTAACCCAGATCAGCCTGTCTGTGTCTCACCTAAAGAGACAACACAGGACAGCAACTGCCTGGAAAGGTCTTTGATACCCAGTTTATGGGCCACACTTAACAGCAAGGAAAATCACTTTCTCTGTATCAGCTCCTGAAATAGCTTTTATTTATACAAGGATGTGACAATGACTGCATGGATTACTTAGTCAATGATAACATTTAGCTGTGTGATTGTATTTAATTGATGACAAAAATCCAAAAGAAAGCAGCACAAAACACATTCTACAGGCAACTCCAGCAGTATTACCCCTCCCATGGCAAACTTAACTAACAGGATTACTAACCAGAAACACAACAGCTCAACCCCACATTTAAACACACTCAGTAACCCAAAGCAAAAGCAACAGGAAGAACAGAGCTGCTTCCCACCAACATTTATATCCCCGGCTGAAACAGGGGCAAAAAAATTATAGCATCAAAATTTTTAAATATGTTCATAGTGACTTTGCAAAATGTAACTGGGAGCAGGCAAAATAAAAGGACTTAGGTGTGCCTTAAATGCAGACAATTGAGCTAAAGGGGAATTAGGAGCCTGCTTAAATAAAAGACTGGGAAGAGAAGCCCGTTTGGCACCTTGTCATCACCACAGCAATAGGGTGGAAACCTGAGTGGAGAGGGAGAAGAAAGTATGTTTAAATTGATATGATATTATATTATATAACATCCTTATATTAGAAAACACCCTAACAAGTGTGTGTAATGGGTATTTGAAGCTACCTGTACAAAGATCACCTGATTTTTGTACACTGGAGACATGCACTGTGGGGCATGAGCTCCCCGTGTGTCTCCAGCTCTGGCCAAGCTGTAGTAAAATTGTGCTTTACCATCAATATCTAGGTTTTCTTTAAATCACAGTGAGTTCTAGCAAATTAATTAGTAAGGCACAGGAAAACAGACTAAGAATTGGTCGCTCACCCCTGAAGTGTCCCATGGGGTGGGGGCAGACAGGAGAGCTCATGGGTTGCCCTCCCAGAGATGGTGGAAGTTTTCTCCCCAGTTTTTGCTCATGCCCAGTTTCTTTTTATACCCTTTTTTGCTTTAGGGAGGTTGAGTGATTATAGTCAATATTTTGGGGGTGACAGACAGGTGCCTGAGGCGTGGCTCCTTGGGTCTCCACGGGGTGTCACAGGGTGTAGTGAAGAAGGACCATGTCATTGCCATAACACTCCATTCTTCCGTAATCCCATCAATGTGACTTAAGCATTTCAGGGAGAATCTGGAGTCTCTCTGTCCCCTGACAATGGTTCCTGAGATCCCTTCCAGGAGCTGAGGTGTTCCCCTCAAACCACCAGGAGGTTATCAGGGCTATAACCCCACAGGGGCATACAGGGGAGAGCTCAGCACCCCAACCACGAGGGGGACCAGCAGCCAGGTTTGTTGGTGCTGCTCTCAGCATGGAGCCCTCCCTGAGCTGTGTCAAACCCAGAGGTGCTGCAGCTGCCCTGCCCTTGCCTTGCAGGGCACCCCAGCGAGCCGAGTGCGCTACAAGGTGGACGTGGTGCAGTTCCCCTACAGCGCCAGCATTTTTGACGTGGAGGAAGACTCAGGACGTGTGGTGACCAGAGTGAACCTCAACGAGGAGCCCAGCACAGTGTTCAAGGTACACACTCATATTCCTTGCCTTTGGTGGGACTTCTTTCCTCCTGCGTGTTTCTCCTTTGTTGCTTTGTATCACAGGACCCTGAAGATCATCAAGTCCAACCTTCAGCTGGACAAAGATGTGGAATTTCAATGTTGTTTGTTCCTTGATTTCGTTATTATTTTTTCCTGGTATGTGTTTATCACCATTCTGATATCAGGAATGTCCTGAATGGATGTTGGGAAGGCAGGAGAAACAAGGAGGCAGGTGTAGGAACTCTCATTCCTTCAAAGTTCCTTTTCATCAGTGCTGTCAGCATAGAAATTTGGGGAGAACTCTGTAAGAGTATCATGCAAAGAAAGTTGTTACTGCACAGGAGGATAGTTTGGGAGTTGCTGTTCTCAAGGGCTTTAAGGCAAAACCACTGAGCCTTAAATTGCTGTTGTGTTGTTACTGATCTTGTGGAGTTGAGTTTCTGTGGAGCAAGGTATGATTTGAATCATACCCAGGGAACCCCCTGGAAAATGCCCTTGAAGCTGGTGATTTGGAGAGGTATTTGCAGAAAGCAGTTTTATTTGTGTTCCAGCAGAGGATTCAGCCCATGGGTGGCTGTCACGTCTTCCCTCCATGTTTCCTTCTCACACAAGTTACGATTAGCAGTCAGAGAAGATCTCCCCTGATTTGTCAGCCCCTGCAAACACAACTGTTGCTGCAAGTCAACCTGCCAAGTGTCCTGTGTGTCCTCAGTGGGTGCTTTTCTCTGTCGTTGACAGCTGGTGGTCATTGCCTACGACGATGGCGACCCCGTGAAGTCCAACAGCACCACGGTGGAAGTGGCTGTGCTGCAGCCCTCGGTCATCCCTCGCTTCACCCAGGATGAGTACAGGTACAGCTTCACTCAGCCACGTGGACCTGCTGCTTTGGAGGTCCTGCTCAAATGCTGCTCTGAGAGAGGTGGCTGCAAAAACACCTTGTGGTGCAGTTTGAGTTGTCTCCAGGTGGAAAGAGCTGGGCTGTGGGTGACAGTGAGGAAATGTTTGCTGGAAACTGGGGGCTAAGGAGCTGCTGGAAATGTCAGTCAGTTGGATAAACAGCAAATTCTGTGCCTTGGAATTGTGGCTGGGATCACCAGGGCTCTTGGTTAACCTCCCTCCAGCCCACTGGGGTGTGTTTGGATCCTCTGCACCGTTCATGGGAGCCATGAGAGAGCTCAGACTCGACCTCTTTGACATTAGAAGTTCAGATGACACTTATTATTATTGCACAGGCATGATTTGATAAAGTTTACCCTCTGACAATTTAATGTCTTCAACCTCATTCTCTTAAAATTGAGTAAAAAAACCCAAAAAAGTGTGGAACAGGCTGATTACTTTGTTCAGTTTTGTTCCAGAGAACAAGTTCATTAATTTGGCATCTCTGTAATAATAGGAAGTGATACATTTGACATCTGTAGAATAATAGAAGGTGAATAACAAGGTCAGTGGAACCAGCCCCAAGATACAAGAGGCTGCAATATGTGCTCATGATACCGATGGGTTTTGGGGAGATATTTTTAAATCCAAGTGCTGCAGGAAATGAGGAAACAGAACTTGAATCTAAGTTGTCTTCAGTAGGCCCTAATAAGGGGGTTTGCTCAGCTGTTTCAAGGAGTTTAGCCAAAAATTCATGGTCTGCCTTCTATTCATCCTCATATTTATCCTCATGATTAGTATTTGAAGCAATACCTTAAGATATGAAAAATAGCAAAATAGTGCCAGTCCTCCCCTAATTTTGTCTTTAATCTTGAAACAAATACAGAATCTGAAGGAACAGAGCAACTTTGCATTTAATTATAATCCTTTGCTGAAGGATTTTTCAAGACAGGGAGATTATTCCTGTTGCTCCCTACAATTTCTTAGGGATCTTCAAGGGGATGGGGTATAATTGAGGTAATGCAGCAGATAAAAGGGTGTCCATTGTGACTGTCATTTCAGATCTATCAGGGCATGCAGGTTGCTGGTGGAGCTTTGGAGCAAGTCCAGAGGAGGCCGCCAAGTTGCTGAGGGCACTGGAGGACCTCCCTGTGGGGACAGGCTGGGAGAGCTGGGAATGTTCAGCCTGGAGAGGAGAAGGTTGTGTGGAGACCTCTCAGCACCTTTCAGGGTCTGAAGGGGGTACAGGGAAGCAGGAGAGGGGCTATGCATCAGAGTGACAGGACAGGAGGAATGGCTTCAAACTGAGAGTAGAGTTAGATGGGATATTGGGAAGGAATCCTTCCCTGGGAGGGTGGGCAGGCCCTGGCACAGGTTGGGCAGAGAAGCTGTGGCTGCCCCATCCCTGGGAGTGTCCCAGGCCAGGTTGGACAGGGCTTGGAGCAGCCTGGGCTGGTGGGAGGTGTCCCTGCCCATGGCAGGGGATTGGAACAAGAAGGATTTTAAGGTCCCTTCCAGTCCAAACCACTGTGGGATTCCTGAGCCCACTTTGAGTCCAGTTTTATCCCAGGAGGTGGGAATGTCTTTTCACCAGAGTGAAGAATCCATGTAGTGAAAAGTGTTCCCTAATACCCTTAAGTGCCAGCTGAGTAACCCATGTTGTCTTTTCCTCCCTGTGACCTCCTCAGGATCAGCTGGACAGCCTTGGCTTCTCTTTCCAAAGGGATAGCACAGCTCCCTTCCTGGGAAATTCTGTCTTTAAAAACCCTGGAAATCTTTTGGGGGCAGCAAAGCCAGTTCCTTGTTTTCTTCTGTGTCACAAATGACATGAAAACAACGCCAGAACTTCCTGTTTCAGCTCTGAGAGCCTCTCAAACATTCCAGTGCTGATTCATGAGGTTTTCAGGAATTGTCACACTGCAAAGTGTGCTTTGTGTTGGGTTTCTTGACAGTGATTCAAGCTGGAACTGGCAGGTTTCATAGAACCTCATTTTTCAGTTGACACAGCATCTCCTTAGGGCAAATATCTTTAGAGTGATGGTGAACCCTGAAAAATGATGAAGTGTTGGATGTGGATGCTGGAATTTCTGAAGGATTGAGAGTTAGTGGCTTCAGAGTGGATTAGAATTGATCTTTGCCTGTGTAATTACCATAATCTGGCTGATGCCAGCCTTGGTTTTGAGCTGGTTTACAAACTTCCTCTCTGTGTGTTTAGGCAAAGGATGCAGTTGGACAGTTTTACAGAGCAAAGCTGCAGAAATAAATACAAAATACAGCAGNTTTGCTTGGAGTGTAAATGACACTGGAGACTCCTCAATGCTGCTGTGCTGGACATATTGACCAGCAAAGGGCAGCTGAGGGCTCTGAGAGCATGAAAACCCAGTGTGGAGCAGGGGCTTTGTGGCAAGGGAGGTATAAAAACCAATTCCTTCCTGCTGACTGGGATAGATGGACTTCAAAGCAGAGCAGGGAGGGATGGAGGGCCACCAGGAGGCTCTTCTGCTGGGGATGGGAAGGTGAAGGCCAAGCAGGCTTTGGGACATCCCTCCTCCCAGCACTCACACCCTCTTGGAAGCAGAGGAGCATCAGGGGGACCTTCTGGCTCTCTCCAACTNAGATGGGATATTGGGAAGGAATCCTTCCCTGGGAGGGTGGGCAGGCCCTGGCACAGGTTGGGCAGAGAAGCTGTGGCTGCCCCATCCCTGGGAGTGTCCCAGGCCAGGTTGGACAGGGCTTGGAGCAGCCTGGGCTGGTGGGAGGTGTCCCTGCCCATGGCAGGGGATTGGAACAAGAAGGATTTTAAGGTCCCTTCCAGTCCAAACCACTGTGGGATTCCTGAGTCCACTTTGAGGCCAGTTTTATCCCAGGAGGTGGGAATGTCTTTTCACCAGAGTGAAGAATCCATGTAGTGAAAAGTGTTCCCTAATACCCTTAAGTGCCAGCTGAGTAACCCATGTTGTCTTTTCCTCCCTGTGACCTCCTCAGGATCAGCTGGACAGCCTTGGCTTCTCTTTCCAAAGGGATAGCACAGCTCCCTTCCTGGGAAATTCTGTCTTTAAAAACCCTGGAAATCTTTTGGGGGCAGCAAAGCCAGTTCCTTGTTTTCTTCTGTGTCACAAATGACATGAAAACAACGCCAGAACTTCCTGTTTCAGCTCTGAGAGCCTCTCAAACATTCCAGTGCTGATTCATGAGGTTTTCAGGAATTGTCACACTGCAAAGTGTGCTTTGTGTTGGGTTTCTTGACAGTGATTCAAGCTGGAACTGGCAGGTTTCATAGAACCTCATTTTTCAGTTGACACAGCATCTCCTTAGGGCAAATATCTTTAGAGTGATGGTGAACCCTGAAAAATGATGAAGTGTTGGATGTGGATGCTGGAATTTCTGAAGGATTGAGAGTTAGTGGCTTCAGAGTGGATTAGAATTGATCTTTGCCTGTGTAATTACCATAATCTGGCTGATGCCAGCCTTGGTTTTGAGCTGGTTTACAAACTTCCTCTCTGTGTGTTTAGGCAAAGGATGCAGTTGGACAGTTTTACAGAGCAAAGCTGCAGAAATAAATACAAAATACAGCAGAGGGGGACCAGATGGCCTGAGCAAAAGGGACACAGAAGTGTCCCTCTGCCTGGAGCTGCTGGCCTGGCAGCTCTGAGCTCTGCCAGAAGTGCAGCAGCACACTGGGAGTTCTGCTTGGAGCCCTCCTCGTACCCAGGGAGGCTTTGAGGGGTTATTATCTGTGTTTTGAAGTGACTCCCACAGGAGGCAGCGGGCAGGCAGGTGAAGTCAGAGATTTGCATTTATTCCTTCTGTGCTATTCCATAATTTGTGGCAAATNCAGGGGGACCTTCTGGCTCTCTCCAACTGCCTGGAAGGAGGTTGGAGCCAGGTGGGGGTCAGGCTCTGCTCCCCGGGAACAAGGCACAGGACAAGGGGAAACGGCCTCAAGTTGTGCCAGGGGAGGGTCAGGTTGGATGTTATGGAAAATTTCTTCCTGGAAAGGGTGGTCAGGGATTAGGACAGCCTGCTCAGTGCAGCTGGGGGGTCACCACCCTGGGAGGTGCTCAAGAAAGGTGTGCATGTGGCACTGGGGGCATGCTGTGATTCTCTGGCAGGTCTGCAGGGTTGGGAAGATGCCACCCCAGGGGCTGCCAGGCCATTAGCATGGTTAATAAGGGCCAGATGATCCATGCCTGGTGCTCCTGGGAACAGGGATATGCTGCAGCTCCCACAGCTGTTTCTCTACTGCACCCTCATCCATGAGCCTCACTGCCCTTGCTCCATTCCAGCTGGTGCTCATCCCAGTGCTCCAGCCTGGATCTTCCCCTTGGAGCTGAGGAGTTCAGCTGCATTAGTGCTGTGGATCCTTGTCTGTCCTCCTCATGGATATTAAAGGTGTGTGATAGTTGACCCAGGCTTTTTCCTGGTAACCAGATGTAACTAGGGAGGGGCTTGTCTCCTCGGTATTCCTCACCCATTCTTTCCCCTCCCACGGGACAGAGGAGGATTTGAGACTGGAGATAGGAGGAAGTTTAGTGCTCTCTGGTTTCTGGTGAGGGCGGAGGGCAGAGGGCTCCGGGCTGCTCTCAGTCCCTTATCAGAGCCATGCAGAAGATCAGGGAAAGGGTGTGAGTGAGACCCCTCACCTGAGAGAAAGGGGCTGCCTTCCTTCTAAGAGTGGTTGGTGGGATTGTTTTGTACTGCTTTACTCAGTTGGTGGGTGGCACTGTTTTTTGTACCCATTGCTTTTTGTTTTCTCTCTTTGTCGCCCCTGTTTTCCCCTTCCCTTTTTCCCTCCCCTTTCCCTTTTCCCTATTGTGGGTGCAAATTGTATACATATAATTGTAGACATTTAGAGAATATACATATATAGATATACTAACTTGGCTCACCTTCTTTCAAGTTTTCTTTTTCCCTTCCCCTTTCCTTTTCCCTGCTTTCAGGAGCAGGGGGAGGAGAGGGAGGGAGGGCTCAAGCTGGGTGGGGCAGGACAAAACCAAGTCAAGGTGACTTTGAGAGAGCTGGAAGCAGCAGAGCCTGAAAATGAAAGTGCTCTCCAAGCCAAGCCTCGTTCCACAAAAACACCAAGTGTGAAGAGAAGAGGCAAAAATCCAAAGGAACCAAAGTGCTGGAATTTGGAAATTAATTTCATAGAATCCTAGAATGGATTGGGTTGGAAAAGACCTCCCAGATCATCAAGTCCAACCCTTGGGCCAACTCCAGTCCCTTTACCAGATCATGGCACTCAGTGCCACGGCCAAGCTCAGCTGAAAAACCTCCAGGGATGGGGAATCCACCCCCTCTCTGGGCAGCCCATTCCAATCCCTCAGCACTCTCTCTGCAAAGAAGTTTTTTCTGCTCTCCAACTTCAATTTCCCCTGGCAGAGCTTGAGCCCCCCGTGCCCCCTTGTCCTATTGCTGAGTGCCTGGGAGAAGAGACCAACCCCCAGCTGGCCACAACTTCCCTTCAGGCAGTTCCAGACAGTGCTGAGGTCACCTCTCAGCCTCCTCTTCTCCAGCACAAACACCCCCAGCTCCCTCAGCCTCTCCCCACAGCACTTGTGCTCCACTCCCTTCTCCAGCCTCGTTGCTCTTCTCTGGCCCCGCTCCAGCCCCTCAATCTCTTGCCTCAACTCAGGGGCCCAGAACTCAACACAACACTCAAGGTGTGGCCTCCCCAAGGCAGAGTCCAGGGGAAGGCTCACTGCCCTGGGCCTGCTGGCCACGCCAGTTTGGATCCAGGACAGTATTTGAATTTGGACGAGGCTGGGCCACTCTGAGCCCACCTGACCTTCAGTCTGCCAGGGAAGGACGTTGCTGATGCTGCTCCTCTCTCCACATCTCCCGTGGGGTGGTTGGTGCTGAGTCAGATTTTGCTGCTTTTACAAAGTTCTACTGGCCAAAGGAGGAACCTGCACCCCAAGAGATGCCTGGGGTGGTTGTCAGCAGAGGACAAAGACACTGCCACTGTCTCCAGCCATGTGACAGCCTGGAGAGCAAGGGCACAGCAGGGTGGTGAGGGCAGGGGTGCCAGGACAGGGCATGTGAGAGTTTGTGCATCACTGCCCAAACAGGCTGTGACAGGTCACAGTTTACTGAGGTTTTTAGTGCTGACTGATCTCACTCTGGTTTGTACCCCTGAAACAGCCACAGCTCTGGAAAGGCAATCCCAGAATCTCAGCATGGTTTGGGTTGGAAGGGACCTTAAAGCCTTAAAATCCACCCAGTGCCACCCCCTGCCATGGGCAGGGACACCTCCCACCAGCCCAGGTTGCTCCAAGCCCTGTCCAGCCTGGCCTGGGACACTCCCAGGGATGGGGCAGCCACAGCTTCTCTGGGCAACAGAATAATAAAAAAAAACCCAATCCAATAAACCAAATATATCCCTTGCTTGGGCAAATCCTGTCCCTGATTTTGAGGGCCCCTTTACCAAGCTGTTATTTCTCCTGTCCTGATGACTCCACCCAGGTCAGCTCAGTATTGAGCTCCGGAGCAAGAAACTGATCCAGAAGTTTCCATTGCTTCCCAACAACTAATGGCAACACTTTCAGTTCTTAATTAACAGATATTAATTAGTAGTGAAGAAGACCAGATATGAAGCAAATCACAGATGAATATAGATTTTTTTTTCTAGCAAGCCTGTCCTCTTTATGGGCACGTTCTCATTTTAAAAAAGTAAAAGTTCAAAGGGATCTGGGCTCCTTTTTGTGGTTTGTTAATTAATAAATCCCACATCCTCTGCACCTGGAAGGTCATGGCTCATAGCAATGTGCTGCTGGAGCAGGGAATGGGATGTTAACCCAAGAACAGCCTCATTGCTCCCTAATTATTGCCTGTGGGCACATGGAACAGGTGTTGAGCCATTTCAGGGCAGGGAAAAAAGGCAAATACTGGCAACTTAGAGCTTCTGTTAGTGTTGCATTATAGGTCCCCAGCCTGCTGGAAAAGATGTGTCCAGTTACACAGTAATGTGGAGCTTTATGTGGAAGTTTGTGGAGCTGGGAATTCAAGGCTATTGCTCACTGGAAATGTAGTGTGGAGTTTTATTTCCCTCCCAGTGACACCACTCTGCTGTGGAAATGTGTTCTGCCTGAGCTGTGAGGCTTTGGGACATGTGGGCTTCTGTCTCCCTGGTAGTGCTTTCCACCTAATTAAATCCTTCAGTATTGCAGGCAAATCCCATGCAAAGAGTCACATTCCCAAGGATTTCACAGCACAGAGTTGTGCAGCTGCACCAGGAACCAGCTGGAAGTTCTACTCCAGGAGACTCTTCCCACTTCCCTGGTTTATTTGTGCCCAGACAGTGGCTCCCATATTCTGACTGGGAAATAGGGAATGCCCTGCACAGCCACAGGGAGGGGATAGGCACATTCCAGGCTGCAATCTGCCTCATTTGGTGCCCCCTTCCCAGAGGTGGGTCTGGCACAGCACAGCAGCCACAGTGCCCTGAGCTGGTGCTCAGGAGTTGGGCACAGTGAGCCTTGTGGGGCCCCTCCAGCTCAGGGGATTCTCTGGTTCTCCATGGCTGGGAGTGGCCAAGGCCTTGGAGAATCCCAGCGTGGTTTGGGTTGGAAGCACCTCAAAGCCCATCCAATCCCACCCCTGCCATGGGCAGGGACACCTCCCACCAGCCCAGGGTGCTTCAAGCCCTGTCCAACCTGACCTGGGACACTCCCAGCATATAAACTTCTGCCTAAGGTGGTTTTCCATCAAGTTGTGTTTCTTTAAAGCTCTCTTTGGTTCACTTTTCTTTTTTCCCCTCCTAGCAGAGCTCCCTGGGATTTTAATTTGTGCCCTGGTAGGGATCATCTTCCCCTTCTCATTCCCAGGGCTTAAGTTTTGTCCCTCAAAAAGATTTTGTTTAATGATGGTAGATTTAGACCATCCATTTGGGTCATCCTTTTCCCAGGATATCCAAGTCTTCCCACTGCTTTTCCCACCTCTCTCAGAATGGAATTTACATTTTCTCAATTGAAAACCACTGGCAGCCTTTTTCATGAAGCATTTCTGAGGTGTGGGGGGGAAAAATAGTCAGTGTTTTCCTCAGCCTGAAGCTTCCAACTCACATTTTGAATTTGCCTCTCCCATTAGTGGCAGTTGGGCTTCAGAAAAATAGGAATGATTTTGCCTTTGGAATTGCTGCTTTATGGGGGTTTTCTCCTGGTACTTGTTTTGTAATAAAACATAAGATAACACTCTTTAACATGTGGTTATATAAGTTAGAAAATGTCATTATTTCTACAGCAAATACTGAAGGCTGATTTGCCATTGTAAAATCAGGGAGCAGATAATGAAGGTGCAGCAGGAACATCACCCTTTTCCTCCCTGGTTTTCCTTGGTTTGGTGGTGCTGCATTGCATTTTATGCAAATCTTCTGCTTCTTTGTACCAAATGAAGAGGAAACTCTGAGGTTATGAGTTATTTTTCCAGGAAATGTTTTGATGAGATGTCCCCAAGTGGGATGTTTCCAGGTGAGATGTCCCCAGGTGAGATGGATCTCAGGCAAACTGAGAAAAGGCTTCAAGTCTCATGTGCTCAGCAAAGAGAGAGTGAAGCAGCAGAAAAGGAGGGGGGGGAAGCTAAAATTTCCTTTTCAGACCCTTAAAATAGTGAAGCCCTGCAATGTATTTGTTCTGATCAAGATGCAGATAAAATTGAGAGAGAGGAAATGAAAAGATGTTACTATTTTTTAAATTAATATCTATTTTCAGTGTTTTGGTACCTAAGGAATGACTTAATTTTAGTCCTGTTCTCTTAGTTTGGGGTTGCTTTGTTTTTTCCTGAGGGGCAAACCCATTTTGGGGTGTTGTTTCACCCTCCAAGAAACCTGTTGGGGGCCTCTGTTGGGTTCCATCCCATCCTGGATGCTCCCAAGCTCCCATTTATTGTTTCTGTGGAATCAACCAACCTCAAATCCACATCTCTGGGATGGTACAGATAAATCCCACAGGGATGGCTTTAAGCTGTCCTGCTCAAGAGATGGTTGTGCAGAGGAAGGTGATGAGGAGGAAAGATGAAGGCTCTGGGTGGGCTGAGGGGTTTGAAGTGGTAATTGCTGTTCATCTCAGTCCACCCCAAGCTCTGTGGGGTGCAGGTGGATTATTGGGTTACTGCAGGGGATCTTCTCCCACCCAGGGACTGGTGGGATGTGGATCCTCGTGCAGGGAAGCCTTGGGGAGGAACGTCAGAAATCCCAGCTTTGGGGAGCTGCTGTGCCCAGGAAAATATCTCAAATATTTCAAACCATGTCCAGGGCAGGGAACAGAGCTGGAAAGGGGCTGGAGCAGCAGCTGAGGGAGCTGGGGGGGCTCAGCCTGGAGAAAAGGAGGCTCAGGGGGCACCTTCTGGCTCTGCAATCCCTGCCAGGAGGGGGGAGCTGGGGGGGGTCGGGCTGTGCTCCAGGGCACAGGGACAGGAGGAGAGGGCACGGCCTCAGGCTGGGCCAGGGCAGGGGCAGGGGGCACAGCAGCAGGAATTTCTGCCTGGAAAGGGTGGTCAGGCCTTGGCAGGGGCTGCCCAGGGAGGTTTGGAGTGCCCAGCCCTGGAGGTGTTAAAACCATGTGGAGGTGGCACTTGGGGACATGGGTTAGTGGTGAGCAGGGCGGGAGGGTTGGGTTGAGGGTTGGACTCAATGACCTTTACGGTCTTTTCCAACATTAAGGACTCTGTGATTCCATGAGCTTGGCACTGGATGGTGAGGCGGTGCCACAGCACTGCCACCCATGTGACAGGGACACACCTGTCCTGGCAGGCTGGGCAGGGCAGTGGCTCCATTGGCTGCTACACTCTCAGAAGTTACTGCCAATCTGATCCAAAATACCTTCCCACTCTGAATGCCAGTCCCATGCTGGGCCGACAGCAGTGCCCTGCCCTTCCACCAGCTTTTCCAAGCCTTCCCTGTGTGGCTTGGGCTGGGTTCTCCTGCTTTGCTGGTGTCACATCTCACAGAAAGAACCAGCTTTTATCATCCAGTAACACAAAATTACTGCATAAAATGCCCTTGTCTGTGCCCTAAACCAGCTTGAAATAGTATGCTCTCCCTCTAAAATAAACCCAAAAGCACCATTTTACAGCTTAGTCATTAAACATTTAGAAAATGATGAACTTATTCCCCAAGAGCTTGTAGTAGAAGATAAACCCCAGCACATTGTCAGTTGAAGTCTTGTCTTTTCCCTCTTTGCTTCTCTCAGCAATTCAGCAAAATGCTCTGAAGGGCCGAGCTGAGTGTTTTAAATCAGCAGCTGCTGCATTTGCTCCCCTTGGTCCCAACCACAGGAGAACACTCCGGGGAATCAAATCAAAGCCATTCCCGTGGGGAGTTCCTGCCCCTCCCTCTGGAGCCTCTCGGGGCAACCACAAAACTTCTCCCTAACTGGTACTGATTTGGCAACCCAATGAGTTCAGCAGTGGCAGAGGGGGAGGAACAAGGCCAGTGCCACTAAAAAAACATCCTGAAAGTGTGTTTGACATGAAACTGGGGGGTTGTGTTCAAATCCTACACCTTTAAAAGAAAACCAAACAGCCTAATATGTAATGCAACATAAAGAGGTTACTTTCCTTACTGACCTCATCAAAAGAATCTGAAATTGAAATGCTTCCAGGTTTGGCAGCCTTTTATCCCTGCATTGGTAAAATGCACATTAATAAGCATTTCATGGTGGTAGTTCTAGACCTCAATATATCAAGGAGCAGGGATGAATTTTGTTTCTCCTGCTGCAGAGGCTGAAGGGTTGGAGCCAGAGGGATCTGCTCCCTGCATGTGTCTGAGGGAAAGGGGATTTACCATCACCCTTTCCTAGGAAAAAAGGGGAGCTCAGTGTTTCAGTAGTCACTATTCCGTGATCCAGAACTCAGCTGTGTATATTCCTCTTTTCCAGAATGTTCAGACCAATTTTCATGCCCAAGGAAGTGTTTGGAAGGCAGAGGTCAAGGGCAGGTTGCCCATTCCTTGGGGATGATGGCAAAGGTTTGGGGTCAATAGTCAGGATTGTGAGCTGGGGTTCTTAGGATGGCAGAATATCCAAAACTGGGAGGGACCCACCAGGACCACCCAGTCCAACCCCTGGCCCTGCCCAGACACCCCAACAATCCCACCCTGCCCCTCAGAGCATTGTCCAAATGCTCCTGGAGCTCTGGCAGCCTTGGGGCCGTGCCTTTAGAATGGGGCAATGTGGTATGGGAGGAACATTTGAAAAATATTATGAAGATGAAAGAGTAGAGTCAAAAATGCTCATATAACCAGAGAATCGTTTAGGCTTGAAAAGACCCCTGAGATCCTCAGATCCAGCTCTTCCCACCACCAGACCCAGTCCCCAGGTGCCACATCTACAAGTCTTCCACGTCCCTCTGTGGTATTCCCCTGAGTGAAGCAGGTGTGGATTCTGTCCAGTGCTCTGAAGATCAGTGCACAGCTGAAATACCCTGAGGACCCTCTCAAACAGAACCTCCTTTCTCTTTTATTATTTTGCTATATATCCAGTGTAACTTTTAAAAATTCAAAATCCCTCCATGGTGCTTGTTTTAATAAAAATCCATCTGCATTTAGGGCTGAGTGCAAAAAATTCCTTGCAGATTTTTTTTTTTTGAAGAGTTTTAAGTATGAATTCAACCTTTGCTTGCCAGGATGAAAATCTGAATGTTTGATTGCAGAGGAGCTGGAGTGTTCCACTCCTCTTTGTGGAAACTGTTTAGTTTGCTGGTTGAAAGACATCAGCACAGGCTCTTTGTTCTCTCTGAAGGAGTTACAGTTTCCTTGAGGAAACAGCAGCTCAAAATGTTCCTCATCCCTTTTTCTGAAGAATGGGATATGAAGAATAGAGGAGAAAAAGGGAAGTAAATCTTTGGTGCTTTGGGGGAGAAGCTCCTTGTTTAGACATGCTGGGACTGTGCTGAGTGTGAGCTGCTCCCTGTTCAGTGTTTGCAGAGCAGGAAGATTATGAGATCCCAGTGTTAGAGGTGGATTCTTTCTTTCTTTACATAAATTAATGCTCAGTAATAAAAAGTAATGTCCTCAATGCTTACAAGTTGTGTATGTACAGGACAACAGAATCCTGCAATGGTTTGGGTTGGAAGGGGCTTCAAAGCCCATCCCATTCCACCCCCTAGCATGGGCAGGGACACCTCCCACTGTCCCAGGTTGCTCCAAGCCCTGTCCAACCTGGCCTTGGACACTCCCAGGGATGGGGCAGGCACAGTTTCTCTGCCCAACCTGTGCCAGGGCCTGCCCACCCTCCCAGGGGTTGGACAGACTTGGGTTACAGCTGATTTCCTGAAGAGCATCTTGGCTTTTACCACCAAAATGGCTTGGCTGGAATTTTTTTGTTTCCTTTTGGAGAGCAGAAATTCCTGTGGAGGTGACCCTGAAGAGTTTACTGTATCATTGGGAGAGTTGGATCCATGAATGAATTTTCCTGCGTGATTTTCTGAGAGATTATTGAGATTTCTTAGTAGACCTGAGTATTATGAAAGATCTGTTATGTTCTAAATTTTCCTTGTGGTTTCTCAGGCAGTGATGGTGCTTTTGTTATAGTCTCATCTCGTTATTCCCTTCTTTTCCATTTCTTATATCAAAGAACCATCTGATCTTTGTATTCCCACCTCTTGTCACTTGGACTCCTTACTTGGTTTTGCATTTGGAAAAGTTCAATATTTGCCTTTTTAAAGTGTTTTTTAAGTGCTTTTCTTAAGTAACAGATCCTCTCCCTTTGGTAGATGGAGGAAACTACTAACCTGCAACTGGAATGTCACCCCCAAATCCTTTTGTCCCTCCTGCAGGCCCCCCCCAGTGAGTGAAGGCGCTCCAAGAGGAACAGTGGTGGCCGTTGTCACCGCGGCCGCCCTCAACCAGACCATCGTGTATTCCATCGTGTCAGGCAACGAAGAGGGTGAGTAACAACCACCACCACCAAGAGCTCAGTGCCAGAGCTCCTGCCCAGCCTGGGGGTGCACCAGAACCCTGTGAGGAGCTGTTGAGAAATGAAGCTGCTGCTCAGGTGAATAATGGAGTTGGTGAGGTTGGAAAAGGTCTCTGAGATCATCGAGTCCAACCCATGAGGTGAAATCCCACCTCATATAGGACAGCAGGAGAGAGTGCCAGTGCCTGAAGGAGCATCTGTGACAGGACCTCAGCACTGTCTGGAACTGCCTGACGGGAAGTTCTGGCCAGGTGGGGGTTGGTCTCTTCTCCCAGGCACTCAGCAATAGGACAAGGGGGCACGGGGGGCTCAAGCTCTGCCAGGGGAAATTGAAGTTGGAGAGCAGAAAAAAATTCTTTGCAGAGAGAGTGCTGAGGGATTGGAATGGGCTGCCCAGAGAGGGGGTGGATTCCCCATCCCTGGAGGTTTTTCAGCTGAGCTTGGCCGTGGCACTGAGTGCCATGATCTGGTAAAGGGACTGGAGTTGGCCCAAGGGTTGGACTTGATGATCTCGGAGGTCTTTTCCAACCCAATCCATTCTATGATTCTGTGATTCTATGACAAGGGGAATGGCTTCCCACTGCTAGAGAGAAGTGTTAGGATGGATATTAGGAAGGAATTTTTGGCTGTGAGGGTGGGCAGGCCCTGGCACAGGTTGGGCAGAGAAGCTGAGGCTGCCCCATCCCTGGGAGTGTCCCAGGTCAGGTTGGACAGGGCTTGGAGCACCCTGGGCTGGTGGGAGGTGTCCTGCACAATGGGGTGGCACTGGGTGGGCTTTAAGGTCCCAAACCGTGCAAACCAAAACATTCTGGGATTCTGTGATTCTGTGCCTACCATTATCAAGCCTTTAAAGATCATGTAAAGGCCGGACTAATTTGCAAAATTATAATTAAAATATTCCCTGATGTGAAAACTCCCATTGGTGCCACATGGTGTGAACCCAGAGCATGCTAAAACAGGCACAGAGTGGCTTGGATGGATTTCTAGATGCTTCAAAGTCTGGTTTAAGACATTTTAGAACTTGCCTTGCTGTAGCCACAAGCATTAAATTAGGGTCTCATGCCTGAACACAACATCCTGCTTGTGTTCCCTCTATGATACATCTAGAATTGTGACAAAATCCCACCAAATTATTTGGAGGGACCTGAAAGAATTCCCCATCCCATCCCCCTTTTGGGGAGAGAAGGCTGCTGGTCTTGTCTCCTCTTGCCAGTCCTCAAGTCCTGTGCAGGTCCCTTCCAGCTCAGGATGGTCTGTGATTCTTTGCTCCTGGGATGGTTATCCCAGCAGCAGGTAGGCTATCCCAGTAACAGGTGGGCTATCCCAGTAACAGGTGGGCTATCCCAGTAACAGGTGGGCTATCCCATTAACAGGTGAGTTATCCCAGTAACAGGTGGGCTATCCCAGTAAGTGGTGGGTTATCCCAGTAACAGGTGGGTTATCCCAGTAACAGGTGGGCTATCCCAGTAACAGGTGGGTTATCCCAGTAACAGATGGGCTATCCCATTAACAGGTGGGTTATCCCAGCAGCAGGTGGGTTATGCCAGCAGCAGGGGGGCTATCCCAGTAACTGGTGGGTTATCCTAGCAGCAAGTGGGTTATCCCAGTAACAGGTGGGCTATCC
>VWZD01013181.1:29546-70356 GCA_013396695.1 Sakesphorus luctuosus
CAAGGTGGGCATCGGGCACAGGGTGGGCTCCAGGGGCTGGAAGGGCTTTGGCAAGGTGGGCATCGGGCACAGGGTGGGCTCCATGGGCTGGGGGGGCTTTGTTAAGGTGGGCATCGGGCACAAGGTGGGCTCCATGGGCTGGAAGGGCTTTGCCAACCTCAGTGATTCTAGGATTCTCTAAGTAGGACAGCACTGCCAAGCTGCTCAGCCACCACCCCGGGCTGCATTTTCCAAGGCTCAGGAGCTGGGTCCCAAATGTTTAATTGATGGTATTACAGGAGATAATTCCACAGAAGGAGTTTGAGTTTTCATGTCTATGCAGGGGACACTTGGACAAATAGTGCATTAAGTGTAACTGAGCCTGTTCAGTGGCAGTACCAACTGACAGTGTAGCAATCACTGAATAAATAGGTGAGGAGAAAAAGTAAATTTAGACATCCTTTGCAGTATGAGAACATCTAATTGGTAACTTAAAGTGGGGGTTTAATATATGATGCTAAATCATGCAAAGTCACACTCCTCCTTTCGCTGCAATCTAACTCATTAAATGAGTTACTTTAACTGAAAATTCATCAGGTGGAATTGCTGTGTATTTTTACTTCATCTGAGTGGAAGGAGAGTCAGGTTTCCCGATGACAGTGAGTTAAAAAGCTTGGAATTCTGGTTTGAGGAATCAGGGACTGGTGATGGTGAGCCCTGAAAGACCTACAGTATTAATGGAATTTGGAGAACACTCTCAGACACGTGGGGGGAATTCCTGAGGAGTTCTTGGGGTTGTGCAGGGCCAAAAATTGGATCTGATGATCCTTATGGTGAGGAGGGAAGGGGCAGGAGGAAACAGAAGATTTTATGGGAAGCAGGAATGTTTATGGGGAAACCAGAGGGAGCAGCAAAGAGAAGATGCTGCCCAAGCACACTGAGAAAGAGCAGTGGAGCAGTACAGGCAAACAGGGGCAAGGACAGGGTTCTACCAGCACGTTCAACAGGCTCCCACTTTAAGAATAAAAGCACTAGTGGGCATGGCCAGAGAAGCTGTGGCTGCCCCATCCCTGGGAGTGTCCAAGGCCAGGTTGGACAGGGCTTGGAGCACCCTGGGCTGGTGGGAGGTGTCCCTGCCCATGGCAGGGGGTGGGAGTTGGGTGATCTCTGAGGTCCCTTCCAACCCAAACTATTCCAGGATTGTATGATTATATGATCTAGAAAGGGTGGTCAGGCCTTGGCAGGGGCTGCCCAGGGAGNATTGGGCACAGGGTGGGCTCCGTGGGCTGGGAGGCCTTCTCTAACCTCAGTGATTCTGGAATTCTGGGATAGGATCTCGTCAGAGAGGCTTTTTCTTTTGGTGCCAAAGGATTTTTTAGCAAACAGAGCCCCTTGAATTGATTATTTCCAGGTTTGAGCCAGTCAGTAGAACTGTCTTTCACCTTTGGCACTCCCCAGGTGAGCAGGGGCACTGCCAGCTCTGAGCAGGGCTCTGCTCTGGGGCTTGGGGGGCAAGGGGACAGTTCAGTCTCTCCTGTGGGTTTTTTTTGTTTGTTTTCTAAACCCAAAGTAAACCTTTGGGAACAAAGTGAAAAAGGGAGAAAACTAGTTTTACAACTAAAGTCCTGCAGCTGCTCCAGAGTGATTGGGAACTTCAGCTGAGTTCACTATTAACATGAATTCTGGCTCCCTGATGTAACAGTAAAGCAGCCTCACATTTTTGGCTTCAAACACCTTGCAAAAGTTGGTGTTTTACAGGTTGGCTGCCCTGGCAGTCCCCAGATGCAGAAGGTGTGGCAGGTGGGCACAATGCACTGCAAAGTCTGGAGAGCTGGGGCTGATTCCTCCCAGCTCTGGTGTAGTTGGGGACCAATTCACATTTCTTTAGGTATCAGAGCAGTGCATTTTAGAGAGACCACACCAAATGAGAGCTCTCATTCAGGTAATTATTTGGTAGAAAAAGCTGCTTTACATGGACTTCAGTCAGAGCTTGGGTTGGTGCTGGTCCAAAGAAGTTGCTGTTTGCATCTTGTCACAGCTTCTTCTTGCACTATTCTTGAGCAGTGACAGCACAGGAGGAGCTTTCTCAGGCTTTAGGGGCTGATTTAGATCAAACTGCCACTGAAAAAACACTCAGTGCTGATTCCTCTCTGGTTCTGCCACATTCAGGAAGGGGAGATGGAGCAGCTGCAGCTCAGGGTGTTCACCTGCCAAGGCACAGACTCTGCTCCACACACTTGTAGGACAGTAGTAAAGCAAAGTGCTTCTAAACCCTGACAGATTGCAAACCTCATTCCCTCTTTGCTTAAAATGAACTTTTAGAGGGAAGAATCTGCTGTTGCCTCCTGCTGAACAGCCACTGCTTTTTAAGATGCAGGAATTGATGTTAAACTCCCGATGCACGAAGAGCAGCTGGACCAGGAGCTGGTTTGGGATGTTCCTGAAGACAAGGGCAGTGTTGTGGGGGGAAGCCTTGTGTAAAACTAACCTGGAGACACTCAAGGCACTGCTGAGGCTGTCCCAGTGTCCAAAATGCCTTGCTTTAGTTCAGCTTAATTCCTGTAGCCTGGCAAGAAGCTGCAGGCTCGCGTGGATCCAGCACTTAGACCAGCAGTGACGCTGGGAAAGAGTTTCCAACAGGAATATTTGGGAAGAACTCGTGGAAATGAAATGCTGGTGCACACTCTGGGGGAAACTCCTGGAAATGAAGTGGTACTAAACATTAGTGACCAGCTCCCTGGAGTTCCTGTTGGGTTTGTTCTCTGTGTCATTCGTGGTCTCATAGTCTGAGATGTTTCAGAGGTTCCTCAGCTTTCTGCTCTCCTTAAGCAAACCACAGAAGCTCAAAGATCCAAAAGTCTTCTAGTCTTGGGAGTGGTTATTTAGCTGGTTCTTATACACCCAAGATGACTCAGAAGCAGCTGCAGTTCTGTATCTCTGTGCACTGTGGCTCATCTCTGGAGGGCTGGAAGAGGAGGCAAATGGGACATGGGGACCTTGCAGGAGACAGAGGCAGCTCAAAATCAGATTTCTTTGCTCTTTGTGGCCACCTGTGCTGCTCTATCCAAGGAAAGGTGGAGCAGCACCTTTCCTTCTCTCATCTGGCCAGCTATTTAGGTAACTCAGTCACAGCAATAAGAATTATTCTACGAGGTCTCCCAAGAAGTCCCACAGGGGAGTGAATCTTGGTTTCAGCTCCTGGAATCCATAATAAAAAGAAGAATGTAACTGGAGCTGGATTCCAGATCTGCAATACCAAAGATGGGAGATTTTACACACCTGGGGTTATAAATCTTCTCCTCTGGAAGGTGAGTGTAACTATGGACATGCTTTGAGGGTCACTGTCCTTACAGGGGGTGCTGGTGCCTCCCTTCAGGTGCCAGCAAAGAGGGTTAGAATGAAATGGAGACAACGTTCAGGAGCAGCAGGAACACATTTGGAATGTAAAGGAAAAAAGGAGTGAAATGGCAGAGCCTAAACAGACTGTGGAAAGATGTGGCTCAGTTGGGTGCTCTTTTCCACCTGGCAGGATGTTGGAGGTGCAGGGCTGGTGGATTTTGGGGCACCAGAGCCCCATGTTCAGGGCATATCTGCTGAATCAATCAGGAAGATCCCCAGGGTGATGGGTCTGGCACAGCCTTCCATGCCTGGCACAGCTGCTGCTGAGGGATCCTGGTGGGCAGTGGGATGTGAGAGTCAGGTGCCCGCTGTAGCTAGCTGAGAGCTGTGCCCTGCTGCCAGCTGGAGCTTGGAATGTGCTCCAGAGGCCAGCACAGGCAGGAGCTCACAGATGCCACATTCCACAGTGCCATCTGCCAGAATGAGGCACATCTGAGCTGTGTGTAAAAGTGAGACAGGAAGCCAAAGTGCAGGTGGGGGTTTAATGCTCAGGTCGGTCTGTGGACAGGCAGGAGAGTTAATTGGCTTTGTGCTTGGTTTGGTAACTTTCATTTCTCATCTTCAAAGACTTCACCCATCACTAAACAAAGCAATGTTTGGGCAGCTCAGAGAACCACCAGCAAATGGACCAAGTGGATTTTTGAGCCAATTGTGGCACAAACTCTGCACGAGGCTGAGTCACCTCCCCCAAAGGGCCCTGAGGTGACAGTGAGGGTGAGCACCATCCAATAGGGGGTTGGTTTGCATTACAGAGAGCTGGGGCAGGTGAGCCAAGAGCTGGTCCTGCCATCACTGAGATAATTGGGATCTTCCCTCCAGCACTGAGGCAATTGGGATCCTCCCTCCAGCAGCAAACTGGTGCCAGCCACTGATGTAACTGGTTATTCCCGTGGCAGGGCAGCATCTCTGCCATGCACTGCCCATAATCCCCCTTCCACTGCTGCCTCTTTCCCTAAAGCTGGAGCTGCACTGCCAAACTCTGCCTGGGAATCTCATTTTTCTACTATAACATGGTGTTGCAGCCAAAAACATGAGGGACCTGGTTTAACAAGAGAGAGATTTGACTATTTGTGTAATTTCCTTTCTTTTCTTTCCCTGTTTTCCTTCTCTCCATATTTATGCATTGGATCACAGAGTCCCAGACTAGGTGAGGCTGGGAGGCCCAGAGTGGGGCATCTGGTGCCACCTCCTGCCCGAGCAGGGCCAGCCCAGAGCACATGGCACAGCTTTGTGCCCACACAGCTCTGGGATATCCCCAGGGAGGAGACTCCCCCCCTCTCTGGGCTCTGCTCAGGGCTGGGGCACTGCCCAGCCAAGAAGTTCTTCCTCCTGCCCAGGTGGCACTTGCTGGGCATCAGTTGCCGCCCGTGGCTCTGGTGCCATGGCTGGGCCCCCCGAGCAGAGCCCGGGCCGTGCTCTGCCCCCTCCCTGCAGGCACTGCCAGCCCTGGGGAGGTCCCTGCCAGGCTCTGCTCTGGAGGCTGCCCAGCCCCGGCTCCCTCAGCCTTTGGTGCTGCCAGAGCTGCTGCAGGCCCTTCAGCATCTGCTCCGCCTGTGCTGGCCCCGCTGCAGGAGCTGCCTGGCCCTGCTGTGCTGAGGAGCCAGAGCTGGGCACGGCCCTGCAGCTGTGCCTGCCAGGGCTGGGCACAGGGGCAGCATCCCCTGCTGCCAGTGCCCTCCTGCTGCCCCCCAGCATCCCCTGCTGCCAGTGCCCTCCTGCTGCCCCCCAGCATCCCCTGCTGCCAGTGCCCTCCTGCTGCCCCCCAGCATCCCCTGCTGCCACTGCCCTCCTGCTGCCCCCCAGGGCCCCATTGCCCTCCTTGCCCCCAGGGCTCACTGCTGGGCAGGGACAGCTTGATGGCATTTGAAATGTTGGGTGTTTTTCAGATTCCAGTTATTTTTATGGAGTCCTCCTTTGTTTCCCATCAGTTGAACCATCAGATGGGCAGAACAGGACTTTGACTGTCCAAGAAGTATTCTGGGTTTCAATTTTCCCCTCCCCTAAAGACACAGCCCCTGCAGCCCTTGTTGTGTATCTCACCCAGGGCAGCACCTGCACAACATTTACCTCAGCCTGGCACCAAAAAGAGGTGGGGAAAGCAGCTCTGCCACGAGGCAATTTATCCCTTGCAAATGTGCTTTTAATGAACTGGATATCATCATTTCCAGCAATCTTTCTGGCTTCCACAGCTCTGAAAGGGAGAAGCAGATGTTGGTGGAGATTTCTGCCCGGTGGAATCTGCCTGGCACCAGGGCCGTGGGTTTTGCTGGATGTTTGTCCCTTGCTGGGGGATGGAGATGGTTGTTGTTCACTGGGGTGGATCAGGAGCTGTTTAATGAAAACAAATCAACAGTGGTGGTTTGTGTGGAACTTCTCAGGGAGGTAAAACCTGTGGAGTTCCCCTGGGCCAGCCCAGGTTTGGGAGGAGAACAGGCTTGGGGATGCATTCAATTAACACAATAAATTAATGAGGTGTTGAGGCTGCTCAGCCAGGGCTGTTGTGCGACCATTTATGAGTTTACAGACACCAGGAGTGAATCAACTGTTAAGTATCTGCATGAGATGCATCAATAATTCGAATCTGTAAAACAAGCTGCAAACCTGATGATGATGAGCATTCACTGCCTCTTTGTACCCCCTGGGATTATTTAATGGGCCCAAAACCTGTGGAACTAAGCCATGACATCACTGCTTGTGCTGTTCTAGTTATTAAAAAATGAGCTACAGGTCTGTTCTTGTCTTTTAGCGAAATTGCTTCTTTTCTGAAGGAATCCATGGCAACTTTTTGCTCCTGGGCAAATCCAGGGAGCCCAAATGGAAAAGTGGAGGGGAACAGTTAATGGGAATCATTCCATAAAGGGGCAAATTTCAGCTCCCAGTTAAAGCAAGATTCATTCAGAAAAAAAATGGCAAAGGGAGGAATAATGAAGGGGGATTTAAAAAAAGGGAAGTGCATGGAATCTCTTGACTTCCTTCAGATTGGTACTTTTTATACCAAATGTGCTTTAATTAGGGTGGGCAGGCCCTGGCACAGGTTGGGCAGAGAAGCTGTGGCTGCCCCATCCCTGGGAGTGTCCCAAGCCAGGCTGGACAGAGCTTGGAGCAGGCTGGGCTGGTGGGAGGTGTCCCTGCCCATGGCAGGGGGTGGGATGGGTGGGCTTTGGGGTCCCTTCCAACCCAAACCATGTAATCAAAATCAATGGCATCCTCGAGAAGAGACACTGAGGGGCTCAGAGGATGGAGCTGGGAAGGGGCTGGAGCAGCAGCTGAGGGAGCTGAGGGGGCTCAGCCTGGAGAAAAGGAGGCTCAGGGGGCACCTTCTGGCTCTGCAATCCCTGCCAGGAGGGGGGAACTGGCGGGGTTCGGGCTGTGCTCCAGGGCACAGGGACAGGAGGAGAGGGAATGGCCTCAGGCTGTGCCAGGGAAGGTTTAGACTGGATGTTAAGGAAAACTTATTCACTGAAAGAGTGGCCATGNGTGCCCTTGGAGAGCTTTTCCAGCTCAATGATTTGGTGATTACCTGATTTCAGCATTTTAGGATGCATTTATTCTTTCAGCATTTTCCTGCCACTTATTTCAGTGGCTTTGGGCTGTAATCACCCGAATTCCAGGAGATGTTACAAAATCAGCACCAAATGGTCTGGTTATGCTTTTCCTTCCCTCTTTCAGGTAACACAGCCAAGGTGTTTATTGAGGTGAAGGATGAGAATGACCACGTGCCTGTGTTTACCAAGAAAATGTACATTGGAGGAGTGTCTGAAGATGCCAAAATGTTTTCTTCTGTGCTTAAAGTTAAGGTAAGGCTGAAGGTTTTTAATTACCATCCCCCAGCAAATATTTACTCACTGGTTTGGTTTTCCACAGGAGATTTTGAATTCAGTGTCTTCTAAATTTCTAAATCAGCACTAATTTTCACTGTGTTTCTTCTCAGCAACAAGAATTCCGGGCACAGAATGGGCAGATTTTCCTCTGAACTCGTTGTTTGGGTGTGAACATGAGCGTGATGGTCCCACTGGTGTGGGTGGGATTGACAGGCACTGTCCTGGTATTCCAGCAATTCCTGGCACGGGGATGATTTTGGGTTAAACCCCAGGTTTTAGATGCTTGTTGTAGCTTTCATTTTAGGTCTGTGAATATTTAGATGATTCTTTTATGTTCAACACTAGTTCTTACCTGATTTTTTTTTCCTGCCTACTTGGCAGCAGCATGTTAAGGCTTTAAAAGGGAAAGAATAGTTTGTGTTTCAGATCAGCAAAGCAATTTCAGGTCTGCACTGTGACATATTTGTGAGGGAAACTCATTGTTGGGTTTTTAAAAAATAGATAAAACTCAAGCAAATATAATATATAGAATCTAGTTAGAAAAAGATATAAAAATAACCAAGAGCAAAAGCAATATATTTTCCAGAAAATGCTTTTTCTTCTATCAAATTGCCTTTGTGATGCCATCCTTTTGTGCTTCAGACAGCTTGAGTTGCCAAGGCAGCTCCTTTCCCCTGCCTTTATTCTGTTCTCTCAGCACTTCCCCTACATCTCTTCTCATTTGGAGCATCAGTGGAACAGCTTTGAAGTTGCTGGTTCCAGCTTAGGCATGAAAGGGCACAGAAACAGGACCTGTTCAGCTCTGTGTTGACCTCATGATGTGTTTAGAATGAAATAGAGAAGATCAGGTGTTTTGAGGTTGTCCACTGGTTTTCCACAGCAATCCCTCCCAAAACAAACCCAGAAATGACAGAGAAGTGGGAAAATGTGAAGCTTCTGCTTCACCAACTTCATCCACCGTGAAGACTCAGCTGAGGCTTCATCAACAAAGCCAAAAAGCCCAAAAAGCCATGAGGCAACACCCGTGGTTTTTTTTTTAAATTTCTTTCTGTGGGTTATAGAAGCTGTGAAGTGACCAGCACAGCTGGTGGTGGGAGGGACACATTTGGGAGAAGATCTGTTTAATTCCCTTCTATCAAATTCCTTTTCCTTTGTCTTCTCTATTAAAAGTTTAACTGCACCAGGTTTTTCTGCCATGGAAGACAAACTGTGATGTGGAACTGAATATCTGCCTGGCCCAGGGAGTCATTTAGGTTGGAAAGACCCTCTGAGATCAGCAAGTCCAGCAGTGCCAAAGCCACCACTAACCTGTGACCCCCAAGGGCCACCACTAACCCATGTCCCCAAGTGCCACATCCATGTGGCTTTTAAATCCCCCAGGGGTGGTGGCACCACCCTCCTGGGCAGCCCTTTCCTTTGCAGTCTTTCCATGAAGATGTTTCTCCCAATGTCCAACCCAAACCTCCCCTGGCCCTGCCTGAGGCTGTTCCTTCTCCTGTCCCTGTTTCCTGGGGCAGAGCCCAACCCCTCCTGGTGTCCCCTCCGGGTGTCCCCTCCCGGCAGGGAGGACAAGAAGGTCTCTCCTTACCCAATGAGAAGGCAATGGTGGGTGCACAATTAGTGATGCTGTTGGGGTGGTCTCAGACCATGACTGAGCAGAGGGTTGAGGGCAGGGACAATATTTTCCTTAAACTTTCCTCTTCCCCCAGACTTTTTGCTGGTTGTTGTTCTGGCTGCAAACCTTGAGCTGAAGGTTTAAGACTCTCAAAACCTGGATTACAAAAGTCATGTCAAATCCTTGAACTTTAGAAGTGCTGAAGAAGCCTGGAAATCATTAAGGTTGAAAAAGACCTTTAGGATCCTCAAGTCCCACCATCAACCAGCACCAGCACTAACCCATGTCCCCAAGTGGCACATCCACAAGGTTTTCATAGAATCATGGAATTGATTGGGTTGGAAAAGATCGATGAGATCATCAAGTCCAACCCTTGGGCCAACTCCAGTCCCTTTACCAGATCATGGCACTCAGTGCCACGGCCAAGCTCAGCTGAAAAACCTCCAGGGATGGGGAATCCACCCCCTCTCTGGGCAGCCCATTCCAATCCCTGAGCACTCTCTCTGCAAAGAAGTTTTTTCTGCTCTCCAACTTCAATTTCCCCTGGCAGAGCTTGAGCCCCCCGTGCCCCCTTGTCCTATTGCTGAGTGCCTGGGAGAAGAGACCAACCCCCACCTGGCCACAACTTCCCTTCAGGCACTTCCAGACAGTGCTGAGGTCACCTCTCAGCCTCCTCTTCTCCAGCACAAACACCCCCAGCTCCCTCAGCCTCTCCCCACAGCACTTGTGCTCCACTCCCTTCTCCAGCCTCGTTGCTCTTCTCTGGCCCCGCTCCAGCCCCTCAATCTCTTGCCTCAACTCAGGGGCCCACAACTCAACACAACACTCAAGGTGTGGCCTCCCCAAGGCAGAGTCCAGGGGAAGGCTCACTGCCCTGGGCCTGCTGGCCACGCTAGTTTGGATCCAGGCCAGGATGCCATTGGCCTTCTTGGCCACCTGGGCACACTGGTGGCTCCTGTTGAGCTTCCTGTCCCTCAGTCCCCCCAGGTCCCTTTCTGCCTGGCTGCTCTCCAGCCACTCTGTGCCCAGCCTGGAGCGCTGCAGGGCTTGGGGTGGCCAAAGGGCAGGACCTGCACTTTTGAGCACCTCCAGGACTGGGCACTCCACCGCTGCCCTGGGCAGCCCCTTCCAATGCTTTACAACCCTTTCTGTGAAGAAACCTTTCCTCACAGCCAACCTAAACCTCCCCTGGTGTAACTTGAGGCCGTTTCCTCTCATCCTGTCACTTGAGTGCCACCCACCTGGCTCCCTCCTCCTTGCAGGGAGTTGTGGAGAGCAGGTGACAGGACCTGCACAAAGGTCCTACTGGAGCAGATCAAGACCCCTGAAGGTCACAGTTGTTTAGATAAAGGAATGTTTGGGATCTGAAATTAAATGAAATACGAGTCACAAATGACATTTTGAGTCAATGATACCAAAGGTGACCAGGCTGTGAAATCCTTCCTGGTTTTCCAAGAGACATCCCTGATTTGTTGGGCACAGATACCCAAGTGTGTCACTCAAGGGGATAAGAAAGGGGTGAAGAAGAGCAGCCATCCAGGTGAGGGAAATTTGGGGGTGAGGAGGGGAATCTGCTTGAATCCTTCAGAAACATTTGACTCAGAAAAGGTGAACATGATCAAAGGGGGAGCAGAAGAGATGACAATTGTATTTCTCTAAACTGTTTGTGACAGAATTCTCCCTGAGTTTGCTGCCAGGAGCAAGGCAGAAGCCGGAAGCTGCTATTAGTGGATGGCATCAAGCTGGGTGTTTAGTTAAAGTCAAATTCGAACCAATTAAGAAGTGCTCTTGTTGCAGAGAGCCAGGCTGTGATTTATTGTTTTCAGCAGCTGCAGCTACTGAGCTTCTTCTCTGGCCCTTAGAAAGGAAAAGGAATTGCTCTTTTAGTTACCTACAATCCCCATTCCAGTTTGGGTTAAGAATAATTAATCAAATGAAGGTCTTTTCTTGAGCAGATCAGAGGAGAGGAATTGAGAGCAGTTTTCCACGTTGAAATGAAGAAGAGCATTAATAAAGTGCACATGGAGCTTGCACTGCAGAAATTATGCACATTTTGGCACTAGTGGGGAACTCAGGGTCTTACAGGGAGTTTGAAATGCTCTTGCTTTCATCTTGAGCATCCATTAATTCACATCATCTGAGTAATTTGGAAAAGAAACAGATATTCTCATTATAGTCTCATTATTCCTGTCGCCGACAACAGCTTTGATGATCCTCGGCTGTGGGGAATTAGGATCATGGACTCACAGAATGGTTTGGGTTTGGTTCTCAATGATTTCAACCATTTATATCCTGCAGTTTAACATCTTTCAGTTGTCAAAAATATTCTGCCAGTTAATATTCTGTTACCCAGAGAAGCTGTGGCTGCCCCATCCCTGGGAGTGTCCCAGGCCAGGTTGGACAGGGCTTGGAGCACCCTGGGCTGGTGGGAGGTGTCCCTGCCCATGGCAGGGGGTGGCACTGGGTGGGCTTTGAGGTCCCTTCCCACCCAGACCATTCTGGGACTCTGTGATTAGTTATTTGGAGGGAAGGAGACTCTATTTTCAGTTAAAGAACTCTGAACTGAGCCAGAGTTTTCCTTGTGTTAAACAAAAATAGTCATTCAGGAGGGACAGCTGGGACTTGGTGGATTAATTTCCTCTGGGTTTTCACTTGATTTTTACCTCTAAGTGACAGATTTTGCTTGAAAAGCTGAAAGTTGAAGACCTGTGGGTGATTGGATAGTGAGGAGAGTTGTTTGACAATTCCCAGTCCACCTTTTCTCTGTGTGTGTGTTTAACACCAACCCCTCCCACTGTGAGCACCCACATGGTGGAGTGCCCAGCCCTGCAGGTGCCCAAGGCAGGACTGGCCGTGGCACTGAGTGCTCTGGGATGGGGGACAAGGTGGGCATCGGGCACAGGGTGAGCTCATGGGCTGGGAGGGCTTTGCCAAGGTGGGCATCGGGCACAGGGTGGGCTCCATGGGCTGGGAGGGCTTTGCCAAGGTGGGCATCGGGCACAGGGTGGGCTCTGTGGGCTGGGAGGGCTTTGCCAAGGTGAGCATCGGGCACAGGGTGGGCTCCATGGGCTGGGAGGGCTTTGCCAAGGTGGGCATCGGGCACAGGGTGGGCTCCATGGGCTGGGAGGGCTTTGTCAACACAAATGATTCCGGGATTTGCTTTCACATGTGAAAGGGATCAATTAGGGCCAAGTCCTGTTTTGAGGTGCCCTCCTTGCCCAAGTGTTGCCCAAGCATTCAGGGCAGGCAACCCTTTGGCATTTGAGTTGCTTTGTCTTGAGGCAGTAGCTGAAAGTTGTGCCAAACACAATTTTTATGGCACAATTTACTAGAGAACCACATTTTAGCAGACTCTCAGAGAAAACAGAGCACATTCATTATTTACACTTCTGCATTTTAAGCACAAACATGTATTTAATTCACCTTAAAGGGTGCAATGAGTATTCCCCAACGAGGGTTTTCCAGAAGGCTGGCAGAGGATGCTGCTTCTGGAAGCCCAGATTTTGGAAATGCAGTCAGTGGTGGCTGTGGGAGCAATAGGTGCCTTTTTTCTGGAGTGGCAGGAGGTGGTGTTGGTTGGAAATGAGGGTCAGGTTCCTTGGCAGAAGCTGCTCATTGGTGGGTTATTCTTACTGAAAGCAAAGGAGGGGTGGAAGAACATAATACCTGAGGTTACGACTCATCATCTAGGGACCTGTATCTGCTTCAGCTTTGGATTTCTGAGCAGGGTCTGGAGGTTCCAGTGAAGCTTCACTGCCACATTCCTTTCTATTTCCATTTCCCCGTTTTTGAGGAAAGTCTCATGCCAGAAAACCAAGACTCTCCTTGAAGCCTTTCCTTTCTCCTAAAGCTGCACCTCAAGGCTGTTTGTGGCCTCAGCAGGGGGTTCCATGGCCAGCACACAACTCAGATACCTCCAGTTTCACCTTCCTGAAGTTGCCAACATGTTCCTGAGCGCCAGAGGCCAGGGAAAATATCAGTGGGTTAATTGGAGTGCTGGGAGTGGCTGGTGTTTGATGGCATTGCCAGGATGGGTCTGCTTTCTTCTGCCACGGCTGTAATTCAGTTAGTTAAGGATAATCCCAGTGGCAGGCACTTGGCAGCAGCTCAGGCTGAGGTAATTCATCCTTTTCATCAAATAGGACATAGAAAAGATGAGCTGAGGGGAGTTAGGAAGGACTAAATTGTAGGTGGTGTCGCAGGTTTGGCTTAACTGTATGCCAGCCCTGGACTGCATGCTCCCTCCCTTCTCCCAAAGCCGTCCCAGCAAAGGGAAAAAAAAAAACTGGAAAGAAACGAAATGTAACAGAAACTGAATTGAATAAATAAGAAACTATATTATTTGATATTCACAATCACACTTTATGTACAGGACGTAGGGGGCCCCCACTCCCCCCAGGGGAAAAGAAGGGAAAAGGGAAAGGGGAAAAAAAACCCCGAAATGTGGAGAAAACTAACTTAAACTAAATACAATTAAAGACTTCAGGAAAAGAGAACAAACAAAAACAATCTCACCTAGGCTAGGAGAACCCACAACTACAGGAGAAACCAGCCAGGCTCACTCCCTGCTCCACCAGCTCCCTCGATAGAAGGACTCAGACCGGAAACTCCTCCCCCACCACGTGGAAAACAAGTGTGGAATACTTGTGTAATTTCCTTAGATACTATGGTGGCCTAAGAAGCCATAACTTGAAACCATGACAGGTGGTTACCAGGGGAGACACTAAGGAGCTTTAAAAATGATTTTATGGTCTGGTAGAAATTCATTGTTCCTTTAATTTAGAGAGTTTGTGAGGGACATCAGAGAATCAGAGTGGGCTGGGTTGGAAGGGACCTCAAAGCTCACCCAGTGCCCACCAGCCCAGGTGGCTCCAAGCCCTGTCCAACCTGGCCTTGGACACTCCCAGGGATGGGGCAGCCACAGCTTCTCTGCCCAACCTGTGCCAGGGCCTGCCCACCCTCCCAGCCAACAATTCCTTCCCAATATCCCACCTATCCCTGCCCTCTGGCAGTGGAAAGCCATTCCCCCTGTCCTGTCCCTCCATCCCTTGTCCCCAGTCCCTCTCCAGCTCTCCTGGAGCCCCTTTAGGCCCTGGCAGGGGCTCTCAGGTGTCCCTGGACCCTTCTCTTCTCCAAGTGAGCCCCCCCAGCTCTCCCAGCCTTTCAAATGGCCCAGTGCAAAACTACAGCTTTCAAATTGACAAGAAACCCCAATTAGTTTTTCTTCAACAGGACATAATAATTTATGGGCATAGTTAATGACAGTAGTCAATAATTTTTACTGTGTTGGGGCATTTAAGTCGGTTTTGGATAAATTCGTCCCAAACACACCACTGAGCCTTCAGGTGCTGAACAAAATTTCCCTCCCAGGGAATAGCACTGGGAGTAAGAACCAATCCAACAGAAAAAGAAGAAATAGGGAGAGAAGAAAAGTACTCCTGAGTCCATAATGTTACACACAAACTGAATTTAGGGACGAACAGACCAATAAAACATTGGATAAACTCTTTCCTCACCATCCAAACAGTGTCAGGTGTCCCCAAGGCTGTGGAGCTCTGTGAGCTCAGTGGCTTTGCTGCCAGCACCATCCACTCCCTGAAATATTTGAATTTTGAATATAAAAGCCTTGTAGAATAGGGCAAGGTGTTGTCTTGCCCTGGATTCTCACTGAGCTTGCTCTAAGTAGATAATAAAAAGGAAGGTGGAGCTCCGCAGAACTCCACGAATCATTATCCAAAAGTCGTTTTCAATTAGAATCCCTTTGGTTAGTGATGAACCACATGAATAATTCCATGTGGGTGGGATTGGATTAGGACCAGTGTCCCCTGAAAGCTGGGAAGTGCTAATGCTCTAAGACAGAAAATAAAAGGAATATATGAATGCAAATGGCACTTTTTAACCGAGGATTTAGGTCTTGCTTCTTAAAGTCCTTTCCTCTGCAATTCCCTTTTTTTCTCCCCCAAATTTTCAATGTACACAAGAGCCAATTGGATGAAAGGATGAAAGGCCTTTTCATGCTCTTCGCTGTGAATACGCTAATTAAAAACAGATGTAACACTCATAGCTACTAATTTATGAATTTTGTGCATTGAGATCTGCTTTGCATTTCATTACATGAGAATGGTTTTGCTTTGCCACTGGTATTTTGGTGGAACTCTGATTTTTTTCCCCCCTCAGAAAGCCAAGCAGGTTCCTTTTAGCCACACACAAAGTGTTTTCAATCTGCTGGGGAAAAACAACCACAATCAACACAATCTTTAGGGACATTGCCAGCAGGAATTGACTTTTCACTCTAAAAGTGTGTCATTAGCTCTTTCTTTTTAAATATTTACAGCCTTAACCTCTGGTTTTATTTATTGAAGTGTATTTAAATGAGGAGATGTCAGATACTAATTCAGTGTTTGCAGAGAAGGAATGTGGCCCAAGGAATGCAAGTCTGTGCAAGGGGCTGACCTGGATTTGATGGAAATGACTTGATTTTCACAATGTGGCTGAGCAAATTTTCCTTTCAGACCATTCCTGTATTTTTTGCTCCTTTCTGATGAGCTTTAAAATGTAACTCCATCTTTTATTGCCCCGTGAATATCCCAATAAACAGAAGAGCAAACGAAACCAAAGCAGGTTCTGAGCCTGGTGACACACAGGGGACCAGCAATTCCTCTCTCCTTCTTCATAATCCTCAAAAACATCTCAGAGGTTCCATACTGAGCTAAAACAATGGATAAAACAACCATTTAAATTCCTGGGTGTAGAAATGACCTAGAGAGGGAATATCAGGATTACTTTTTCATCCATGTTAAAACTCTGTTTATTTTCTAGCCCTGTCTATAATCTCTGGATTTCTTTTGGTTTTTCCTTTTCCATGGGATGACAAGTGAATCTTCAGAGTGGTAAATCCTGGAAAAATGAGATCCCACCTTGGGCACCCGGGACAGCTTTGAGTTGGCAAAGACAAAGCGTTCCCTTGTGTGTCCACCACTTGTGCCTCAACATCAACCACTTTGCCCATCACAGCCTTCTCTTAGTTAAAATACGATTTATGAGTCCCAGAGGAAGGAGAAAACATCCTCAGCAGAAGGGAAAATCTCCTCTGAAGCCTCATTGCAGTGACAGGGCCCAGCTGCTGCAACATCTGGCCCCAGACAGAGGCACCTAAAAACACGCTCCCACTAATGCCAAGCACACAGGGAGTTCCTTTCTCAGAACCTGTTTCTGGTTGTTATGTTGCCTTGCTAAACTTGCTACTATTAAAAACTATTGTTTTTTTAGTATTTTCCTTTGGCAGCGACCAGAGAACCTGCTGGGAACCTGCAGACAACCCTTGGGGATTTGTTTTCAAATGTAACATTGGATTATTTCTGATATTTTCTGACATTTTATGACTGTTAGTCCTGCCTGTGCCTTCATGAGTAAAATGGCCTCTCCAGGGGATGGCAGGGGGGGAGTGTGGCTGGACCATTCCCATCCCATGGAGGATCTCCATGAACTTCCTCTATCCAGCAGTAACTGCTATTAGGAGAGGAGGAAAATGCTAGTTTTTCCAATTAGTTTTTTCAAAACCCAAGTTTGGGGACACCTCTTCTGCACCTTTTTTTCCCCCCATGAGACAGCCTGTCAAAATGGATAAATGGATCTGTGTTTGCTTGCCACACCTTGGCGGGGGGTTGATTCTGTTGGACACAAAGTGAGAGGTTCTTGTTGGCCTGATTGGCCACCACTGAACCTCTCAGAAGTTTCCTGACCTTGGGACTCCTGGGCACTGACAAAATTATATATATTTATATCAATATCTATCTATCGTGATAGATAGATAGATAGATAGACAGACAGACAGACAGACAGATGTGTGTGTATATGTGTATATACATATATAGAGAGAGACATACATACATACATACATATATATACATATATATATGTCACTGCCTCCAGCCCTGGGGCCAGCACAGCAAGGACATGGAGCTGCTGGAGAGCCCAGAGGAGGCCCCAGGATGGGCAGAGGCTGGAGCAGCTCTGCTGGGAGGAAAGGCTGGGAGAGCTGGGATTGTTCAGCCTGGAGAGGAGAAGCTTTGGGGGAACCCAAGTGTGGCCTTGCAGGGCCTGGAGGGGCCAACAGGAAAGATGAAGAGAGAGAATTTCCAAGGGGTGGAGAGACAGGACAAGGGGAATGGCTTCCCACTGCCAGAGGGCAGGGACAGGTGGGATAGTGGGAAGGAATTGTTGGCTGTGAGGGTGGGCAGGCCCTGGCACAGGTTGGGCAGAGAAGCTGTGGCTGCCCCATCCCTGGGAGTGTCCAAGGCCAGGTTGGACAGGGCTTGGAGCAACCTGGGCTGGTGGGAGGGGTCCCTGCCCGTGGCAGGGGGTGGGACTGGATGAGCTTTAAGGTCCTTTCCAAGCCAAACCATTCCATAAATCAATGACCAGCCATTCTTGTTCTGTTTGCTGTAGTGCATTTGTAAGGACACCAAGCAAATTATGCCTTTAAAATAAAAATTAATTAATCTCTGGTTCCACAAACACAACCCTGTGACAGGGCACTTCTCCCCTCATCCAGGGAGACTTGTAAAACTCATCCCATGTGGCAACAGTGCCCTGATATTGTCACCAAATATTGCCAGTGGTGTGTTGGGGATGAGCAGGAAAATCCTCAGTAACTGTAACTCCTGAAGCTCTTCCATGATCATGAGATGATTCCAGGGTTTTTTCCAGACTTGCTGCTGGGAGTTCAGTGTAGTTGTTCATTTTAAATGTTTTCCAGTCTCCCTGCAAGGGTCCCCCTTTATCAGGAGCCTGAGGACTCTGACAGGGCATGGCAAATGGATGGCTCTGGGCTGCTGAGGGTTTCCTTCCCTTCTCCCTGGCAGATGGCACCTTCAACTGTGCCCAGTTAGGTGCTGGCTCAGAAAATCGTTTTTAGAACGAGACCATTTTTGCCTGTAGGAATTTGCAGATTGTTTCCTGTTTCAGTTCTGCAGCCACAGCTGCCACTGTCCTGGTTTAGAGGCAGTTTCACTTGGTGATTTACAGACACTTAGGGCCAGCAAGTGTTGGAGCTATCGCGGTTTTCCCTTTTTTTTCCTATATTTCTGCACTACTTTAATTTTTTTCACTCTTACTTGGCTCGAGCACTTCTCACTCCTGGTCATCACCTTGGGTTTGGCTGCCTCAGAAATGTGTAGCTTTGCATCTGCTCTTCAAATTTCACCTTTACAGACCTTTCCCCACCAGAATCTCACCAGTGAGGTGTTTGGGCAGCCTTTAAGGACAGCTCACATGGAACCCAAACCTGGTGTTAATTGTCAGGATGAGACGAAATGCCCTCAAGTTGTTCCAGGGGTGGATTGGTTTGGATATTAGGGAAAAATCCTTGAAAGGGGTGTCAGGCATTGGGATGGAGTCCCCATCTCTGGAAGTGTTCAAAGAACATGTGGAAGTGGCACTTGAGGACATGGTTGAGTGGTGAACATCGTGATGGTGGGGTGATGGTTGGGCTTGGGGAACTTAAAGGTCATTTCCAAGGTTTATGATTTTATGTTCTATTTATTGCACCAGGAAAAAATTCCATACTCAGGCAAACTAAAAGATATCACTAAAGGGGTCTCTGTTGATTTTAGGTTTTGGCTCCTATATTTCCATCTCTTATTTTCAGCTTGACTCAGCTCTAGTGAGTCTTCTATGTCTCCATACCAACAATGATTGGTTTGTTGGGTTCATTGTATCAAAAGAGATAACTGCCAATAAAATTATCAAAAATAACTATTAATAACTTTTCAATAAATCATAGAATCACAGAATGGGTTGGGTTGGAAGGGACCTTGAAGCTCATCCATTCCACCCCCTGCCATGGGCAGGGACACCTCCCACCAGCCCAGGCTGCTCCAAGCCCTGTCCAACCTGGCCTTGGACACTCCCAGGGATGGGGTAGGCACAGCTTCTCTGGGCACCTGTGCCAGGTTCTGCCCACCCTCCCAGGGAGGAATTTCTTCTGTATTTCTAAATTCAGTTTGCCCTATTTCAGTTTGAAGCCTTTCCCTTACTGAGGGGTCAGTGCTGAAGGCAGCATGGGGTGATGCCAAACAAACTTCCTACTCTGAGCCCCAGAGGGTGGAATTTGGCCTGGTAATTCCTAAGATCATCCATATTTATCAGCACTCAATCACAGCAGAGTTTCAGAGACATCTGTATTTCTGGCACATGACAAAAGGCAGATTTGCTGCTGTAATATTAAGATTAAGCGCAGCTCTTTCTCTCCTTTGACAGTCATAATGCAACTCTTGAGATGGTGTAGATCTCCTCCTAATGAAGTGTCAAAAAATATTTACCTTCAGGACAAATTACAAGCACAGCAAACATCCTTCCTCTGTATTAAAGGAGTGTGGCACATTCCTGGCAGCAGCTCACAGGCTCTCCCTCGTGGTCCTGCCAAGCTGAGCCTTGTGCCAAGTGTCCTTAGTCCTGATCAAAGGAGTGGTGAAGGGGAGGGGTGGGGACAACAAAGTTAAGATATTTGTAACTGGAATTAATAATTTTTCTGGGGTTTACACCTGCTTTGCTCAGCTCAGTGTGGGTGCTCTCTGGGTTGGCAATGGCCTGGACTGTGGTGGTGCTGAGGCTGTTCTTTGCTCTGGAGTGGCACTGAGTCCTCAGACCTGCAAAAATTAACTCCCAGCCTGTCACAAGCTTTGGGCACCTGAACTTCAGGGTTTAGAGCTTCCAAAATGCAAGCTTCACATGTCAAAATGCCTCCTTCTCTGGAGTTTGCTGCATTAAACTCGGCTGCAGGACTAAGATCTCCTTACTCCTAAGCAAGGCCTGGGCAGTGCTGATGTTTGTTCAGAAAGGCTGGCTCCAGTCAAGGTCTGTGCCTGTAGTGTGGGTGCCTTCACAGAATCACACAATCAGAGAGTCAGCTGGGTTGGAAGTGACCTCTGAGATTATCAAGTCCAACCCTTGATCCAACCCCACTGTGCTCACCAGCCCAGGGCACGGAGTGCCACATCGAGTCTCAGCTTAAACACCTCCAGGGATGGGGAATCCACCCCCTCTCTGGGCAGCCCATTCCAATGCCTGAGCACTCTCTCTGCAAAGAATTTCTTTCTGATCTCCAACCTAAACCTGCCCTAGCAGAGCTTAAGCCCCTGCCCTCTTGTCCTACTGTTGGTTGCCTGAGAGAAGAGACCAACCCCCACCTGGGTACAACCTCCTGTCAGGGAGTTGTGGAGAGTGATGAGGTGTCCCCTGAGCCTCCTCTTCTCCAGCACAAACACCCCCAGCTCCCTCAGCCTCTCCCCACAGCACTTGTGCTCCACTCCCTTCTCCAGCCTCGTTGCTCTTCTCTGGCCCCGCTCCAGCCCCTCAATCTCTTGCCTCAACTCAGGGGCCCAGAACTGAACACAATACTTCATTTGGACCCAGATGTCCTTTGTCCTTAGTCACACACATCTCCACACGTGCAATACTGAAGGTGAAGTTTATTTCTGCTGTTACTGAAACAAGCTCCTATTTAAAGCCATACCTTTCTATTGGGAGAGAATTTGCCAATATTGCAGATATGATAGGCTTGTGACCCAGCTGAACCAACCTAATCAATCCATTTTTACCCAGAAATTGGCTTTTTATTGCCCATCCCACAGGACCCCTCCAGAGAGCCTTTGGCACTTAGTGGGGCACTCACTGGGAAACTCGTCTCGCTACAGTGATGAGCCCAAAGGAGCTGCACCAGATGTTGCTCCTCTACCTGCTCTGAGCCTCATGGGCCCCAGCACATGCTGGGTGGGATACAGGAATTCCCTTTGCCTTCCCCTCCCCCCCACCCCAGCTCTGTTACCAACATGCAGAGTGGGGTGGGATAAGCCAGTGGGTGTGTCCAGACAGGTCTTTTCTGGATTGTTTATGGCTTTAGCCTGGGCAGTGTTGGACAAGCTGTGCTTACCACAGAATGGTTTGGCTTGGAAGGGCCCTTAAAATTCATCCCATTCCACCCCCTGCCATGGGCAGGGACACCTCCCACCAGCCCAGCCTGCTCCAAGCCCTGTCCAACCTGGCCTGGGACACTCCCAGGGATGGGGCAGCCACAGCTGCTCTGCCCAACCTGTACCAGGGCCTGCCCACCCTCACAGGGAAGGATTCCTTCCCAGTATCCTATCTGACTCTCTACAGTGCCACTGGGAAGCCATTCCCACCTTTTCCTGTCCCTCCAGACCCTTGGAACCAGCCCCTGTCCAGGTCCTTGCCTGCTCTTGGACACACACAAGGATTTTGTAGGTCTGAGGCAAGGAAGGGATGATTTAACGTATGTGTCTCCTCTGCACAAACACAAAGTGTTACCTTTTACATCTTCCAGTATCTCCTGCTGTTCCAGCTTCTTGGGGGTCCCTGGGAGCAGAGGCTGGTGCTGCCCCAGGGTGGGCACAGCCCCCATGGGCTGGCACAGCTGAGGCACTGCTTGAATTTTTGTCTTTGTTTCTCACCATCCAAACATCAACCTGATTTTTAGGTCAAGCCCCTTCCTTGTGTTCATGTTGGATATCTGGGAAAATTCCCAAAAGAGGAGTTAAACCTTGGAAGGGGCAGCCCAGAGAACTGGACACCATCCCTGGAAGTGTTCAGAAAATGTGGCATTGGGTGCTCTGGTTTAGCTGACAAGGTGGTGATCAGCCAAAGGTCAGAGTGGGTGATCTTGTCTTTTCCAGCCTTACCAATTCCACATTCCTTTCTCTTTTCAGCAATTTACTCATTGAAGGAAAACCCAAAACTTGCCTAGTGCTGGTATGCACCTCTCAAACCCCTGTCTGCTGGCTCTGGGATGTTTGGGGTTGTATTTCCCTGTGCCAGCTGGAAACTGTGAGAAAAATCTCGTGTTGAAGAATTTTTAGAGAGACGAGTTGAAGGAGCAAAGCAAAAAATAGGGTTTTAATGGCCAGCACTGTGTACACAGGGTGCCTCCCCACAGCCAAATCGCCGAGGAGCACACGGAGGAGGGCGGGGTCACCCCAATTTCTTCCCTTCACACCATGCCCCTTTCCCCCCTCCAGGAGTNTCTTTTTTCTTTCTCACAGAAACCTCTGGAAAAGCTCAATGATATCTACACTTTTTTTGACTGACAGAAAAGGGAAAATTTCAGAGAGCTTTTAACCTCCCCCATCTTTCCTAAAAACACTAATTAAGGGGTTTGAGAGCACCCAAGAGGCAATAATCCTGATTTTCAAAGCAAGCTCTGGAGCCAGAGAACAAAAGCAATTTAACACATTTTATATTTATGGTTTTGGTAGCTGGATAAAGCTTTATGAATTTAGAGGAAAACAAAGTATGGCCAGAGGACGTGAGGACCATTCCAAGCAGTCCAGTCTCCAGTGACATTGCAGGGGCTCGTTTTTGGGTGGCTCTTGGAGGAGTGTTGGCTGTCTCCAGCTCAGCCAGGCTGGATGGCACCACTGAAGTGCTGCCCAGCTCTGCCTCTGCCATCTGGGCTGGCAGGAGCAGGAGCAGCAGCACAGGGGGCACATATGGCTTGGAGTACCTGGGTCTGGTGCATCTCCTCCCTGGTGGTCCCTGGAAATGAGCCAAAAATGAAGACAAAAAAGGAGTTAGTAAAAATTTCCACTTTAAAGATGTTACTCACTGCTGGTGAGGAAACAATTAGTGGTGATTAATGGCCACCTATTGAAGGCTTAATGACCTTGCACAGATAATGCTTTTTTAGCAGCAGTGGCTTATCATGATAAACAGCTCTGCAGGGGCAGCTCCATCTCTGCCTTGTGTGAGCAGGGACAGCACCGAGGGAATGGCTGGGGCTGTGCCAGGGCAGGGACAGGGCACAGGGAAGGGCTGGAGCTGTGTCAGGGCAGAGTCAGTTGGATCTCAGGGAAAGGCTCTTCCCACAGAGGGGGGTGGGCACTGACCAGGCTCCCCAGGGCAGTGGGCACGGCCCCAAGGCTGCCAGAGCTCCAGGAGGGTTTGGACAATGGGACAGGCACAGGGTGGGATTGTTGGGGTGTCTGTGCAGGGTCAGGGGTTGGGCTGGATGGTCCTGGTGGGTCCCTCCCAGCTCAGGATATTCTGGGGTTTTGTGAATTCCTCACATTGCCCCAACCCCTGACTAGATTGTGATTATTGTGTTTTGGTTTGAAGTCAGGGTCAAGTATGGACTGTAGTTAGGGCTGGTTTTTCTCCAGCATTGGCTTAAGCCACAGACTTCAGAAGTTGTGCCAAGACTCTGATGAAAGCCTGCTGATGGATGCTGAGGTGTCCCACATGCCAAGGTGGTGCCCAAGCTTAATGAGTGCACAATGTACAGGCAGTAATTAACTTCCCTCTCACTGAGCCCTTCCCAGATGGGTCACACTGGAAGGGCCCTCAGAAACACTCCCCTCAGAATCCAGGGACTGGCTTCTGCCCAGCAGCACAAGGAGTAGGTCTGGAGGGGCCAGGATGGGGCTGCCCAGGGTTGGCAGGCACAGGGAGGTGGAAACAGCCCCTGGCACTGCCTGCTCGATGCCAGGTCTGCATCCTAAACAGCAACAAGACAGTGCCAGGGCAGCTCCATGCCCTGCACTGGGTCTGCTCAGCACGGCCCCAGAGCAGCAATTTTTTAATTTTTTTTTAATTTTTCATTAAATTAAATTAATTTTTTAAAATTTTTCGTTAAAAAATATAAATTGCTCCAAAACTCTCCGTGCAGAATCTCCCTAAGAAGAAGGAAAACATTCTTGTTGCATAAGTTTGTGAATGAGTTGCTGGGGTGGGGGTTTTTTATATATATTGAATTTTCAACAGGAATTTGGCAGTGGAGGTTTCTCAGAATTGAATTCTGATGCATTGCTGCAGAATTGAAAAGTCCATTTATGGTTTTTTTCCTTTTTATTTCCTTTAATTTTTTCCTTTCGTTTGAAGAACTTTAGTGCCAACAGAGGAGAAAGAAATTGCTGGAAAAGCAAAACTGTGAGCAGCGAAGTTAAATGAACCATTTAAAGCACCAGCACTATCTGCACTCTGGGATCTAATGTTTTAAATGTCAGAGTGGAAAAAATTTGCTGGCCCAACATGTAACTTTATTTAAAGGCCAAGGTTAATGATTCCTTGCCTGCACGTTTACCTTGTTTGCCTCTGCTTGTTTTCTGCTCCCCATCAGGCTGATGACAGAGACACTGGGAATTACAGTGCCATGCACTACAGGCTCATCATTCCCCCCATCAAGGATGGCAAGGAGGGGTTTGTGATCGAAGCTTACACAGGGCTCATCAAAACTGCCATGCTCTTCAAAAACATGAGGAGATCCTACTTCAAGTTTCAGGTCATTGCCACGGATGATTATGGAAAAGGACTGAGCAGCAAAGCAGAAGTGCTTGTAAGTATGAGCCAGGCATTGTGGTTATGGAATATTTCCTGAGGAGATTTAAACACTGCATAAAGTTTAATTCCAGGCAGGCCTATAGAAAAGCCATAAACTGCTTGTGCTTAATTTGTTAAGTCACTGAAATAAAGCTTTTGCCTTTTTAAACCAGAAGATTTTGGGGCATGTTGGAGAGAGCCCAGAGGAGGTCCCAGGATGGGCAGAGGCTGGAGCAGCTCTGCTGGGAGGGAAGGCTGGGAGAGCTGGGATTGTTCAGCCTGGAGAGGAGAAGCTTTGGGGGGACCCCACTGTGGCCTTGCAGGGCCTGGAGGGGCCAACAGGAAAGATGGAGAGAGACAATTTCCAAGGGATGGAGAGACACGAGAAGGGGAATGGCTTCCCACTGCCAGAGGGCAGGGATAGATGGGATATTGGGCAGGAATCCTTCCCTGGGAGGGTGGGCAGGCCCTGGCACATGTTGGGCAGAGAAGCTGTGACTGCCCCATCCCTGGGAGTGTCCAAGGCCAGGCTGGACAGGGCTTGGGGCAGCCTGGGCTGGTGGGAGGTGTCCCTGCCCATGGCAAGGAGTTGGAATGAGATAAACTTTAAGGTCCCTCTCAACCCAAACCATTGTGGGATTTCTGCCCCCAGTGTGATCCATAGATGAAGATTCCTTCAGTGAGTGAGCAGGATGTGTCCTGCTGGCACTGTGGGTCAGGTGCTCAGGCTGGCAGGAGGTATTTCATTCAATCCCAGCTCAAGGAGTGCATGTAGAAAAGGGAAATGGATTCAGTTCCCCATGTGCAAATGAATAAGTTGTGGGGGAAGAAGACAGGACTGCACTGGGAGGAGATCTGGGAAGAGGAGGTGGGACCCCACCAGAGGGACAGTACTGAGAAGAACCTGAGCAGAGGAAGGTTTCTCCCTAAAGTGTGACCAGGGCACTTCCTCAGAGCCTGACACTGCTCTGTGAGCATCATGGGCTGCCAAATCCTCTGGTGAAAGGTCTTAATGCCGTGGGGAGAGCCCATGTGATGGACACCAGGCTGTTCTGGTGGAGGGGACTGGCTTAGGCATCTGAGACTCAGCTTGGTTCCACCTGGGAGGCAAAAGGAAGAAATAAGAAAGTGCACTTTAAAATGAGTTTGCTGCAAGGAAGCCCTTAAAGGTACTGAGTTACTGTAGACAGTGAATATTCAGTATTACATTATATCATCTTTATATGACATCGTGGATATCATCTTTAATCAAGTGTTGGTTGGGCTTCGAGGGGTTGCAAGGCCCTTCCTCATTCAGCTCTCAGCTATTCCCAGGAATCTCTTGGTGCCATATAATGATCCAGACTCTCTGTGGGCTCTGCCTGGCTTGATTCAGACCTTGGGAAATGCCTAATGAATGAACCTTGGGATCAAAGGGATGTCACTTATGGGCTTGTGCTTATCAACAGTTTGATGCTCTCCCTGCCTTTACAAATGTGGATAATAAGCAAGTTAATGTTACTATAGAAACCTCAAATTTTGCTTGATTTTTGCCCAGCACCCTTGGTTTCCCATAGCTTGTCATGAATGTGTTTATCCATGGTTTTGTGTATGAACAAGGGGTGATAATTGTGATTCCTGGGATGTGAAAAGAGCTGTTGCCTTTGTTTTCAGTGGTGCCTTTATGGAGCACTCAGCACATGGTGCACAGTGAGGGCCTGAATTGACTAATGCAATTAATCCTATTAATGTGATCATTCTCTCAGAGTTCCGTTGCTTGATTCTAAACTAAAATTTCTTTGGAGCTCATTAGAATTCTGTTCTTCTTGCACAGAAGCCTGATCAGGGCATCTGATGACATTTCAAGAACATTTAAATATTTAAAGTTGCATTAAGCTTCAAAGCTGGTGAATGAGTGTCTGATGTGGGAGGATATTGTGGCTTTCCTGCTGCGGTGATTGCAGGGCTCAGGCTCTTCTTTGCAGAGTTTGTTGCCTTCAGAATCCACTGACTCTTGATTTTTAAATTTATCAGGTTTCACATTGGCCTACTTTTCCAACTTGGCCTCCAGAATCCTCTCCAGGGTTGAGGAGGATCAGAAGCTGTGGAGCAGAGTTTACCAACCCTGTGTGTGGTGTCCCTTGTGCCCCCTGACCCTCCAACCTGAGGGAGGGAAACTCAGGAGTGACATTGAGTTTGTAGGAAAAAATGCAAATTCCAGAGATTTCTTCTGAGCTTAGTCTGTGCTTTGGTGGAAAACTGGAATTCAGTTTTATTTCAACAAAGCACACAAATATTGAGTGGATTAGAGGCATTTTTTCCTTTTTTTTTAAGCTGTAAAATCTACAGTTAGGTACAGTTTTGTGATGTACACAGGGAGAAGCAAAACCAATTGGAGATTAAAATCAAACCTTTCCCTGATAGATTCAAATAAACAAACAATTGCCCTCATGATTTTCTAACATGATTTAGTTGATTTAATCTTGTATTTCCATTTACCTTTGCATGTCTCCAAGGTAGGATTTTCCTTTCCCCAAAATGCTCCTCTCTAAGTTTGGATAAGGCCTGTGGGAGATTGTGATTCTGGTAGCAAAGTCAAAGCTATAAAAACCAGAATTTGCAGTTCCCACCTTAAAAAACTAATTACAATTCTAGTAAAATCTTCACCTGATGTTTCTGGGGTTTTGCTGCCAAGAAAAGGGAGAGTTCCCACCTCCCCTGATAGGAATTAAACTGAGAAATGTGTCCCTGAGGGCAGGGCTGTGGAGGCAGGAAAGTTTTGTGGGGGAGGATGCTGTGCATGGCAGTGCCAACTGAATTTTCTCCTTTTGTTTCCAGGTCTCTGTGGTCAATCAGTTGGACATGCAAGTCATCGTCTCTAACGTCCCTCCCACCCTTGTGGAGCAAAACAAAGACCAACTCATAGGGTAATACATTTCTTTCCTCTAGAAATCTCAGCCACTTCCCTGGGTTTGGGATTGGATCCATCAGGGGGTGCTGAAGTGTTCGGTCAGACTGGAAACCAGGAAAATCCTTCTGGACCAGGAACAGCACTCAGAGCCCACCTCAGATCAGCTTCCAGGAGCCAGGGTGGCACTCCTTGGCTTCTTTTTGTGAGACAATTTTGTGCACTTGGGGTCTCAAAACCATGGATTAGACAATGTGGGATAGAAAATACCGTAGGAAACCATTTATAAACAGTTCTTGCACTCTTGTGTCGTTGTGATCAGTGAGGAAAGGCACTCCTCACATTTCCACAGGTCTGGTCCGTCCTGGCTGTTGTTGGACCTTCATTTCTCCATGGAATTTGCAATACCTTGGGATTGGTGGTACAATCCCTCACTGGGAAAGCAGCTTCTTGCCTCTGAATGGCTCAGGGCTTGCCTGGGCTGGGAGAAAGTCCTGCTGGATTTGCTCCTGGACATTTAGGACATGGTCCCCTTTTTTCTCTCTGTTTTCAGCCAAGTGTGCTTTGGCTGTGATGGATTCCAACACCAGAACCACTCAGGAAGTTGTTGAGGTAACAGGCTGAGTTCTTAGTCCTTGCAACTGAGAATAACTTCCTGAAAGGAGGTCCTGGTGAGGTGGGGGCCAGTCTGTTTGCTCAGGTAACAAGAGACAGGATGAGAGGAAATGGCCTCAAGTTGTGCCAGGGAAGGTTCAGATTCCATAGGAGGAACAATTTTTTCATGGAAAGGGTGGTTAAGCATTGGAAGGGGCTGCCCAGGGCAGTTCCATTCCTGGAACTGTTCAAAAAATGTGGCTGGATGTGGCACTTGAGGACATGGTTTAGTGGTGAACATGGTTCTGGCTTGGCAGTTGGACTTGGGGATCTTGGAGGTCATTTCCAACCTGAATGGTTCCATGATTGTGCATTTCACAGTGAATGAAGTTTTTGAATGAGTAAAAAGTTAAAAAAAAAAATTCATGGCCATGTTTAGATTTCTCAAAATAGCCTTGGAGGTCTTTGCCTTCAAAAGCACCATGAGAAAGTAACTGTAGCTGAAGAATCTCACTTCAAAGAACAATTTTTACCAGAAAAATTATATGAGCTAGTTTTAGAATTGGCACCTTCTTTCCTGAAAATGTTTCCAGAGAACAAGAGTCCCAGGCAGAATTTTGCAGATGTGCACTGGCCCATCTCTCAGAGGAATGTATTTATTTCACTGCTCTCTTCAAATTTCTTGGGTTTTCTTCCTAAACTTTAAAAAATTACTCCGTTTTTCTGAAGTCTTTAATAATTCATGCAGGCCATAAAAACAAGGAAGAAGGATTTGTGATTTTCTTTTTTTGTGCACTGCACTGAAAATACAACCATGGGCAAAGAGAAACCAAATTATTCAGACACCATCTCAGACTGAAGTACTTTGATAATTCAAATAATGCACATATTTATAAAATTTGATTGTGTCATTCATTGACAGATACAAAGACTGTTTCATTGGCCTGGGCCAGTCCCTGTCTGTGGCACGAGAGCTGGAACTGGAGGGGCTTTAAGATCCCTTCCAGACTCAAACCACTGTGTGCTCTGTGAACTAAAGGAGTCACCCCAGAGGTTACTCAGCTCTTTCTCCTCTCATTTTGGCACTGGAGTGACTGTAAATATTAATCCCTGAAAAAACATTTAGCCAATGATTGCAGCACTTGGTGATGAGGAATGTTAGGGAGGGAAGGAGTAGTTGGGGTAATTTTGGGATTTGCAGTGATTTTTCACTATGAAATAAAGAGGGGTTTGATCCACAAATTATAGCAGGTTTCCCCCAGCTCCCTGTAAATTTTGCCAGGGGTTAGGAGGGATTCAGTAAAATGAGGTGTCAAGAAATACAAGGCTTACTCAGCACAGCCCAGAGGTGTGGGGGGGTTAATGGTCCATGTAAAGGTAGCAGAGAAGAGGAGATTTAAAGCCCCTCTGTCTATCTGGCTTGGGAGTTTAAGCTTTTTGAGGGATACAATGGGCATATTTTCCCCTGACCCTTCCCACAGCACTGTGATCCTTCACAGTCCTTCAGTGAGCACCTTGATTTTCCTCCCAGCTTCTTTGATTTCCTCAACGAGCTTTTCCCATCCTCTGCACTGAACAGCAGTGTCAGATTTGCCATTTCCTTGCCCACTTCCATGATGACTGTGCAGGTAAATCCATTTCTGACTGCTACAGTGAGTGGCAGAGAAATCAGGCTGAGGCTCACTGGAAAATTCAGTGTACTTGGTGTGTTCTTTACATGTGGGAGGCTTTGGGAGTGCAGCATCTCATAGAATCCTGGAAAATCCTCAGTTGGAAGGGACCCACAAGCATCATGGAGTCCCACTCCTGAAATTCAACTGGAATTAAATTGCCACCACTGTTCTCAGAGTATTTAGTCCTTTGGTTTTCACGTGACAGCAGCTGAAAGCTCTGCATGAAGTCAGATACTCCACATTGCCCAGACACCTGGGCTTGCTCCTGGAGGTGTTTTGGGGGGTAAACTCTGTTGTGCTCTCCTATGGATGTCACATCATTTCCTCTGAAATGGAATAATGGAGTGGCTTAAAATGAGTCTTTTGATGAAATACAGAATCCCAGGGTGGGTGAGGCTGGGAGGGCCCAGAGTGGGGCATCTGGTGCCACCTCCTGCCCCAGCAGGGCCAGCCCAGAGCACATGGCACAGCTTTGTGCCCACATAGCTCTGGGATATCCCCAGGGAGGAGACTCCCCCCCTCTCTGGGCTCTGCTCAGGGCTGGGGCACTGCCCAGCCAAGAAGTTCTCCCTCCTGCCCAGGTGGCACTTGCTGGGCATCGGTTGCTGCCCGTGGCTCTGGTGCCATGGCTGGGCCCCCCGAGCAGAGCCCGGGCCGTGCTCTGCCCCCTCCCTGCAGGCACTGCCAGCCCTGGGGAGGTCCCTGCCAGGCTCTGCTCTGGAGGCTGCCCAGCCCCGGCTCCCTCAGCCTTTGGTGCTGCCAGAGCTGCTGCAGGCCCTTCAGCATCTGCTCCGCCTGTGCTGGCCCCGCTGCAGGAGCTGCCTGGCCCTGCTGTGCTGAGGAGCCAGAGCTGGGCACGGCCCTGCAGCTGTGCCTGCCAGGGCTGGGCACAGGGGCAGCATCCCCTGCTGCCAGTGCCCTCCTGCTGCCCCCCAGCATCCCCTGCTGCCAGTGCCCTCCTGCTGCCCCCCAGCATCCCCTGCTGCCAGTGCCCTCCTGCTGCCCCTCCTTGTCCTCAGGGCTCACCGCTGGGCAGGGACAGCTGGTAGCCCACCAGGACCTCCTGGATGAGGTTTCCCTCATCCATCTCTCTGCCACCCACACCACAGACATATCAGGCTTCCCCAGGACACCCCAGTGGTCATGGAAAGCCTGGCTAGATCCTGGCTGGCCATCTGCTTGTGGCCACCTAGAGGGCCACCAGCTGAATGCTCAGCTTCCTCTGTGGCCACCTAACGTCCTGCCCTGCTGCCATTGCCCTTTCTCAGGCAGCTCTAAGATCCCAGGATACACACAGTCCTCCCTGTGCAGCCCCCTGGGGTGGTTTCCCTCCCATACTCAAGTTTTTCTGATACAGTTCCATGCTTGTAAAAGCACGGGGCAATTCCGTAATTAAAGAAAATCCATGCTGGACCCTCTAACACAGTGACCAGGCAGGTTTTTCCCTGAAAATCCAAATGCTGAATCAAGTGCTGATCCTTGGAGATGTCACTGAGGGAGTGTTTTGGAACATGAACATTGAACCTGCTGACTTAATGGTTTGCATATATAAAGCTGACTGCCACCCTCCCTCACAGCAGCTCTGCTTTAATGCACAGAAACTGTGGTGCCCTTAAAAGAGATGTTATATTATATATGACAGCAATAAATATCTCCATAAATTATAGAGCATAATATACATCACATGTACATTGTGCATCGTATATAATTTTATGTCTAATCAGAGTGCATGGGACAATAAATTTTATGTCCAGGAGCTGGAATGCACAGCCCTTCTTCAGAGAAGTGCTTCTGATCTTCCATGATTCCCCCGCAGTTGTGGTTTTTTCTTCTCCACAGTCCATGAAGTGGTAGAAAATTAGCCTGTCTCGGCTGCTGGATGCAGTTGCAGTGCATGAATCACTCAGACTCCTCAGCCTTCCCATAGGCTTTTAGGATTTTGTGATGGAATTACTGAATTAATCCTAATTACAGGTAGCTGGACCTTCTCTCTGCTGGGCTGGTGGCAGAGCAGAGTCCCCAGTCAGCACTCCCTTTCCTGCCCTTGAGGAGATGCTCCTGAGTCCCAGGTGCTCCTAGAGCTGCCTTGTTCTTGGCCTCAGCACCTTCTGACGGGAACATTTTGGGGTCATTTTGCTCCTGGCCCTTCTTTCCCCCTTCCCCTCTCCTTTTGCCTCTTCTTTGGACTGTACTGTTTCATCCTAAATTAAATTACTCTTGGGGTGAGTGTGATGTGACTTCAGTGAGTGGCACAAGTGATGCAGAACTCACACTTGTTGGGGGGGCAGAGTTGTACAGGATGGACACAAAGTGGGAAAGACATTTTAGCAGCATGTAAGAAAGCAAATTTCCTTTGCAGTGTGCAATCCAATATGCTTCTCATGGTGCTGGGTCGGTGGTTGGACCTGAATTTTAAAGGTCTTTTCCAGCCTTAACGATTCATGGCTCTGTGCTTTGATAGTATTAGGATAAGTGGGCATGAAGACATTGGCTCTGGGCTGTTTCTAAATATTGTGGATGGTATTTTGTACAGAGGAAATTGGCTCAGTGCTGCTCCTTCCTGCTAGACACAGGCCTTGTGTGGAAGAGAAGACCAGAAATAATCCTTGGGAAAGGCTGTTTTAGAAAGAAGGTCCATTCTTGGGTTTGAAACCACAGAAAGAGCAGAGCTTTCCCTGTGCTCTGTGTAGGTTGGAATGAGGCATTGAGGCTCAAAGGCATCCACCCCAAAGCTGTCCCCAACTGCACAGGAAGGGCTGGAACCAGTCCTGGTCTAATTGGGAAAGCAGAGTGGAGAATCCAGCTGGTTCTTTGTCAATTATTAACCTTGCAAAACCCACCCAGGCAGAATTGGGCTGAAGTGGAGCACAGGGCAGGAGTTAATGAAAGCACTTGAAAAGCCTGCATTGATGTGGCCGGGCTCTCCTCTCTGCATTGTTGCCAAATCTGCACTGCCAAGTGCTCAGAACAGGAATTTGTCATTTATTATTGAACTAAATTATGTTTGAGGGGTAGAGTTGCAGCCAAAAGGGATGCAGGATATTGAGTCTTCAACACCACTCACTCGAGTCTGCAGTAGCAGTTATTGGAGTCCTGAAAGAAAGAATGTTTTGGAGTTGTTTGAAATATTTTATGTGTTCCAGAAACATAACAGCCTGTCAAATTACTGAAGAACTTAGATGGGATATTGGGAAGGAATCCTTCCCTGGGAGGGTAGGCAGGCCCTGGCACAGGTTGGGCAGAGCAGCTGTGGCTGCCCCATCCCTGGCAGTGTCCAAGGCCAGGTTGGACAGGGCTTGGAGCAGCCTGGGCTGGTGGGAGGTGTCCCTGCCCATGGCAGGGGGTGGCACTTGGTGGGCTTTGAGGTCCCTTCCAACCCAAACCCATGTGGGATTCTTTATGAAGCAGAATGCCACCAGCCAAGGGACAGCTCAGCAAACTAAAATACCTGGATTATGTTGCCCTTCCATTTCTTCAGCATCTAAAGATGAAAAACATCATCTCAGAGTTTTCAGGGTGCTTTGGGCCACGTGATGCCCTCAGTGGCAGTGCAAACCCACCTGCTCTTCATTTCCTTGCTGGGAGCTGGCAGAGTGATGGTGATGGAGATGCACAGGGAGCTGTTTTCCTCATGACATTTCTTCTGCAGAGCTGAACTGCAGTGGGAGCAGCAGGAGAGGCTCATGCCCTGCTCAGCTGCTGCTTCCACCTCTCCCTGCACCGCTGCTGGGAGGATGCTCATTACCCCCTTGCATTAAGAAGTGACAGGCTAATTTTAATTTAACTTCTGATCAGGGCAGCAGATCTGCCCATGTTGTTGTTACTTAAAAGCAGGCCCCTCAAAAGTTGGTTCTACAAACAAGTGGCCACTTTCAGTGCAGTTTCAAACACTACAGTGGTTTTCAGCATCACAAGTTCAGCTGAATGACTTTTCAAATAACTCTATGGGGAACTGCCCTACTTTTAAGTGGATTCTTTAATTGCTGCTTTTCAGTCTTTGGTGCATTTTTATTATCTTTTTTAACCTAAACATGCAATTTCTGTGTTTCAGATTAAATGTCACTGTCATTCTGCTGGACTTGGGGCTGTTTCTTGCAGTGTCAGTTAAAGCCAATGGTTGCAATGTGGCTGTTTCTCCTGGGCAGAAAGTGGTACCACACAATCCCAGAATGGTTTGGGTTGGAAGGAACCTTAAACTTCATCCCATTCCACCCCCTGCCACGGTCAGGGACACCTCCCACCAGCCCAGGGTGCTCCAAGCCCTGTCCAACCTGGCCTTGGACACTGCCAGGGATGGGGCAGCCACAGCTTCTCTGCCCAACCTGTGCCAGGGCCTGCCCACCCTCCCAGGGAAGGATTCCTTCCCACTATCCCATCTGTCCCTGCCATCTGTCAGTGGGAAGCCATTCCCCTTGTCCTGCCCCTCTATCCCTTGTCCAAAGTTTGTTGGTTGTTATTCAATTTTAATCATGTTTTAGTCAAAGATGCTCTGAAAGGTAATGAATTCCAGCAGGATGCCAGGAATTTCTGAGGAAAGGGAATGTTGCTACCAGTGCCCCTGTGTTATAACCTTCCAACCTTCCGGAGTGTTCCTGTCTGGGGTGTAATAAGAGTTCTGTGCAAGGAAACAAAACAGGAGGAGAGGGCACGGCCTCAGGCTGGGCCAGGGCAGGGGCAGAGGGCACAGCAGCAGGAATTTCTGCCTGGAAAGGGTGGTCAGGCCTTGGCAGGGGCTGCCCAGGGAGGTTTGGAGTGCCCAGCCCTGGAGGTGCCCAAGGCAGGACTGGCCGTGGCACTCAGTGCTCTGGGCTGGGGNGCATCCCGTCCCTGAAGCAAGAGAAGACGACTCTGTGCTGATCAGGGAGGTGAACCCTTTACCTTTTGGTCTGTCTAAATTCTTTTAAAACACCCCATGCGAAGGATTGTGGTGATTTCCTTTAGACATTTACATTCCCATAATGTTTGCTGGGCTTTTTTTATAATAATCTGCATATCCCAGATTTGTCCTGTCAAGTTTTACCTGGGAGAATCATTGTCCCTGAGGTGTCTGTGACAGGTTGTCACCTTGGCTGCCAGTGAAGAGTGTTCCAGAAGCAGAGATAAGTGGAGTTTACCATATCTGCAAACAACAGCAGTGCTTGTTCAGGGGGCACCAGGCACCCAGCCGCGTGGCAGCCAATCTGTATCTCTATTTTCTCTGCACTAACAACATATTTTCACTGCTGGGCTGAGACCTGGCTCCGACAGACTTGGGTTTTTCACAATCTTCCTGAAGAGCTGCTGTTTTCAAGGCAGGTTAAACTTCCACACAGAGAGGAGAGATTGGTAAATCAGGAGCTGGTGATGGTGTCTTGGCATAATTACTGTGGGAATCTCATGTCAGGAAAAACAACAGCAAAATGTGACCTCAGCAATGCAGAGGGTTTTGTGTAAAACAAGTGACTCCTTAAAGTCCTTTTTTGAGAGGTCTGTCTCCCTCTGCACCCTGGTGCCCACCAACCTGCCCCCAGTGCCTGAGTCAGGCAGTGTGTGCCCTCCCCTGGCCTGGCTTTGGCCTCCCAACTCAGCCACTGCTTCTGGATTTGAGGTTCTGAGCCCAGAAATTAGCACAGAAAATTGTGTATTTCCTTAGAACTCACGGGGGTTTAGGTGGAGCATTTAGAGTTCCAGATTCTCTGGTTTATGTCTCTCTAACTTTTTGCCCCTGTATCCAGTGTTGATGATATTTGCTTTTGTGCCTTTGTTTATCAAACTATTTGTGGGTTTTCAGGAAACCCTTCTTGGGCCCAGTTTGGAAAGCTCATCACACCGTTAGCCAGTCTGGGTGGTGGTGGTGTTGTTATGGCGAACTGCTCCTGAATTCTGCTGGCCTCTTTTTCTTCTGCTTNAATTTTATTTATTTTATTTTGTTTTATTTTGTTTTATTTTGTTTTGTTTTATTTTACTTTATTTTACTTTATTTTATTTTTATTTATTTTATTTTGTTTTATTTTTCTTTATTTTATTTTATTATTTTATTTAATTTTATGTTTATTTTATTTCATTTTATTTTTTATTTCATTTTATTTTATTTTGTTTTATTTTATTTTATTTCCATTGCAAACATATCAGTCCAATACTCCAGCTTTCTCCTGCCTGCAACACTTGCAGGTGTTGCAGCACCTGAAATGCTCTGCGGTGTCTGAGGGTCGGATGAAATATCCCACTGCAAATCCTTGGGAGTGGTTGTTCCTGTGGGAGGAAATGTACGGAATGCAGCCTGTGGAAGGCTGGAATGGCAGTGCTGAGGTGGTGCAGCTCAATGAAAGGGTGCCAGGAGGGTTGGGGTGACATTGGGCAGTGCTTCCCATGGACCACTTAAACCTCAACTGGAGTCCTAAATACAAAGGACACTCTGGTGTCCTCTCTGAGCACTGTGGAGCTTTCCCAGGAGCTCATGAAGTTCTGGTGAGAAGGTTCTTCATGAAGAGCTCTGCAGGTCCCCATCCTGTGGGGTTTGTCTGTTGGGATCTCCTTTGGGCTGTGCTCAAATCCCAGAATCCCAGACTATTCTGAGTTGGAAGGGACTCACAAGGATCATCAAGTTCGACTCTTAAGTCAATGGCCGCACAGGGGATTGAACCCATGGCCTTGGCATTACTACAACCAAGTGTTAACCAGCTGCGTTAATCTCAGGGTCAAACCATCCCAACTAACCCCCTGCCTCTCTCTGGCTCTGCCCCATGCAGGATCCTGGAGCGCTACGTCCAGGACCAGATCCCGGGCGCGACGGTGGTGGTGGAGTCCATCGGGGCGCGGCGCTTCGGCGACGGCTTCTCCGAGGAGGATTACACCAAGTCCGACCTCATGGTCTACGCCATCGACCCGCAGACCAACAGAGCCATCATGAGGAATGAGCTCTTCAAGTGAGTACCTTCTCTGGGGCTCCTCCCTGCGTTGGTTGAAGGCACCCAGGTCCCAAAAATAAACCCATTTCCTGGATGGGATGTGTCCCCCTTTGTCCCCCACCACGTGACCCCCAAGACGCTGCAGGAGAGACGAGCAGAGACTACCAGGGAGGAACCAGAGAGAGCTTTATTACAGTGGGTAAAGGTATTTTAAGGGTTTTGGGGCGATTCAAGTGACAGCTTTTACAAACCAATACGGAAGCAGGGATTACAGCCAATGGGAGAGGGTGAAACAGGGACCAATAAGAAAAACTTATACAAACATTTCAAGGTTTGCAGTGCTCCTGTGAGGGACTGTTTCACCCCAAAACAAGTCTCAATAAAATGGATCTTGCTGCCTCACATCCAGATTGTCTCCTGATCCCTCTTTGTCACTGCTTTTCCATTTCCACAGTTCAGAAATTCAGGAAGGTGTGTGTTTTCTCCCACTAGTGGCTCAAGTGGGATCCCTTTAGAGATGCTCAAGGTCAAAAGGCCAGTATTGAATTGCATGGGAAAATAAACCTTTTCTGATGCAGTTTGTCTTCACAGTCAGAAAAAATTGTCCCTCTTAATTTTGGAGCCCTTTGAAAAACAGGAATGTCTTTTAGGGATGTTCTTGTGTCCAATGAAATACGCAGGTAGGTTAGAAATCAGATTTCCGAATGGGAAGGACCAGCTCAGGAGCCACCTCATTAAAATGGTCCATGTGCCTGCACACTCAGCTTTTTGGGCCTCTTTTTTTCCTCTTTGCAAAAGCCCTGGCTTTAGGGTGGAGGTGAGTAGGTGTCAGCTCACTGGGGTAAGGAGAGAATTGAGCAGCTGGAAGTACCTCAGCAAGTGGATGAACCTCCAGAAATTTGGCCCAGCTCTGGGACATTCCCAAGCCTCCAAAGCAATCCCTCCTGTGAGCATCTTTCCTGGAGGTTTGATTTTCCAGGGATGGCTCAATGTTCTTCCTGCCACAGGCATAGGAGTTGTTGTCCCCTCAATGGGGAGCCACAAGTCCCAACCATCCATCTGCCAGCCAGGAATCTGCTCTGGATCTTCCAGAAAGGAGATCAGAAGGAAAGGGGATCATTGATAAACTGGATGTGATGGGAGAAAGGGGAGAAAGCCCCAAAGAAATGGAGCCTCCTGTTGTAAAACTGTCATTAGCAATAAAGAATATAATTTACCTGAGTTATCTCCCAAGTGTTCAACAATTCCATGATGTCTCCAGGAGAGAAAACTGTCCCCCCAGCACAGGGTTAGCACATGAGCTCTGCCAGCTGAGATCTTAACACAGCTTGCAAAGGGAGTGTGGTGTGTGGCTTGCCTGGAAGGGGCTTTTTTGGGGGAACACCCTGCTAGGATCCTACTCCTAAAACACATCTAACAGAGTTTCTGGTAAAGCTGTGCCTGTTTGGAAATCTGTGGAGGTGGAACAGCTGAGGACACAGTGCAGTGACCTGTTCCTCATGGCTGGAGAGGTGCTGGCACATGGACAGGTTGCAGGGATGCACACCCAAAGGTTCTTGGATTTCGGGTGGTCTTGGCAGCTCAGGCCCTTCACCAGCTGGGCAGAGCCACCCACTGAACCAAACTGTGTGTCAGGCTCCTGTAATCCATGATCCTAATGCAATCACAATTCCAGCAAAACCTTTGGCTGCAAAACAAAGGCATGGTTTGGAAGTCGTGGATGTCCCCCCTCACTGCCAGAGGGGGAAAACCTGCCTGTCTCTCCAGACCTGAGGAGTTTTCCCTGTCCTGTGCGTTGTAAGACTGATCCAGGAGAGAGTCAAGGTTTTCCTCAACACTGTTATGACTGATTACCTGATATTTTCATTCACAAAGTAGAATCATTAAGGTTGGAAAAGACCTACAAAGTCATCCAGTCCCACCATTACTACAACACTGTCCAGCCCACCACTAAACCATTGCCCCAAGTTCCACATCTCCAAGTTTTCTGGGCCCTTCCCACGATGGGGACTCCACCACTGCCCTGGACAGCCTGTTCCAGTGCTTGACCACCCTTCCAGTGAAGAAATTTCCCCTACTATCCAATGTAAACCTCAGCCTGAGGCTGTTTCCCATGTCCTGTCCCTGTTCCCTGGAGCAGATCCTGACCCTCCTCCAGCTCCCCCCTCCTGGCAGGGAGTTGTAGAGTGAGAACATCGCTTCTGAGCCTCCTTTTCTCCAGGCTGAGCTCCCTCAGCTGCCCCAAACCAGACTTTTGCTCCAAATCTGTCTGATCACACAAAAAAAATGGGTCTGAAGAGTAAGTGTGCTTTGCTGCTTCCTCCTTCCACCACAACCCCCTGAAGGACTTTGAAGCCACTTTAGCTAATTTTACAAACTGAAATGATCAGTCTCCTTTTGTATCTTTTATAGGGAAGAGGGTTTGATTTATTGGAGCATAAAAGCCAGTTGAATCCAGTGAATTCCTCCTGCATATATTAAGTGGAAAATGTTCACCATTAAAAATAAACTGCTTACCCTGCCTGAATCTCCTGCACAACGTGTCAGGTTCCATCACGGAGTTAATGCTCCTGCTTGAGTTACAACCTGTTAAAACAGGGCTTGTTGAGAAGATGCTGATGGAATTTTAATGGGGGAGATGGTTGAAATCACCCAGAGATTTCTTGCTGCCCTGCTGGGAATGCTTTTCCAACTCCAAGGTGGTGTGACATGCAGCAGTGACATCTAGTGTGCAGCACAAGCATCAGGGCTCCCTCCACACTCACTTGGTGCCTCCTGAGCCATCATTTAGCCTTGAAGGGGTTTTTCTCAAGCTTTCTTGGGGAAGAAATCAAGGCACAAACAATGCTGTGAGGGTTTTCCAGTGAATTAATTAGAGAGGAGATCGATTTTAAGAAATTAACTCCCTTTAAGGAATGGGTTTTTGAGGAGTGCTGTTTCTGCCTCCTGATCAGAGTAAGGAAGTGAAGGTATTTCAGGCTGTCTTTGGACATTCACAGTTTATGTGCAGAAATCACCTCAGAATACTTTTTTAGCTATTTTTAATTTGATCTTTTCTGGGGTTTTTGACACAATATTTTCCCCTCATCTTTCTGCAGGAGGAGCAATCAGGATCCTCCATCCTAATAGTGCCTCCTGCTTTGGTCTTTATGGCTGGGCAGCTTGTGAGACACTCAGTCCTCACTTGCAGAGTGATCCATGGATTTTTGTCTTACTTTAGAAGTTAAAGCCTTGACCACTCTGCTTTTTGTCCCTCCAGCCAAAACATTTCCCTCAGGAGCTGAGGAAAGTCCTCTAAAAATGACCTGCTTTTAGAGTAGCATCAATCACAGAGTTGTGAAGGTTGGAAAAGACCTTCAAGACCACCAAGTCCAACCATCCCCCCAGCACTGCCAAGGCCACCACTGACCCATGGCCCCAGGTGCCACATCTGTGTGGGTTTTGAACACTTCCAGGGGTGAGGAAGTTCCAGGGCAAGACCAAGCTGATCTTTAGGTCAGAGTGGGATGTGTTCAGAAAGGATTGGTTGTTTCTCTGCCACAGACCAGCGAAGGAAAGAGCATAAAGCAATGCACAAAGAACTTTGAGCCCTGCAAAATCAGGATAAGCTTCAGCTGCTTCAACTGTGTCCTGGTACTAAGTACATAGGAGTTATTACAGGAATTCCAGGGAATTGCTAATACTTTAAAGCATGTGGGCTTGACCACCCAACACATCCAACACACTCACTCAATGCTGCTTAATGACCTGGAGCTTTGTGCCCTTGAAGGTTCCTGGATGGCAAACTGCTGGACATCAACAAAGTCATTCACCCAACACAGTCACTCAATGCCACTTAATGACCTTGAGCTGTATGTCCTTAGAGGTTCCTGCATGGCAAACTGCTGGATATCAGCCAGGTCCTTCACCCAACACACTCACTCAATGCCACTTAATGACCTGCAGCTTGGTGCCCTTGAAGGTTCCTGCATGACAACCTGCTGGATGTCAACAAAGTCATTCACCCAACACAGTCACTCAATGCCACTTATTAATGACCTCGAGCTTTATGCCCTTAGAGGTTCCTGGAAGGCAAACTGCTGGATACAACATTCATTCACCCAACACACTCACTCAATGCCACTTAATGACCTCTGTGCCCTTGAAGGTTCCTGCATGGCAACCTGCTGGATACCAACCAGGTCCTTCACCCAACACAGTCATTCAATGCCATTTAACGACCTCTGTGCCCTTAAAGGTTCCTGGATGGTATCAACAAGGTCCTTCACCCAACACAGTCATTGAATGCCACTTCTGACCTTGAGCTTTGTGCCCTTGCAGGTTCCTGGATGGCAAACTGCTGGACATCAACAAGGAGTTCCAGCCGTACCTGGGGCAGGGTGGGCGCATCCTGGAGATCCGCACGCCCGACNTTGAAGCCAAAAAAAGCCTCAAGATAAATAACTGCTAAGAGATGTTTGATTCTTTTAGTAGTGAAGGGGTTTATTAACAAGGCTGGAGGCAAAGCCTGTTCATACTGGGCAAAACCTGCCTGGCCTATTGGTGTAAAATAAGCCATTTAGACAGTTCTGGGGTCGTGGTTACACCTTCTAATTTCAATATTAATGACTGGGTGAAATCTTGGG
>VWZD01013181.1:71037-86504 GCA_013396695.1 Sakesphorus luctuosus
TAGTGTCCTGACTTCATCTCTCAGGTGGAATTGAAGCATCTTCATCACCGTTGAGCTTCTGCCTTTTCTTTGTTCAATGGCATGACCTGTAAAACTTGTAAAGTCCTGGTTTTAACTCTACGAAATCTTGGTTTTAACTCTACAAAATCTTAGGTGTAACTCTAGGAAATCTTGGGTGTAACTCTACAAAATCTTGGGTTTAACTCTATGAAATCTTGGCTTTAACTCTACGAAATCTTGCTTTTAACTCTACAAAATCTTGGTTTTAACTCTACGAAATCTTGGCTCTGCGTTCTCAAACCTATTTTGAATATCTAAGTTTACCTGATTTAGGGCCTGGGAGTCTGTTGTGTTAGATTTTAGTTCCGGGAGTGGCACAGAAACACTTGGGTAGGGCGGACAGAACGCGCCTTGAGGAATTCAGACAACTTTCTTCTCTCGTCAGAACTGGACATTTTAAGTCTTTTGGGCCTTTTCTGCCTTCAGGTTGTGTTTTGTAGCAGAACTGCTTTGACTTCATTGCAACGAGATTCATTCGTGTTTTAGATATAATTTATCTATTTATCTCCATTTATCTATTCCATATATTCATCCACTCTACTTTAATTTCTGTTTTGAGTTCCCCTCTCACCACAAGGGTTGGCCAATGCTTGGTGTGGTGCACAGGAACAGAGAAAACACACTTGTTGTATTTCCTGAGGCAGGAAATTTTAGTGCCTAAATACAACTTCAGAAGGCATTTTTGGGGGGTTTTAGGGTTGAATTCCATGCCAAAAAAAAGCAATTGAGGAAAAAGGTGATCAGTAAATGAAAAATTGTCTCAATAAAAGAATCAAAAATCAAATTGCACAGCTTGATAAAATAAAAATATTCACATTTTTGCTCATATGTTTATAATTAAAATTAAATTAAATTAGAATTAAAATTATTTAACATTATAAAATATCCATATTGATTAATTTGATCTTGTTTATAAATAATATATAATACTTATAAACGATATTTATGCCACTTACAAATAATATCTATAGTATTTAATTTTTTCCTCATAAAATACTCGCAGTGATGTTTTTCCCAAGCCTCTTAATTGCAAATGTTTCCTGGAAAACTGAGGCTTGTGCCATTTTAGGGCTGTCTAAAGCAGCAGAGAGAACCTTCCTGGTGTTTCCACTCACCTCTTACGCACTGAAGAGGTTTAAGTAATTAGCTGATGAACTAATTAAAGGATCAAAGCACCAACAAGATCCTCTCAGTTAAGTTTGTCAGTCCCGCTCATATTTCAAATCAATGCATTTGAATTAAAGGCTGTACATCTATTTGTAGATTTATATATATATTTATTTATTCATAGATTTATACTTTAATTCAAAGTTATATTCAGAGATTTATAGATACAGTCGTGGATTTATTTGTTCATTAATGATTATATTCACATCCTTTTTTCTCCAAACAATTTGGGTCAAAGGAAATTAAAAAAAAAAGACCTTTTAAAGTAGTTTGGAAGACTTTGCCTGAGTTCTGTGCCATTGGGTGGCTGTGCATTCCCAAAGGGCTCTGCTTGTCCCAAAATTCAGTAGAAAATTCAAATTCAATCTCCAGTTGGTTGGGGTTTGCTACCTGAATGGCCTTTTGCTCCAAGAAATCCAACAGCCCTATTTTTCCTTGGCATCTCTCAGGTTATCAAAACATCATCCATCTCTTTTAAGAGCTTTAAGGAATCTGCCCAACCTCATTTCATCAAAAAAACCCTGTCTGGTTTTGCTGTCTGGAAGTCAGACTCGGAGCAAATTTATAGCAGCCCAATGTGAATAAACTGAATTTTTATGAAAAATGCCTCACTGGGGAGTGCCAAAGAAAATAAAAGGAATTTTGGTGTTAATAAGAGCACCAAAAGGTGATGGTTTGCTTTTTTATTGCAGCTTTTTATTCTCCTTTCCAAAAGCATTTTTTCCTGAAATAATTCTTTTGGAATAAAGCTAAAAAATATTCCTTTGAAAATGCAGCATCCAGTACAACCCTGTGAGGTAATTCCAAATGATGTGTTATTTATTAATCAAAAAAAGACTGGTGTCTTCTAAGTAATAATGCAAAATAATAACTCCTTCAGTACTGGAAATGTTTTCTAGACCCCTCTTGAAATGGGTTAAAATGGGAAAAGAGGTATAAAATAATGATAATGATAATGATAATGATAATGATAATAATAATGAGGATGATAATGATGATAATGATGATAATAATGATAATAATGATAATAATTTCTTGTGTATTTATATAGAGTATAATAGGATATGATATTGCTATATAATATCAAAGTATATATCTTCTATTCTTTTCTATTCTATTCTATTCTATTCTATTCTATTCTATTCTATTCATAATAATAATGATGATAATGGAAATTACAATAATAATGCCTTGTATATTTATATAGAGCATAGGAAGATATGATAGTTATATCATATAATAATATATAATTTCTTCTATTCTATTAAATCTATTCTATTTATTCTGTTATGTTAAAAAACAGGTCTAAAATTGCACCTGTTAAAGAACTACCATGAGAAATATTCCTTTCTCCATGTCTTACTCTGTTCCCTGGAAGCCCAAATCAGCTTTTCCCTGCTGGAATTCCGGTTTTTGCTGACTGCAGAACTGTTTCAAGGGTAGCAAAAATCAGGATCCCTTAAACATGTCATTAATTCTGGGTGGAATAATGAAGCAGCCTCGAGGTTATTACTCCTGTCAGACTCACTGCTTGGGACAGTTGTTGGAAACAGAATTCATTTAACCTTCCTTTTTATCTCTTTTTTTTTTTTTTTGCATAACAAAACAGATTCAAAGAGTAAGTATTTCTTTCCAGCTTCCTTTCTACCAGCTTGCATAGGAATAGTGACAGCCTGCCAGGCTTTGCTTTTAAAACAGATTAAAAATACATTTTTGGCCTTCAGTAAGAGTTAATTTCTCTAGTCCAACTTGCTGCTGAACGCTTGGTGTGAAGAGTTTAAAAGTGATTTCTTTGCATGGCTACTCAGTGTAATTTATTTTTGTGTTAGAGGTATGGGGGTTGGGGTTATTGTTGTTTCCTGCAGAGAAAAAAAGGGAATATTCCAAGATGTGTGGGATTGCTCAAGCATGTGAGAAAAGGCAGGGGCAGGAATTGACTCCCCTCAAGCCCAAACTGAGCTCCATCCGTGGTGTCTCCATGATGGTGCTCCCCAAGAGGCACCACAGATTGGTTATCTAGAGAGAAAACAGGACCCTCTTTTGGGGTGACTTTACTCCTTGTGGAAAAAAAAAAAAAGTTAATTTTTCGGAAAAACTCTTAATTGAAAAAGAAATTTCTCAGCCAACTCCATGGAGGAAATGGAGTTGCAACTGGAAAAGGGGGAAGGGCTTCAAACTGACAAAGAGTGGATTGAGATGGGATATTGGGAAGGAATTCCTGGCTGTGAGGGTGGGCAGGCCCTGGCACAGGCTGGGCAGAGAAGCTGTGGCTGCCCCATCCCTGGGAGTGTCCAAGGCCAGGTTGGACAGGGCTTGGAGCACCCTGGGCTGGTGGGAGGTGTCCCTGCCCACGGCAGGAGTGGCACTGGGTGGGCTTTGAGATCCCTTCCAACCCAAACCATTCTGGGCTTCTTTGATTTTATTCCCTTCTAAGGAGCTCTGGGATTCCACCAAAAGAGAACTGAGAAAACCGGGAAAATATTACCAGGTTATGACTTGGAAGAAGCCAACACTCAGGGATAAACTGCAGGGAAAAGCAAAGAAAACTTGCTAGCATGGCTTTGTATCGGGGTGTGGAGTGTTTCTGATGGGTGTTTCTCCTTCCCTCCATGGCTCCCAAAGGAGACAGGCAGAGTGTGCCAAGACTGCCAGGATCCAGATGGCACTGCCCACAGGGAAACCAGCCAGCACCGCGGCCAACAACCTCTACGAGGAGCTTGGGGACAGCACCATGTGAGTGTGCCCTGCGATCCATCCATACATCCAGCCTGGGCTGGGGGGTGGCACTGCCCATGGCAGGGGGTGGATCTGGGCATCTTTCAGGGCCCTCCCAACCCAACCCAACCCAANGATTCTCCAACACTCTGCATCCAAAAGGCTTTTCTTCATCCCCCAGCTTTTTGAGGTTCTCCAACATCCAGGAAAGAAACGGGATGATTCTGGAAGGAGGGAAAAAGCAATTTAATCTCCTTGTAGTGCATGGGGGGATCTTGAACAGGTTCTGAGTGGGCAAAAAGCAGGTCCAACCAGCTGGTTGTCCTGCAACAAGAGGCTGCAGCAGGGCCTCACTGCCAGGGTGAGCCAGCACTGCATTCCTTGGCAAATCCAGCTCAGCACACCATGTTTTCCAAAGCTGTTAATCAAACACATCCATAAAATTAGTTTATTCATTAATTGCACACACCTGAAATGATAATACACTGAAAATTACTGCCCTGAAGTCCCCATTTCTTATAATAAGGAATACTCTGTTGGGCACAGTGTGTGGTATTTGGGGTTTATTTTTTGTTGTTTCTAATTTAAAACTGCCTAAACACTGAAATTAAAGGAACTATCAGAGTAGAGAAACCACTGGCAGGTCAAGGAATGCATCTTATACCCACCACATGCCCATAAAAGAACAATATTGCAAGGTGTCCTACCTTGTCCTGCTGCTGGAAACCTGAAGCTGATGGACTCCAACAACAGTTATTGAAAATATTCCAGTGGGGAATAACCAGTTGTTATTTGTCTCGCACTGGGAGGGGTTTGTTGATGAGCTTTGCCACACTTTATATTTTAAATCCAAGGAATGCTGAAGAGCACAGAGTTGATAATGTGTTTGGAGAGGGAGCTGCTGGTGGAGTTCAGGATTGCTCCGTTTTCCATCTTTATGTGTTTTGGTCAGAAAGTTGGGATTTTCCAGCTGCTGAGGTTGAGTTTATAAAATGCTACAGGGGCTTTAACTCTGGGGCAGCTGAGTGCAGTCTGTGCATGTGCAGCAATTCCAGAGCTTTCCTGGGGAAATAGGGGAATAATAATTCCTGGGAGCAGAAGGAGCTGAATTGCTGAATTCCCTCCTGCACCTTTTGCCTTTGTCAAGTGCTGCACTTGGGCAGGAAGGGAAGGAAAATGTATGTTCAGTTGCTGGAATGTAGTTCTTTTGGAATGTGAGCACTTCTGCTTGTGAGCCACAGGAGAGCACATCTGTCCTTCTGCTCTGGGGAAAACTCAATTTGTTCTCTGCATGAAACTGCATTTCTACTGAAATTAAAGAGGGATTGCCAAATACCTGATTCTAAACCCAGAAAAAGCCTTGCTGGGCTGAGATTTTATCTGCAAAGGGGTTTTATGTTCTACTACTGCAACACAGAGGTGCCAGTTCACAAATACGCAGTATTGACTTTGAGGTTTAGATTTATGTTAATTTTGACAAAAAAAAAATTGATTTTATTGCACCAGAAAAAGATGCTGTGGTTGGAATATTTTCTCTCTGATGTCTTTGCACACAGCTAAGGTATATCCATCATGCTGAGGAACTGATTGAACACAAAGCAGTAAAAACCCTTAAATCCTGAAAAGCTGTAGGATTTTAAAGAAAAAAACATGCTTCAATGAAGAGAATGTTTTTCCCTCTGTCAAATATTTGATTTCAGGGTAGACATATAAGTTAGGAAATTATTATGTGAGAAATACTTAACATTTTTAATGAATTTTAGTCCACTCTTCCCTGTCCTTAATTGCCCTAAGACAGTCATCTTTCATTTGGAGTGCGGCCTCGTGTCTCGTTTTCTTTCTTTGGTGTTTATAGCAAATGAAATGGAACTAAGCTCTTTAGTTTTAAATCTGCCTTGTCTCATCATTTTTATTTTCCTCTGTCTTTGGATACATAGGCATCAGTAAGTAAGCTTATTTCATTGTCTTAATATTTGTAGCCAGTAGAATTGCTAGTTAATTTTCCTTTCAGTGATTCCCATTCAGCCTTGCAAGCTGAAACTCATGTTTTATTTGCCCATTGATCAGCAAAGACATTTACTGCAAAGCTTCAATCCTTCTGTGCCTCTGTGTCCCTCAGTCCCTGGAAGCAGAGAGAGGAAAGGTGATTGCTGAACTTGAATGGCATTATTTCTAAAGCCAAAGAAAAGCTACCTTTAAAAAAAAAAACACCAAACCAACTCAACACTGAATGAATGCCCAGAGGTTTGTTTGGAGTTCATGTACTTAGGATTGGGTGCAAACAAAACCTTTTTTGTCTGTTATTTACAATCCCATGCAAGGCTGGGATGAGTTTTTCAGTGTACAAAGATGAGCTTCAACCTGAGCTGCTCCTGCTGCATAAAAATGATGCAGGAACAGAAGGAGTTTGCGGGGTCACCTCAGCCCTGAGAGGTGTCCTGTGGAGCGAGGAAGGAGCTGGGGAGCTTTGGAAATAATCCATTCCAGTAGCATAAAGGCTGTGTCACCTTGCATGAGCCTTCTGCTGGAGGGGTTCCTGCAAGTTCAGAATCATTTCTTTCTCTCCCCTCCGGATGGAGAGTGCAGGTGTCACCTCAGAGGTGGCTGCTGCAGGATAAGGAGTGGGTTTATGGGCTCTGGGGCCAGCACAGCAAGGACATGGAGCTGCTGGAGAGCCCAGAGGAGGCCCCAGGATGGGCAGAGGCTGGAGCAGCTCTGCTGGGAGGGAAGGCTGGGAGAGCTGGGATTGTTCAGCCTGGAGAGGAGAAGCTTTGGGGGGACCCAACTGTGGCCTTGCAGGACCTGGAGGGGCCAACAGGAAAGATGGAGAGAGACAATTTCCAAGGGATGAAGCGACAGGACAAGGGGAATGGCTTCCCACTGCCAGAGGGCAGGGACAGATGGGATATTGGGAAGGAATCGTTCCCTGGGAGGGTGGGCAGGCCCTGGCACAGGTGCCCAGAGAAGCTGTGGCTGCCCCATCCCTGGGAGTGTCCAAGGCCAGGTTGGACAGGGCTTGGAGCACCCTGGGCTGGTGGGAGGTGTCAGATGATCTTCCAGGTCCCTTCCAACCCAAACCACTCTGGGATTGTGTGATCAGTGTGAATTGTTTTCATACCCTTTGTTTCTGCCCAGAGACAAGCCTTGGGCACGCTGAATCTCAGCCAACTGCAGTGCTGGGGCCAGTTTCTCCAGTGCTATAACCCTTCATGGAGCTTTGCTGAGTGTTCTTGCACATGGGAGTGTGATGCCTGTCCTTGCCCTGGGTTCCAGTCCTTCTTTGGTCCCTGGGACCACAAAGAAGATGAGGGTTCTCTGCCTGGTGATCCCCCACCCAAAACAGTCAAGCAAATTTAAGAAGCAAATGTGTTTCATTATTGAATACTTCAGGGGACTTTCACATGTTAAATAACTTAGAGGAAAGTGAGTATCTCTTAATTAACTCCTATCCAGTGTCTAGTTATTGAAATTTCTCTCCCAGTTTTGCCAGGGAATATTTAAGCACCAGAGGTTAATTTTCCGTTAATTTGGATTTAGTTATACTTTCTGAGATATGAAACAACACCACCAAAACCAACGGAGCAATCAGAGCAAGAGTCTAAAACTTCATCTTCCAACATTCCCGTGACCTTTTTGGAGTAGATGTCCTCTTGAAGACTGGTTGAATGAGGGGTTTGAGTTTAGCTCTGTCTGCCAGAGACCCAAGTCTTAAATTTCTCACAGGTTAAGGGGGAAATAAATTTTGTTTCAGCCTGAGGTGAGCAGTATTTAAAACAGGGCTCTTGGGGTACTTTTCCAGCAGATATGGATTTTAAAATACTCTTTATATTAAAATCTGCTCAGAAGTTTGTGATTTTAAAAACATTCAAGGAAGGTAGTTAAGGAGTGACTGGGAGGTGAGAGGTGAAGTCCAAAAAGTGGTGAGACCTCCTACTCTTGGTGTGGAAATTCGGTGTAACCCAGATTTCACTGGGTTTAACATGCTGAAGAGCTGAAATTCATGCACGTGTTGACACTTCTGTGATGTTTTGTGTCTCTGGGGAGATAGGGCCAAGACTGAGTGATCCTTTTGAAATCCCAGACTTTTTTTAATGAGGCCAACTTATTTTTGAACTTGCCAAGTAGCTAAGCAGCTTTAAATTAAAACAAGCAGTAACTTGTTTTAATTTTAGCTCCTCCCCAAGTCCTTCCTCCCTTAAAGAAGATGCAAAAGTAAATGTCTTGCCCAGTAGCCCAGTAAATGTGCTTTTTCTGCTGGGTAGTTGTAGTTTGCTAGAAGTAATTGAATGGCTCTGATTCAGACCATGAGTTCTTTTTTCTCTCTCTCATAAGTATCTATGTCCATGCATGTTTCCTCACATGTGATTATCTTCTTTTCTTTCAAGTCTTTTTCTTCTCTACCATTTCCAACAAAGCAGGGGAAAAAAGTCAAAGTCAGTCTTAGAAGAAGGAGACCGTCAGAGAGTTATAAGCAGCTTTGCCTCCCGTGCCATTGAGGCTCACAAGCAATCCAATATCAATGGATCACTGAACAATAACCTCCCCAAATCCTCCAGTAACATTACTTTTCTCTCTGATGAGAACCCACTAACCACTCAGAACCCACTGTACGTGGAAGGTCTCCCTCCCAGTCCCGCTGCTGCTGGGTTTCTACGGAAGAGGAACGATACTCTGGATACTCTTTCTCCTTCAAGCCTGGTGTGGAGAGAAGCCTCTTTGGGTGGGGGTCACCGTGCGTGGACAGTGCCCACTCACCTCACCAGGAGACACACGCCTGGCTCTCTGAGCAGACCAGTTATCATGGACCCCATCCAGTGGCAGCAGGAGAGGCTCAAAGCCCGGAAGGAAGGAACTGCACACCAGGATAGCGCTGCTGATGTCAGCAGTCCCCTCTTTCACAGGATGGGTGGCCCCAAGCTGACTGTGAAGGAGAAGGCCAGGCAGTTTGAGCAGCAGGCGCTGCAGGAAATGAAGCAAGTGAAGTCTCCAGATGTGAAATCCAGGCGGTCACCAACTCACAGCATTGGTGTCCAGGAAGGGGAGAGCCACCCAGAGCAGTCTCCCAAAAGTGGAGGTGCTTCTCCTCGCCTTCACTCTTCTCCTGTGTCCTCTCCAACACCTTGTGCTGATGGAGTTGAACCTGAGGCCACCGTGGTCCCCTCTGTAATCGTCACTCACCACGACTCTCCTGAAGAACATTCTCCTCCACCAACCCGCAAGCCAACTCCTCCGTCTTCTAGGATAAAGAAACCAGTTTGCCAAAGTTGTCTAGCTCCTCAGACCAAAGAAGTCATAGAAAGCATTCCAGATCCACCTAAAACCCCCCCACCCCCACCTCCACAGCTGCCACCCCCACTGCCACCACCGCCACCTCCATCCCCTCCTGTGCTGCCACCACATCCTCCGCCTCCACCTGCAGTTACTCTTCCTTCCTCTTCTTCTGCTTCTTCTTCATCTCCTCTTAGCCCCCAGCTGCTCTCCCCTGCCAAGCATCCCAACTCCCCTGCCAAACCTCCCACTGTCCCTGCCCCTGGCGCCGTGCCAGAGCCTCCCCCGCGCCGGGAGCTCAAAGGGATCCTTAAAAACATTCAGAACTTGGCTGCCATCGAGAAGTCGGTGGCCAACATGTACAGCCAAATAGACAAAAACCACCTGCTGCCCAAGCCCATGCCCAGGCCCAAAGCGGCCATGCCCCCAGAGGTGCCAACTCCTGGAGCAGCAGCTGAACACCCGCAGCAGAACGGGAAGCTGAGCTGTGTGGTGGAGGAGCTGGAGAAACGCTTCCCGTCCCAGTCGACAGCGCTGTGATGTCCCAGCTGGGTGTCACCTTTGGAGTGGGATGGCTCCGAGGCAGCACGTGGTGCCTGCCTGAGGCTCTGCAGCAATTCCCACTCTTCTACTTTCTCTGTTGGGCATCATGACTTCTCCACTCCTCACCCTGAACTGAGAGACGTTGTCTTTTCTGGAAATTTTGTGATGTATCATGTAATTCTACAAGTTGTTTCCTCAGAACTGCATCTTGCTGTCCCACTATGTTGGGTCTTGGTCTGTTTACCAAAACTTCTTGGGAGAAGGTGTCCCTTTTCACCCAAGGGTGCGTCCCAGCCAGCAGCAGGTTTGGGACTGCTTTGTGTCGAGCAGCCCTCGCTGTAGGTAACACCTGTAAGGTCTTTCTGCAGCTCTCACTGGAATCTCTTGCTTGGCCCATAAAATGTCCCACCTGGAAGGAATCTTCTGCCATGCTTGGGTGTCAAACAGGCTCAGCAACGGTGAGCCTGGTTATTGGATGGGGCCCTGAGCAAGCCGCTCTGGTGGAAGGTGGCCCTGCCCATGGCAGGGGGTGGAACCAGATGGTCTTTATGAGCCCTTCCAACCCGACCCACTCTCTAATTCCATGGTATTCCATGAGCAACGACACTGCTTTGTGGCAGCTCCCCTTGGTGTCTCCAGTCAGAAGAAAGGTCTTGTCTTGGTTTCTCAGCAGACCTGACTGTCTCCCCTCCTGTTATCCATGTTCTGCCTTCCATTGTTTCTTTTTTACATTGTTAACTGCATGTTAAAAGGTTTTATTTTGTAAATTCCTTTCATGTACAAAGAGTTTGTTGGTTTATTTTTTATTTTCCATGTGCATGTTGTTGATGTCTCTCTTGAACTTCCATGCTAGTTTGTCATGAGCTTTCCAGCTGCAACATCTCCCTTAAATTGTAATAAAGTCACCCTGATTAGTGTCACTAAGTGAAGGTTTTCCAAGTACTTGTAAAAATCCATGTAATATGGATTTATTTACTGGCTTTTTGCTCACAGTCATCCAAATCAGGTCTTTGCATTAAACATGTCAGTTATAATTATATCTATAAATAAATTAACTTGTCCCTTGAAAAAAAAAGGTAAGTAAAAGCACTTTGGGCATTTGAATGTTTGGTTCAACTTGCAAGTTTTCTTTTAGTCCTTTGCCAAAACCTAAAATATTTGTGTTTAATATAACAACTTTTAGAAAACACGTTGGGAAAGGCATATATTGCCCAACAAAGCAAAACTAAACCCCCAGTTCAGTATCACATGCTGTAATTCTGAGCAAAAAGGTGGTGAATTCTTTAGGAGACTGTTGAGAGACACTCAGCATTTCGTTGGTGCTTGGCTTTTCCTCTTGTTTGTGCCTTCACATCTGCAGTTAGGACACGTATGGAGGCGTCAGGCAGAAACTGCTGAGGGGAATTCCTCTTTCTTTGTCCCAGAGCCAAACGCCATGAATTACATCCCCCAAGTTCTGCTGATGCATTAGATTTTTTCTTTCCTTAAAGCCCTTGTTGGGCAGACTGTAGTGCCAAGGGAGGTGCAGGAGCTGAACGTGTGAGGGGAAGGATTGTCCATCATTGTGTTCTTGGGTGACAGAACCTCTCTCATTGAGAGAGTTGCTGAATTCCCCCAGGGTGGCACGACTGCAACACCAGCATCAAACCCTCAAAGCTCAGCACCCACTGGGTAGAGAAACTCTGGGGACTGAAGGGCCAGAATAGGAAGTTTCCCGTGGTTAGGTCTGTGTGTGGGCTGTGGGAGTGGAAGGCTGGGCAAAGTTCATCACAGAAGTCCTGCTGTTGAGTCCCAAGGTGCAGAACTGACCCCCTGGCTTTAACTCCTGCTCAGAGGAGAATCACCTTGGAGCAGCTGGATCCAACCATAGCCTTGGATTATGTCAACAATTTGAATTTAAAGAATTACAGAGCTGTGATTGGATCGCCTTTGTCCCCCAGGTTTCAGTGATTGGCAAAATGAAAATATATAGAATGAATCATTTATTTTTACACATGATCAAAGATCTTAATGAGAATTATTTACTACACAGTATAAAAGCTAACACTACTAGTAGGATAGTGCATTATATTGAAGGAAGTATCAAAGCAATTGTATTAAAATTGGCAAAAAGAAATAATTATCAAGTAGAGATTTTATGTAACCCTCCCAGACTAGCAAAAGGAAATAATTAGCATAATTATTGATGTAACTCACCCAGACCAAGGCTCATGGGGAGATCTCTTTCCCTCGACCTCGAGAAGTGACCTTGGAGGGCTGGTTTGAGCATAACTGAACACCAAGATCAGTGTGCAGGTGTTTAGTCATCCACACCACAAACCCCACAAAGGTTTTATGTGGCCACAATTCTTTGGGGTGTTCCTTAAGTAGAAAGAATTGACATCATCCAGGAGCTCCATTTTAAATACTTATTTCATCGTATCAGAGAGCCTGGGAGGGGGTCATGGCAATCAGCGATTCCCTGATGTGGAACACCCACTTTGTCATTCTGGAAAGTGAAGGCGGAAGTTTACAAAATGTGGTTTAGTTTTGTCTGGATATAATTCAAATTTTTGTTCTCCTGTTGTTTGGGGATTTTTTTTAATGGCCTTTTAAAAAGAAATTATTCTATTAGACCAGGAAAGAAGCTGTACCAGGGAAGTTCTGACCCACTGAGATGTCTGAGTGCTGAAGGGGAAATGGTTTTCAGCCGAAAGAGGAGAGATTTAGATGAGATGTCACAAAAAAATCCTTCCCTGTGAGGGTGGGCAGGCCCTGGCACAGGTTGGGCAGAGAAGCTGTGGCTGCCCCATCCCTGGGAGTGTCCCAGGCCAGGTTGGACAGGGCTTGGAGCAGCCTGGGCTTGTGGGACGTGTCCCTGCCCCTGGCAGGGGGTGGAATGAGATGAGCTTTAAGGTTCCTTCAAACCCAAACCAATCCATGTTTCCATGACCCTGCAGTTCTGCAGCGCCGTGAGGTATTAGAACCCATCTAGTAGTTGGCAACAAGTTGAGAATATATAATAATTTATATTTATATCTGTAATTTCCCCCTCTTTAGGTTGTCTGATTTGGTCAATTAGGGCCTGATATGACCCTGGATGTACTCTCATCCATTCATCATCAGCTTGAGGGGCCAAGTTGTGAGCAGGAGCAGAGAAGGCACCAGTGGGATGGGAGGGAGCTCTTCTGTGCAGAGCTGGAATCAAACCATCGTGTGATTATTACTGTTCCAGATTTGCTGTCCTCAGTTCCAGCTGTGAACTGCAGGAAACCTCCCTTTTAAAAGGCAGGGCAAACTGAGAAGTACTTGCCTCCTCTGAGGAATATCAGAAGTTTTGGGGGTTTGTGATTCTTTTGCTTTCAACATGAAAACAGATAGGAGGTATGAAACAGCAAATGCCTGCTGGGATGGCAGTAATTGGGCAAATCCCTGGAGATTTTTAAACGCAGATTGGATGTGGCACTGGGTGCCATGGTCTAGTTAATGGACTGGAGTTGGACCAAGGGTTGGACTTGATGATCTCGGAGGTCTTTTCCAACCCAATCCATTCTATGATTCTATGAGCTTGGCCGTGGCACTGAGTGCCATGATCTGGTAAAGGGACTGGAGTTGGACCAAGGGTTGGACTTGATGATCTCAGAGGTCCTTTCCAACCCAACTGATTCTATGATTCTATGATTCTATGATTCTATGAAATGTTGCTTTAGGCAAATCAGGCTGCTTTGAACCTGTTTTAGCAAAGGCTGGCACATTTTGAACATGTGAATTCCTTCTTGTTTTCTCTCTCATATTAAGTACCAGCACTGTCCTGTTATCCTGCACCCTCATAGGCACCATGGCCTTGCTTCCCATTCCACACTGAGGATTTCTCCCTGATTCCTGCACTGAAGTCTGGCTGATAATATTCATCCAGAGCAGCTCCTCCCTCTGTGCAGAGCTTTAATTCCTCTCTGGAAACAAATGATGTTGTTTTGACCTTTGCCTTTTTGTCACAGTAGATCTTTGGGCTGTGTTGGGTGAATGGGTGTCTTATGTCTTTTGGGCATTTGTTTTTTCCTCTCATCGTGGTCAAACAAAACTATTAGAGAAGTATCAGCATCACTCAGAACCCAGCATGGGGCTGTTTGGAAGAAAGCTAAGTTCCAAATTTAATTAGAATTACTTATATTATGCTTTTAATCTGCAATATAATGACTGAGAGCAATTAAGAGTAAGAAGCTTTTCCTCAGCCCTTCTTTATCTGAAGATTGTTGTAGGCAATATGGGAACTAAATACAACATTCCTCAAGTGGGCTTTGAAAAGCCGCAGATCATCTTTTGATGATAAATCTGCATTTCAGTTGTTCAGCACTTTTATATTATATGGGCAACAGCATGAATTTAATGCTGATAATCAATTCCATGTGCTGAATATTAATAGGAAACATTGGAGGTGGTGATATTAAATAACTAAAAGGACTTCTACTCTGTTCTTTATTAGTTACTCAGTGTAATTAAAGACTTCCCCTAATCTGCTGTCAGTGTGCTAGGCCAAGCCTAACATATATTTGAGCACTTACCCTTTCCTTCTTAAACAATGTAATAAAAATAATCCAGGCTTATCCTTACGACCTAAACTGTTGCTCCCAGGTTTTGCCCAAACCATTCTAATTTTCCAGCATAAAATGTGAAAATAGAGAACCTGATCGACATAAGTGCATTTTTCACACCCAGAAATGTCTCTGAGAAAATGAATTAAAACAACAAATTCCCATGAAGATCAGAAGCACACAGCCTGTAGCAAAATAGCAAAGAAAAAAACAGATAGCAAAAAAAAAATCACTTAACCCTCCCCTGCTGAGCAAATGTCAGGAAGTGTGTAATTTTAATAATAATGTTGGTACAAGAAATTAGTAATAGAAGCTCCAGGGCAATTGCAGGCAAGTCCTGAGTGGATAATAGAGGAAGTGCAGGAGGAGAAGAGCAGTTGTGTCCCTGCCTGAGCACCCGTGGGAGGTGACAGAGCCACCCTGGGGATGGTCCCCAAGGTCTCTGGGCCAGCAGGGAGGGCAGCACCTCTCTCCCAGTCCCCCCTTTCCCTTTGCTGAGCCCCACAGGGTGCACTGACCCTCTGGCTCATGGGAATTGGAGGTTTCTCCTCAGCTATGTGCAACCTAAAGCAAGAAAAGATCCCAAAACTTCACTTTCCCATGCAGAGATCCCCAAGTCCAGAGCAAATCCAAAGGAAAACACATCTGGGATGAGAGAGATGTCTTTCTTTCCATGCCACTTGTGTTTCTAGTGGCATTGCCTTTTCACCTCTCTGCAGCAAGAGGGGCAATGTGCAGCTTGGTGTGGGCTCACAGAATTCTACTAACATCTTCTTTTTCTTTTCCTGGCTTCTAGGAGAGGATATGCACAGCAAGAGGTGAGGCTGCTCCTCATTACCCTGGAAATGTTCATTACACCAACAGGCTTGTCCCACACAGTCTTTGAGCTTGGGCAGCAGGGCCAAGGAGGGGATTCTGCCCCTCTACCCTGCTCTGCTGAGGCCCCACCTGGGTCCCTGAGCAGTTCTGGTGCCCCCAACATCAGAAGGACATGGAGCTGCTGGAGCAAGTCCAGAGGAGGCCATGAAGCTGCTGGGGAGATGGAGCATCTCCCTGTGGGGACAGGCTGGGAGAGCTGGGAGTGTTCAGCTTGGAGAAGAGAAGGTTGTGTGGAGACCTCAAAGCACCTCCCAGGGTCTAAAG
>VWZD01013181.1:86677-117100 GCA_013396695.1 Sakesphorus luctuosus
ACCCAATCCATTCTGTGAGTCTATGATGGGTTCAGACACAGAGTGGAAATTTAGGTTGGATATAGGGAAGAAATTGTTCCCTGTGAGGGTGGGCAGGCCCTGGCACAGGTGCCCAGAGAAGCTGTGGCTGCCCCATCCCTGGGAGTGTCCCAGGCCAGGTTGGACAGGGCTTGGAGCAGGCTGGGCTGGTGGGAGGTGTCCCTGCCCATGGCAGGGGCAGAACAAGATGAACTTCCTGGTCTCTTCCAAGCAACTATTCAATTCCATGTTTTTATGGTGCAAAACTCAAGGCTATTGAGTGCTTTAGATGGCAGAAATGTAAAGTGATTCCAAAAGTTTATGAGACGTAAATTCCCTGGGGGCTGATATCCCACATGGCACAGGGGTGACCTCCAGGCTGGGAGATTCCTGCTTGACAAGTTGGAAGCAGCTTCCCAGGGAATTCCCTCCCTGCCTGCTGTGTTTTCCAGTGTTGCACCTGACCCTCTGCCATGGGCAGGGACTGGGCAGCTCACACCTTCCCTCAGCTGGTCTTTTGCTCTTGCAGCAGCATTTTCTCCAGCAATGAATAACAGGGAGAAGAGTTTCCTTCAGAACAACCTCATTTAATGGTAGAAAAGATCTCCAAAATACATTTCTATCATAAAGGTTGAGATTTACTGATTTTTTTTTTCCTCTCTTTGGTTTGTCTGTCTTAACTCAGCTGCAGAACTTCATTCTCTTGCCTTCTGATAGGAGTCCTGGAATTAAATATTTTAGAGAATCACCCCATAAACTGGGAATTTGATGTTATATTAGTCAAAAGAAATGGTGGAATGTAAAAGAATTTTGCTACATGGAAGGATCAGGTGACTGCTATAAAAAACTCTAAAGAGCCTCTGGTTTTAGCATTTATTTCCACTCTTAGGCACCAGTGACCTGCACTTTAATTGTTGCTGCCCAATTAACCCCTTTCTCATTTTCTTTTGTAGCAACAGCAGTTGCTGAGACCTTCTCTTCTCAGACCAGAGGTATCACTATTTTTCATTTTTTAATTATTCTGTAAGTTTTTAAATGGCTTTTATATCCTTTCCTAATAAAAACCTGTCTGTGTCAGGTAATTTTCCCTCCTGGCTCAGAGATAAAAAGGAAAGGTCAGGCATTGTAACCCCATTTATGTTATTTTAATTAAATACCTCGAATTTACTGCATCTTGGTATTTTCAAGGCCAGGTTGGACAGGGCTTGGAGCGCCCTGGGCTGGTGGGAGGTGTCCCTGCCCATGGCAGGGATGGCACTGGGTGGGCTTTAAGAGCAGAGGGGAGACATTGTTAGTGCTGGTCTTTTTGTGTTAAAGAACAGTGATTGTTTCTGCAGTCGTTAAAAGCAATTACATTATAAGTAATAATAATATTAATAATTGCATTTGTGCCTTTTTCAGCAGACATTGCTGTGTTTACTCTTTGCATTCACTCAGTGCTTCTCTTTTCCAGGAGCTGAGTATGGAGTCTGGAATTGATCCAGGGCAGGAATACTATGGGCAAGATTACTACAGTTATGAGCATGGGTATATTTTCCTTTTCCCTCTTGATTTCTGAAAATGCTGCTTTTCCAGGCTGGTGATGTTTATTATTCCAGCAGCTAATCTTGAGGCTTTCCTTCACCTCAGGATTACTTTAATCTTTGTGTCCACAAAGGCATGAACTGACAACAAAACTCTTTGCAGAAGTCAAGGGGGTGTTCTTTAGTCATCTCATTTTTAGCCCTACAGAGCATGCACCCATCCATCGTGCTGGTTTGACACCCATGGGTGGGTTATTTTGCACATTTCTGCTGCCTTGGATGTTAATTCCCATCACCTCCTCCCCTTCTGAGTTCAGGGACTAAAAGCTTTCTGCTCACACTTCCCAGCCAGCCCTGGGCCTTTCATAGGCAAACACCCTCCTGCCTTGTTCCGAGGAAGCCCATTTGCCTGGAAGCACCTCAGGGGTTTGGCCTTACAAGCTCACAGGGATTTTCCACAACTGGTCCCAGGGAACCTGCTCTTCCATTCCACAATTCTAAAGAAGATCCCCCAAGGAATCAGGCAGATGGCAGGAAGGACAGGGCACTTGGGAGATTCCTGAGACCTCTCACTCCAAGTCCAGTTGTAACGGGCTTGTGGCCAGCTGGAGTAGAGTGAGGTCTGGGATTGTGTTGCCTCTAGGGAAAAAGGAATAATTATTTTTTCAGAGGTAGAGAGAAAAGAGAAGAAAGAAATTCTCATCCGTTTAGGATGTGAGCACGTGCACATCACCAGCAGGTGAGCGAGGGGATTGTCCCACTCTCCTCTGCAGTGGGGTGGCCTCACCTGGAATGGTGGGACAGTTTAGGGTGAAACAACACAAGGAAGATATGAAGCCATTAGAGAGTGTCCAAAGGATGGGAACAAAAATGGGGAAGGGCCTGGAAGGGCAGTGTGTGAGGGCACTGAGGGCACTTGGTGTGTTCAGCTGGAGAGGACAAGACTGAGGGGAGGCCTCAGTGCAGGGACAACTTCCTTGGCAGGGGCAGAGGAGGGGCAGGCACTGATCTCTGCTCTGTGGGGCCCAGGGACAGCCCCCAGGGAATGGCTGGAGCTGTGCCAGGGTAGGGTCAGGTTGGGTCTCAGGAAAAGGTCCTTCCCCCAGAGGGTGGTGGGCACTGAGCAGGCTCCCCAGGGCAGTGGGCACGGCCCCAAGGCTGCCAGAGCTCCAGGAGGGTTTGGATGATGCTCTGGGGAACAGGGTGTGACTCTTTAGGCTGGGCCTGTGCAGGGCTGGGGGTTGGACTCCATGATCCTCGTGGGTCCTTCCAGCTCCCCATACCCCGTGATTGTGTGATTTCCTGCTGTGTGATGAGCCCTGTGACTTTGCTGGTGCCCTCTCCGAGCTGGTGCTGCCCATGCAGGTACGAGCTGCCGCAGTACGGGAGCCGGCGCCGGCTGCTGTCCCCGGCGGGAATGTACGACGAGTACGGAGAGGTGGTGGTGGAGAGCGACGGTGGATACTACTACAGCCCCCATGGACCCCCAGCTGAGGAGGTGAGAGGCTCTGATGTGTCTCTGCAACAGCAGGATGGACCACCAGACCTTGTCAGGTGGATGTCGTAATTGATGTTGAAGTGTTTTCCTGATGGACCGAGTAGGCACCTCTTCCCTTTGCCTTGCTGATGACCCATAAAGTTTGGGACAGCACCTCCTTCCCCTTGGCTGTAATAATGCCAAGGTCATGGGTTCAATCCCTGTGAGGGCCATTGACTTGAGAGTTGGACTCGATGATCCTTGTGGGTCCCTTCCAACTCAGAACTGTCTGTGATTTCTGTGAAAGGAATTGCCAAGTTTCTTTAAATATCCTCATTTCTTTTTGCCCTCAATGTAGATTTCTAGTTCAAATGAAAATCCACTTAGCCTTAGGTAACTCCATTTTATATTGTTAACCAAACAAAGACACCTTCTAATGTCTGAAGGGGCTGCAGGAACTGTTCATCAGGAACTGGAGTGCCAGGACAAGGGGAATGGGTTCCCACTGACAGAGGGGAAATTTAAGTGAGATTTACACAAGAAATTCCTCCCTGGGAGGGTGGGCAGGCCCTGGCACAGGTTGGGCAGAGAAGCTGTGGCTGCCCCATCCCTGGGAGGGTCCCAGGCCAGGTTGGACAGGGCTTGGAGCTCCCTGGGCTGGTGGGAGGTGTCCCTGCCCATGGCAGGGGGTGGCACTGGGTGGGCTTTAAGGTCCCTTCCAACCCAAACCATTCTGTGTTTCAATGATTCTATTGCTAATACACCACCTAAAACTGGTGACTTTTCCCTGAGAAAAGCAGTACCTGAACTCATTATCATGAAGTTCCCAACTGAATGTAAAAAAAATCTTTAAATGTCAGTGGCAACCAGAAGAAAGTTGAAGTAAATGTCCCTTAAAAAAACTAAAACTAATTTCCGTGAATAGCAGACTCTTAATCCATTGTTAAGTGAGAAGAAATAACATTTCTGAGCCAGTATTTTTCCCTGTTACAGAATAAGTTAATTGTGCACTTGCAGCCTATTCTACAAGTACAGCTTTGCCCATAACTTTGGTAAAAACACTGTTCTCTAACAGGTAAGTTAGTTTTGATGCTGGAAAACAATAGTGTCTCTGTTCCTGCTGACTTATTGTAGGGTACAGGGTTTCACCATGGCTGTCTTTCAAATGGTAATCAATTCATTTTCACAATTTGCAGGGGATGAGTCAAGTCAGAGGTGCTCCGAGCAGAGGGATAAGCCAGGCTGGAGGGGCTCCCATAGAAACTAGACCTTTAGGTGGTGGGCTGGACCTCAGGCATGGTCCTGGAGGCACATACAGGACCAGCCAGGGCAAAAGGAGACTGAAGGCAGTGATGCACGTGAGCCGTGTGGCAGTCAGTGCTCACAGACCCGTGGGAAGAGCTGAGTCTGCTCGTTCCCGATGGAAGAGAGCCAAGATCTTCCCCATGATCCTGCAGAAGGTGAAGGGTGGTAGGAAGGATTCCAGCTATGCCAAGCTGATGTCAGCTCATCAAGCAGATGGAGACAAAAGCATGATTATCAGGGGAAGCTACTTCCAGAAATCCACAGACGACAGGCCTTCCATGAGGAAACTCAACCACGTGTTAAAACGCATCAGCGTCTCCAGGAAACTTCAAGAGCCTCTTGGCAAGGATTTGGCACGTGGAGAGGAAGAGTCTGAGAGAGAGGAAGCAAAATCGGGAGTTTCAATCAGCATCACAGCAGAGAGTGAGCAGGAGGACAGTGACTATGAGAAGAAGAAGAAGAGAAGGACACGCACTTCAGATGAGTCATCCGAGAAGAGCAGCAGCTCCGGATCCGAGTCAGAAGATAAAGACTACTTGAAAATAACTCTGGACCAAGATGAAGCCACGGAAAGCACTGTGGACTCAGATGAGGAAACTGGGCAAGATTTTGGGGATTCTGATGAAGACTCTGGGTCCAGCTCCAGCAGCGAATCGGAGGAGGACTCATCTGAGGAGGACAATGATGAGGAAGACTCTGACAGTGATGAAGGTAGTAGCCTGTCGAAGAGCTCATCCACACAGAGTTCCTTCAGCAAGTCAGGGACAAGTGAGTCCAGCAGCAGAAGAAGCACTGAAATGTCCAGTATCAAAAGCAGGGGAGGCAGCTCTGGTGGCAGAGCACGGCACTCCAGCCAGAAATCCAGTACTGGCTCCACGGCCTCTGGCAGTGACAGGAACAGCAGCCACAGGAAAACTTCAGGGTCCAGCTACAAGAGCAAAACCTCCTCCGCCAGCGTCGAGATAGAAGACACCATAGAAGAGGTATCAGAAGAGGATGAAGAAGCAGATGAGATGGCAGATCATTCAAGCAAGGTCGTTTCTAAAACCTCTGCAAGAACTGCTGCTGCTGGAGAGGGCAAGAGAGGGAAAGCAGCTGGCAGTGGTGAGGACAGTGAGGAGGAAGGCGCAGAAGAGGGTGACACAGATCCTAGTGACAGGGAGGAGACTAACAGCAAGGATGAATCTTCTTGCCTAGAAAGTGAGCTCAGTGGGGTTTCCAAAGGTCCCAGGGGAAACAAAAGCACAGGTAAAAGCCTGACTTCCCCTGATACCGACACTCAGAGCTCTGACACCAACGTGAAAAGAATGAAAACACCAAAAAAGGTGTCTCAGGCCAAGACTGAGCCCCAGACAGGGGAGGGCCTGGATCCTTCAGTTACAGAGTCGGAGCCTGCGAGAGATTCCACGTCCTTTTAATGTGCACTGACAGTAGGTGGATGGTTTGCAGTGAGGAGTGGCTTTGTTTGCTGTGCCTTCTGTGTGCTCCTTCCTAAGCAATACTCACTGACTAGAGACAGCCAGAGAGGAAAGGCCAAAGCTTATTGATTCAGCTTTTGACTGTCTCAAGGATAGAACCAGAGACAAACCCTCCAAGAGGAACACATATTTATATATACACATACATAATTAGTGACTTAGCAGCAAACAAAGATTAATTTTCATGGAACAATGACAGGAAGAGGGGTTTTATTTCTCTGCAGATTTCCATAATATAGAAAAAAATGCATTTAGATGATTCTTAGATTTATTCCTTTTTGCATCACACACGTCGAGAAGCAAAGCCAGGTCGTGTTTTGCAGTTGCTGTGACAGAGCTCAGTGAACCCCCCCCTGTTCGTGCAGGTCATGTCTGTCACAACATGGGGCACTGCAGGAAGGAAGTGGGGCAAAACATTGGATTCAGGGAACAACCTGAATGATGATGAGGATGAAAAGATTTTAAATTCATACATGATTTCACCTTATGATCCCCTACTATACATTTGCTAATTTTTAGATGAATTCTCTGCTGGCAACATTAGCACTGTTTGCAGGGAGCACAGACTGCAGCAAATCAACACCCCAAACTGCAGAGCACAACCAGGAGAGCTGGGAAGGAACTGCCTCTGGGTGGTGGGATTCAGGTTACAGACACTGCATGAGGCAGCAAGGCAGGGGCTGGTGTACCAAGTGAGCTGGGTCAGGAAAGGAAATTAATCATTTTGCCCAACTTCTGCCCTTCCTGTCCAAGAGTACAGTGATTTGGTTTGGGTTTATTTAAACCTCTATTTACACTGAGTTCATGATCACTTACCTGCTCCTTTGCACTCTCACACAGCTGCACAGGGTGTTTTAGTGTGAATCCCACCTATGCCAGGCAGCAGAATAGGAAGAAAATTGCATGTCTTTGCCAGAAACAATGAGAATGGGGATCAGAGTAATTTGTACCAAGTGTAATCTCTCAAAAGCTTAAGAATAATCCCCACCCGTTTGTACCTTGCATGATTTTCTTTCTCTAAAAACTGGCTCTTTTCGTGTTTCTGTGTGTTTTGCAGTGCGAGTTAACTGATGGGTTCTGCTCATGGTGTTTGCATCATTAATTCAAGAAGGATAGGAGCTCGTTTCAGCATCCTGCAAGCAGGCATTTATTTTAAAAAGATCAATTATAATTAAAATAAGTAGTGGGGTTTGTGTAATCACTCTGTAGTAATCACTGTTAGTACAAAGTCCCAGCAGCGTGGAAATTGTTTGCATTAATTCTTTAAAAAAAAGATATAAATTAGATAAAATCTAAAGTCTCGTTTCTCTGTCATCTTCCATTTAATAGCCAAGCATCTCTATTGATCCCACCAGACTGGAACTGGCACAAAGCCTTATATTGAGCCCTTCTTTTTTTAGCCAGCCAATTGTGCCAACGTCAGGCCTGAGGATTTCCCTTGTGTAGGTCCTGAGATGTGTTGTGCATATAAATCAGACCTACTCTGTGCTGTTTCTGCACTGAATTCACAATGGGCTCATGGAAGAGAACTTCTAAGGCCTTCCTAGAACTTACTAGAGTAGTTCCTTGAAAGTGTTGCCTCCACAGCAGCTCCCTCCTCGATGCCTTCCCGTTCCCGTGCACAACAAAGGGAGGGGTGCAGAGTCAGCAAAAATTGATACGAGTTATTAATTAATTAGCAGAGAGGAAAAGGGCAGGAAACTGTGGGGATGACAGTGTATGTGGATCTCCAGTGTCTGAGGTAATTGGTGAGTGCACCCTTCAGGAGCAGAAGACCACCTGTAGAATGTGGAATACCTTGTAGCCAGGAGAGTATTTCCATGTATGTTTAGGTGACCTGACTACCCAATAGTGTCATGACATGTTGGATACAAGAGGACGTAAAAGGTGAAGCTGTAACTAAAAATAAAGTTAAGTTGTGATAAATCAAAAACACCCCAAAAAGACTGCTAAGAGAAAGTTTTGTATTCTAATAGCAGCAAGGTATTTATTGACAATGTTGGAGGCACAGCCAGTTCATACTGGGCAAAAACTTGCCTAACTTGTTTGTATAAAATGAGCCATTTATAGTCTTAAGTTCATAGTTAACACCCTCTAATTTCCATATTAATGACTGGGCAAACTCTTGGGCGGAGCTTTCCTTTTGGCTTCGAATTTGGGTGATGGTCTCTTGACTTCATCCCTCGGGATGGTCTTGAAGCATCTTCATCACTGCTGGACTGCTGCCTTTTCTTTGTTCAGTGGCATGACCTGTCAAACTTGTAAAACCTTGGCTTCAACTCTAAAATCTTGGATCTTTACCATTTCATCCTATTGAAGTGTCTGGCTTAGTTTAATTTATGACTTCTAACCCATAGTACACTAGTTTCTATAATTACTAGACAATTTGTACCAGAACAAAGTGGCTCTAGCACTTCATGCTTTATAGCGACTTTCCTGTGCAAACAACATTTTGAGAAGCAGAATTAGAAATTTCACAAAACTAGGAATTTTTTTGGTCTCTCTTCTCTTGCAAGTTGTAAGCCTTCTGATATTGCTGTGCCTGATCTCTGCTGGCCATCATTAGCACCCCCCTTTTACCCCTACAAATGGTGACCCCAACAAGAAACCGTGCTGAGATGTAATACCGTTTCCCTTTCTTGTCCAACAGTGGGCCAAGAAGAAAAGGCTCAAGCTGATAGTTGACCCGGAGTATGAGACCAGCTCCACGGGCGAGGACAGCGCTGCCGACTGCGGCCAGAGGAACCGGCTGGGTAATCCTGGTGGCCAACCCAACGGCAACAGCAACGTCTACGTGGCGCAGAACGGCTCCGTGGTGCGCACCCGCCGCGTCTGCCTCGGCAACAACCTGAAAGCCACGTCCCCAGTGAGGCTGGGGAAGCAGTTCAAGAAACTGGACAAGCTGGCGGTGACGCACGAGGAGAGCGTCCCGCTGAGCACGTTGTCCAAGGGGCCATCTCCAGGGGACCACATGAACACAAGACCTTGCAGTGTGTCTTTTGCTGCCTCTGCTCTGGGGGCCCAAACCGCAGGGACAAAGCCTGGGGGGTCCAAACTGAAAAGCACAGAAGAGCAGGAGTCAGTGGTTGATCACGAGGGCGTCAAAGAGCCCTTGGAGTCGCACAGTGAACACACACAGTCGGACGAGGAGGAGCTCTGGATGGGCCCTTGGAACAACCTTCACATACCAATGACCAAACTGTGATCTGGGTTCCTTTTTTAGTTTCGTTTTTACTTCGGTTTATAATAAACTGCGCTTTTTATCGTCACTGAGGGGAGGTGGATGAGGTTTGTGTCGTGCACACATGTTGTCTCCAAACGACACACTTTAAAGGTCCCAAACACAATTTGCACTCACATTTGTACCGATTAATTGTCCTCCCCAACAACTCTTTTTGACAGGCTCCCATTTCACTAAACAACACTTGGTTGGAATTAATGAGTTTTTTTGGGTCTGGATTTCTTGTTTAATAAACAGTAAACTACTAATAAATGCCCAGCACCACTTGGGTCACTTTGCAGACAGTCCTCTACCTGCCTAGCTTGTTTTTCTGTATGGTACTTGTGGCTATACTTGTTTGGAGTTGGAAATTGTCTCTTTCTGTTCAAGATTTATATCCAGAGCTCTGCATTCTGAACTCAGAGTAATAAATTAAAAATAAATCCATGAAAGTCAATGGAGCAAATCCTCGACTGGCTTAAATTGGAGTAACAATTCCAGAGTCAATAGGGATGGAGCAGTTTATGCAGAGGATCTCACTCAATGCCCAGCTGGCAAACTTATGGAATCAGAGTTCCTGAGGTTATAAAAAAGTGGAACAGAAGATGAAATCAGATAAAAATTGCAAAGAGGAAGGAAATGGGTAGCAATTAATCATATTCAGAGCTACCTGGCCATGCTTTGTTCATTTTCTTTTGTAAATGAGCTCATTCTAATTTTCTCCTGCAGTCAATTTTTCATCTTTTCATCTCTTCCCACATTGGTTCTGTTTGCTTCTTCCCACGGTCTTTAGCTCCAGTTTTTATGCTCCATCAGTAATTGTCAGCCCATGGCTATATTCCCATGAAATAAAGCAGGATGATACACAAGCCTGGGTGATAAAAGTAGGCATTAAAGAGTAATTAATAGGAAGGGGATGGAGCCATTTCCAAGCCCAGCTGGCTGGTGGGTTAAGCAGCACAATCACCATTCCACTCCCACAGTGGTGCACATAAACCTGTTGAAAAGACAAATGGATGGCAGGGGGAAGAGGATAAAAAGGGAATATTTTATGAGGGTAATGTGCATAGACAGACCTGTGAAGGGCAGAGGGTGTCAGAACACACACAGAGAATCATTTCCAAAACTTTCAGCTCACATTACCTGTAAAATCCACAGCATAAATTTGGGCCCACGCTTATAATTTCTGTTTGGAGCTCAGACTAATGAGTGTGTTGTGTCACAGCTGAGCAGGGAGCTGAGAAATGCCACTGGTTGTAGGCAAAAGACATTGGTGAGACAGAGCAAAGTGTTTTTCTCCAATGTGATAGGGGATGGGAAAGAGCAGAACCATATTCACAAGAGAAATGGGTCCTGTTGTGTTGCACCAGCTTTTTTCAGGATAAGATCAAACTAGTAGCGAGAACCATATGGATTGTGCTGGAAAGATTAGAAGGGTCAACAAATAAACACCTGCAGTTAGCAAGGAAGTGATTGGCATCGTTATTGTTCCCCTGTTTACAGCTGAAGCTTCACCACAAGATCTGGGTGAGGATGGTTCTGCTCTGGCAGGAAATGTCCTTGTGCTGCTGGGGTTGTGTCTGCTGTCCCTTTGCACAGGTTTCCTCCTGCAGGTCCCTCGGGATGTGTGTCCTTGGGAGCCACTTGCATGTTCTGCCAGTGTAACCCCGATCTTTCTGTCAAATACCTCCTTCTCAAGCTGAGGGGTCTCACCAAATATTTGGAGCAATGGTGCTTGTTTTTAGGCATGAGAAATGCAATGTAGCCTATCACACACAAGGAGGGGGGAAACCCCTGGGTATTTCCTTTTCTTAACTCTTTTATCCTGTCAGATTTGCACTTGGTACCCAACAGAAACCAGAAGTTTGGCTGGAGCCTGGACATACAGATAAGACTGATGGAATTAAAAAAAAAATCTATTCTTTGAAATAACTAGTAAAATGTTCTATTTTAATCCTGTTTCAGATACTGTTATTATTTCACTCCCTGATTTTTACTGCCAAGTCTGTCTGTTCTGTTCTTACTAAGGACTTCTATGAGGTCATGTGATTTGTAGAGAAATGTTTTCTCTCAGTTGCTCTCAATTTTCTGAGGGAACAAGAGGTTGTTTCTTTATTTCTAGAGATTCAACTCCACCAGCTGTAGCTCTGAGGAGGAACCTTGGGCTGGACACTGATGGTCAGTAGTGCTGTCCATGCACTCAGAGGCAAAACCCATCAATACCATCACCTCCGTGCTGTCCAAGCACTCAGAACTTCTCCCACAATGCAAAGAGCATAAGAAATCCCACTTTTTCAGCAACGAGGGGCTGAATTCTCTAAAACTTACCTGGATTTTAGTTAAACTTTCAAACCCTCTGTTGGCTTTGTAAGATCTGTCACATGGGGTCAATATTTGGGATGGGGGGGAGACATTTTTTCTTCCTTCTTTTCCATGGATGTAATACTGTAATTTAACCCTGAATATACAACTTGACTTTCTGGGGCTGCCACACTGACAGTCTGATCCAGTGCAAAAAGTCATCCCAGTTTTCCCTTCGGGAAGCCAAGGATTAGCAGTGGCTCTGGATACACTCAGTGGAATAACAGACCTGTGTCTTGGGATGGAATTTCCAGCTGTTCAACCACAGAAACTTGTCAAGCTGAGACAAAGCATGAGCAGTTTCCCCTGGGTGGCAGAACTACTCACTGGCTGATGGATCAAGGTGATAATCATCACTCCTGCACCTGATTTAATTTGGACACTCCTCCAAGCAGGCAGGGAGGATTTTGCGGTGTAGCCCAGCACCTGCTACACTGTCACACTGAGAAAGATTCAAATGAGCAGTTGTGGGGTCGTGTAATTCCCACTGGAAGGCAGGACAAGGAAAGCCAGGAGGAAAATGGAAATATTTTTGGTTTCTCCTTTCTTTTAGAGTGTCCTGCTGTGAACAAATATAAAGCCCCACAGATCTACATGTTGGGAAGCTTAAAATATTTATGTATGAAGGGTGGGTAGTTCTTGCACCCAGCATTTGGTGTGGGGGAAAGAACAGTGGGTGACATGTGTGTGTCTTGGTGCCTTCTGCTGGCAGAGATGTCCCACCATGACCACTCAGCATCCCCCCAGCACGGGCTGAGTCCTCTTTACAGAGCTGGAAAACTTCCATGGTCAGCAAAATGGAAAAGTGATTGTGGAAAACAGGGAGAACAACACCCTGAGGCAAATTTCAGTTTATGTGGTGGAAAAACACATCATGGAAATGGGATGATTTGGGCAGTCACAGCCCTGACTTGCTTGCTGACCCCTCAAATGCTGAGGGAAAAATGGTGACTTTAAGACACACCTGAGGATGGGACCATCCAGAGGGATCTGGACAAGCTCCCCATGGGAGTCCATGGGAATCTCAGGAGGTTTAACAAGGCCAAGGGCTGGTGCTGGGTCAGGACAGCCCCCAGGATCAGTCCAGGCTGGGGATGAGCAGATGGAGCAGCCCTGGGAGAAGGACCTGGGAGGCTGGTGGGGGACAGGCTGGACATGGCCCAGCCCAGAAACCCCCCATGCCCTGGGCTGGTCCCACAGTGTTGGCAGCAGGGCGGGACAGGGGGATTCTGCCCCTCTGCCCTCCAGGTGAGAGCCCACCTGCAGAGCTGCTCCAGCCCTGGGGCCAGCACAGCAAGGACATGGAGCTGCTGGAGAGCCCAGAGGAGGCCCCAGGATGGGCAGAGGCTGGAGCAGCTCTGCTGGGAGGGAAGGCTGGGAGAGCTGGGATTGTTCAGCCTGGAGAGGAGAAGCTTTGGGGGGACCCAGCTGTGGCCTTGCAGGGCCTGGAGGGGCCAACAGGAAAGATGGAGAGAGAGAATTTCCAAGGGATGGAGGGACAGGAGAAGGGGAATGGCTTCCCACTGATGGGGAGTATGATTGGAATAGACATAGGGAAGGAATCCTTCCCTGTGAGGGTGGGCAGGCCCTGGCACAGGTTGGGCAGAGAAGCTGTGGCTGCCCCAGCCCTGGGAGTGTCCAAGGCCAGGCTGGACAGGGCTTGGAGCACCCTGGGCTGGTGGGAGGTGTCCCTGCCCATGGCAGGGGTGGCATTGGATGAGCTTTAAGGTCCCTTCCAACCCAAACCATTTTATGTTTCTGAGTTACCATGGACTGTCTCCTTGTTCACAGTCTGTGAAAGACTTGCGTTTATTATAAAGTATTGATAAACATCAAGGTCTGATAAACCCAAAGAATGGAGCAGTTTATCAGATGAGCTTTGAAGGCAGCTGCCTCCCTGAGATGAGTACTGAGGAGTAGTGCCTTTTTTCTTTCTTAATGGAGGAAGAGAGTTTCAGTCATTTCCCTGCTTGGACAGGGAGCAGAGATCTCAGCTGATCACATGATAAAGCTGTAGCAGGAGCTGGATCAATAGTGGAGCAACAATTGGGTAATTCACTCACAGTGTAACAAAGCCAAGGCTTGAAGAGTGGCACAGCTGGAATGTAGTTTATCTTTCTGGCGATGATTGTTGCTCTTTACAGGATAAAATTGTATTGATCCTTCCACAAGTTCTCCAGCAGAACAACTCCCACCCTGCAATGAGCTGTTCCAAACCTTGTCCAACCTGGCCTTGGACACTGCCAGGGATNGGAGGGGGGGTTGTTGTGCATTGCACAGACCTGTTGGCTTTAACCAGGGCTTGGCTTTCAGCAGGCCCCGTTCAAACTGGCTTTGGCCAGGCTGATCTCGCTTGGAGGGGGAAATAGCTGGGAAGTGGCTTGTGCTGGATTCCAGAGTGGATTTGGGGAAGTGCAGCAGCTCATTCACAGCCCTTCCAAGAGCAAAGACAAGGCGCTGTGCCAAACTGTTAAAAATCTTTCTCTTCCCCTCCAGGGCTCTGCTGAAATGCTTAAAGAATAAAACACATCACCTTTTTAGGGCAACAAAGCTCAAAGTGACCTGTTTCAGTGTATGCCACTCTAGATTCTGTCCTCTGCTCCCAGAAGACTGTGGGCATGGTGCCCAAGAGCAGGTTCAGGGCTGACCTGTTGGCAGGGCAGCTGTTCCTGGCAGGCCTGTGAGGGGGAGGGAGGAGTCCAGGCAGAGGCTCTGGGGCAGAGGGGGAATTTTTGGGAAGCCAAGCACAGGATGAACATGGAGAGGGGCAGATTTGGGGCACAACTGAACGGGGTGTGACACTGGAGGGAAATTTAGTTCTGTTTCAAGAGCTTAGGGGGAATCCTAACACCAAAGTTTACAGAAACTCTAATTTGCCTGGATTATTTTTAGTATCTCAAAAAGAATTTCTTCTTCCTTCAATAGAGGTCACCAAGGGAAATTGCATTAAGGTCAGTATTTAATCTGATTAATTTTTCATAGGTAAAAAGGATGATTATTTTCTAATGTATTTCATTGCAGACATTGGACCTTGACAGCATCTCTCTCCCAGCATTCACCAAGAGCTGCTTTAGGCCAATTTGTTATGTCAGAAATGCAGGTGAGAGGCTGTTTTAATGAAAAAGGGAAGTGCAGCTTTTAAATATATAAAATACTGAGCAGGGCCTGCCCTGGTTTAGCACTGCACAGAGGCAGAGGGGGGTAAACAGAATGGTGAATGCTGATTAATCACCACTGTTTAAATGAGGAACACGGAGCCTAAGGAGTGAACTCAAAACTTTACACCATCATCAGGCCAAGAGAGAATAATAAATATTTGTCCCTTCCATCAGTTTAATCTACTGAGACACATTTTTGCCTTGCAGGCTGAAAAGGCTATAAAGTTACACTTCTCAATACGCATAAATTAATGGAGTATGAGGATGGGAATTCTGAGGAGACATCATGGCCCAAACCTTGAAGGACCTTTCCCACGTGGTGACAGGTGGGTGTGGGTGGCATTGTCAAGGCCAGGAGAGGCACAGGAAGGGAAGGGCTGCTCCCAGCTCTCATCTTCAGAAGCTACACTTGGCTCATCCACTGCTTCCTTCTTGGTTTCCTCACAGAAGGCGAGGCAGGGCAGCAGAGACAGCCCTGTGCCCAGGGCATGGAGAGACCCACGGGTGCCACAGCACAGCCACGCGGGGCATGGCGCTGCCCAGGCTAATTAACCTGCCAAGATGACAAAGGACAGTCCAGAGCTGTGGAACAGCCTTGCCCAGGTGTGCCAGGGGTTTGCTCTCTCCATGCCCAGACACCCCCTGTCCTTCTCCATGTCTGAGCCACAGCACAGAGTGCTGGAGAGAGCAGGTCCTCCCATTAAACCAGGCAGTGGACACGAGAGCTGGGAATTCTGAAGGAGAATGGATTGTATCTCCAAGGGGAGGACATGGCATGGCTGGGAAGGGAGTGTGGAGAGGCAGCTCAGGGAAGGTGGAGCATGTTCCTTCCCCCACTGTGAGAGGAACAGGGGGAAACAGCTCCTGGTGCCAAAGGAGTCTGGGGGAGCAGGGGGCAAAGTGCTCCACAAAGGCAGGCAGGGAAGGCACTTGGATTTCAGGTTCTGGCACAGCTTTCCAACCTCCCCAGTAGCATCCATGTCCTCAGGTTAATGAAGATGTAGGTGCTAAAGGAAAAAAGGATAAAGAGAATAGACAGCAAAGCTTCTGACGTTCCCACAGGGCAAACACCTCATCTGCTGCTGCCACAGATGAGTCTCCTTGATGCCTTGTGCTTCCTTCCCAGCACCCACCCACCTCTGGTGTTGCATGAGGGAGGGGAGGGCAAGACTTGCTCTGCAGGGATTTAAAGGGAGGGGTGTAGAGATGAATTCATTGTGGGCTGTGCTACACACTCACCTGAGTGCTTTTAGTTCAGGCTCCGTAAAAAAATATCAGAGATTCATGGAATGACCTGGGTTGGGAGGGACCTTAAAGATCATCTCATTCCACCCCTTGCCATGGGCAGGGACACCTCCCACCAGCCCAGGTTGCTCCAAGCCCCATCCAGCCTGGCCTTGGACACTTCTAAATATGTTCTATTGTTGCAATTTTGAGGCAGTAAAATTCCTAAATCCTGTGAGGCAGCAGCTGTTGGCAGTTCCTGGAGCACAGTGCAGCAAAAGTGCAGCTGCCACAGATGGGGGAGTGGAGCTTTCCTATATTTTGGACTTTCTTTTGCTGATCTAGAGACTACTTTGATTTTTTTTTTTTTCTGAAAAAGGGAGGTGTGGGGAGCAGGATCTTCATACTTGGGATATCCAACCAGGGTAGTCAGTCCCATGATGTTCCTGGTGGGCTATGAAGGAATAACATCCACCTTAACTCCTTCTTGAAGGAAACTTCCTGCTTTGGCAAAAAGAGAAAGGCTGTGCATTTGCCAAAGAGAATCAAACCACCTCCCAGAATTCCATAAACTGGCATTGAATGTGTTTTCCACGTGCTGGATTTTGTGCTGTGGCAGCTGAAGGTCAAGCCTGTTGCCTGCCCCTGGCTCAGGGAAGTGCCCAAGCACAACTTGCCCACTGAGCCTCTGTCCTGGTTCCCTGCAGATCATGAGGAATGCAGGGATTCCTTTTGGAGAGAGTTCCCAGGCTGTTGGCATCCTCCATTCCCATCCTTCACAGCTCCTCCTCCAAGCATCGGGACCACTTCCTCTTGCTGACTATTTTCTTTTCTCAGGGACTAATGGAAAATCTTCCTCCAGTGCTCGTTGCTGTTGATGGTACTGAAAAGGTTTCCAGTTGCACTTAAAAATTGAGGGAGTTGGTCTTCTACAGAAGTGGGAGGTGTCCCTGCCCATGGCAGGAGGTTGGAGTGAGATGATCTTTAAGGTCCCTCCCAACCCAAACTGCTCTGTGATTCTGTGACTCAAAGAACAGACCACCCAGGGACAAATTCTTACATCAATTCTTAGCAAAGGGGATTTCTGTCAGGTCTATTTATATGAGATGGTGGCTTTGGCTCTTATTACTGATACATATTTTACAAGCTTTAATAATAAATGAAAATAAAAGTATCTGTTGGAAGATGGACCCTTCCTTTTATTTGAGCAGCAAAATGCTGCACGGATTTGTAAGAGAAGACTCCATGAAATAGGAATAACCCTGAAATAACTACAAGGAGCTCTGAAACACGGGGCTTGGTTTGAAATGCTTTATTAATAGTAATGGAAGATCTTCATAACTGCTCTTTTCCATGCTCTGCATCACAGAGCTCAGGGCTTGGGGCCATTAAGGCCACATCCCTTAGGGCCATACCCCAGCTCCTCAGGCTTGATTCCTGCTGTAGATCCCACTCCTCTTCTTACATTTCCCTTTTGGCAGGCTGGTCTGTGGGAATTGATTCAGAGCTGGTCCTATTAAAAAAGTGGATTTAAAAGCAGCTCAGCTGGGCTGAGGGCCAGACCTGAGACACAGAAAAACTTTGATTATTTTTGTTGTTGATATGGGTTGGGCTGTGCCTTGATTTCAGAGGGTTGTCAGGAGCTCTTCTTGTACATGTTCATAGAGTTGGAAGGGATCCACCAGGACCATCCAGCCCAATTCCTAGGCCTGCACAGACACCCCAACAATCCCACCCTGTGCCTGTCCCATTGCCCAAACCCTTCTGGAGCTCTGGCAGCCTTGGGGCTGTGCCCACTGCCCTGGGCAGCCTGGTCAGTGCCCACCACCCTCTGGGGGAAGAGCCTTTCCCTGAGATCCAACCTAAGAAGCTGTGGCTGCCCCATCCCTGGGAGTGTCCAAGGCCAGGTTGGACAGGGCTTGGAGCACCCTGGGCTGGTGGGAGGTGCCCGTGCCCATGGCAGGGGTGGAATGGGATGGGCTTTAAGGTTCCTTCCACGCCAAACCCTTCTGGGATTGAACCCATGATTCTAAACCTCCCCTGACATTCCTTCATGTTCCCAGAGAACAGCAGCAGCATGTGAGTTGAGCTGGTCTTTAATCCCTCTCCATCTTTCTATAAAAGGTTTGACTTCGATATAAATGTGAAAATAAAAGGTCTGGTCAGGTTTGGGGAGATCTTACTTGCAGCTGAATATAACCCAGTGTGGCTGAACTGAAAAGGAAAATACAACCCCCAAACCAAGCATTTGTTCTCTTTCCTACCCTACATTGAATGAAAAATTGCAGAGTTATCTCTTGAAAAAGGTACAGGAAAGGAGCGTTTGAGTTTTACAGTCCTGGTTAATGACACCTTTCCAGAATCATCTTTCTACCTGAATCCAGAGAAAGGAGTGTTGGTGGAGATCTTACAGGATCACAAAAATCTCCAAAACCAACCAACCTGATTTCTGCACAGAAACAAAGCAGAATATCCTGGGTTGGAAGGGACCCACAAGGATCATCCAGTCCAGCTCCTGGCCCTGCACAGGAAACCTCCAGGAATCTTAAAGCAGCTCTTCTCATTAACTTTGAATCCCAAATGCAGACTGAAAAAAACCCCAACCAACAACAACAACAACAAAACACCCAAAAACAAACAAACAAAAAACAACAAACAAAAACCCCAAACCAAACAAAAACAAAACAGAAACTCAGAAATGTCAGACATTCCAGTACTCTTCAAAGTATTTGTTTTATTTCCAGCTTTGGCAGGACTTGCTGCATTTGGCCAAGATTCCTGTTCTCCACAGCCATGCCTGTGTCCTGGGGGAAGAGCTCGTGCCCTGCACTGCAGCATCACCACACCAATGGGCAGCCACACCTGGCACTTCCCAGCTGCCTGCTCAAAATTAGCCCATCAATAATTAGCTTTCCAGCAGTTGTGAGATATTAATTAGTTCTCCTAAGGTCTGACGACCTCTCTCTTTGTTTTTTGGGGTTTTTTTAAAGTCCTTGTCACACTCCTGTTTTCAGTTTTATTTCCTAGGGAAACAACACTGACCTGAGTGCAGTGTCCACACACCTGTCAGGATAATTCCGAGGAATTTCTGAACCAAATCACCAATTTCATCCCAAACTGAAGGAGAATTATGAGCCTCCAAATTAATTAAACTTCCACAAGCTTCAGGAAAATTGGCAACTGGATAGAGGAAAGTGTGAAGAAAATAGGCAGCCCAGTGGCCACAGAGGAAGCTGAGCATTCAGCTGGTGGCCCTCTAGGTGGCCACAAGCAGATGGCCAGCCAGGATCTAGCCAGGCTTTCCATGACCGCTGGGGTGTCCTGGGGAAGCCTGATATGTCTGTGGTGTGGGTGGCAGAGAGATGGATGAGGGAAACCTCATCCAGGAGGTCCTGGTGGGCTACCAGCTGTCCCTGCCCAGCGGTGAGCCCTGGGGACAAGGAGGGGCAGCAGGAGGGCAGTGGCAGCAGGGGATGCTGGGGGGCAGCAGGAGGGCACTGGCAGCAGGGGATGCTGCCCCTGTGCCCAGCCCTGGCAGGCACAGCTGCAGGGCCGTGCCCAGCTCTGGCTCCTCAGCACAGCAGGGCCAGGCAGCTCCTGCAGCGGGGCCAGCACAGGCGGAGCAGATGCTGAAGGGCCTGCAGCAGCTCTGGCAGCACCAAAGGCTGAGGGAGCCGGGGCTGGGCAGCCTCCAGAGCAGAGCCTGGCAGGGACCTCCCCAGGGCTGGCAGTGCCTGCAGGGAGGGGGCAGAGCACGGCCCGGGCTCTGCTCGGGGGGCCCAGCCATGGCACCAGAGCCACGGGCGGCAAGTGATGCCCAGCAAGTGCCACCTGGGCAGGAGGAAGAACTTCTTGGCTGGGCAGTGCCCCAGCCCTGAGCAGAGCCCAGAGAGGGGGGGAGTCTCCTCCCTGGGGATATCCCAGAGCTGTGTGGGCACAAAGCTGTGCCATGTGCTCTGGGCTGGCCCTGCTGGGGCAGGAGGTGGCACCAGATGCCCCACTCTGGGCCTCCCAGCCTCACCCACTCTGTGAATCAGAAATACCTTCTTTGCTCCTGGTACAAGTTCCTTTCTTTTCCCACTGTCACACACACCTTAAGAACCATCCAAGAACAGAAAGCTCAGCCTCAGCCCTGGTGGCACACTCAGCACGAGGTGTGATGTGCCCGTTGCTGCTGCCCTTTGCCTGGCAGGACATTTCAGGCACTGTCATCCAGTAGACAAAAAAAACCCCAACCCTTTGACTTTTGGTTTTAGATGGTGTTTAGAAGATGCAATAGGAATTTAATGTGTTGAATAAGAACAATTATTTGCTCTCTTCTAATGACAATTATTGCAGCTGTGTAACACGAGTTTCATCCCCACTACAATGAAGTGCTAATTAGAATAATAATGTCTCTTCTCTGGAGAAGCTTTTAAAGTAACTGCGAGGTCACCTCCACCTTTGTTTGAAGTGGCACATCATCCTCGGTTTCATTTTAGTCACTGTCTACCCTGACTTTCATCATAAACCCACCACCTCCCACTAAAGGAAGCTGCACAATGGCTCAGTTAGAGTTTTCAATGAGAGATGCTCAAGGTTTCTTTTCCATTTTAGCCAAGAAAGGTTCTGTACAGGGACTTCAGGGGGTTACTTATTGACTATTATATTAACTTCCTAGACATTGATAGTTATTGACCCTGTTCTTGTTTCCTTAAAGGTAAAGGGAACAGAGGTTGTGTTTTTAACTCTCAATTTCAGTGCATCATCTCCTGTGCTCCCAGCCTTGGAATATAGTCCTACTGGGTTATAGAATAATTAATCTATGAGTGCTCAGTTTTTCTGTTTGTAATTTCTACCTAAAGAGGATCTACCAAGCCTCTTAAAGCCATTAATAAGAATTAATAGGATATTTGTACTGTGCAACTGCAGCATCAAACCAGGAGCTGGAAGGAGCAACAGCTGGACACAAACGCAAACTGGTACCTTTTAATGAATTTTTCAGATTATAAAGTGAAAGCCTAAAAAGTTAAAGCCTAAAACGCTACATTCAGCTGTAAAACTGATTTATTCCTCCTTTCCCTTTTCTTTGGAATTCGTGTTCCCATATCAAGCTGCAGGAGAGTCCCCTTGTGGTGCAGGCCAGAAAAGCAGGACTGTGATTTCACCAGGTCTCATTTTCCCACCTGGTCTGCAAATCAAATCCCAGAATCAGCTCAGCATGGTTTGGGTTGGAAGGGGCCTTAAGGACCATCCCATCCCACTCCCTGCCATGGGCAGGGACACCTCCCACCAGCCCAGGCTGCTCCAACCCGGCCTTGGACACTCCCAGGGATGGGGCAGCCAGAGCCTCTCAGGGCAAAATGCTGCTCTCCCTTGGACCATCAGCATTAACAAATCAAAGTGTGCCCTGACTGTCTTGGGGAGTTTATTAATTTGTGTCAGAACATCACAAAGCAAAGACTTTGGGGCAGATTTTCTGCCCTTATTGCAGCTCTGAGGGCACAGCACATCAGGGGAGGCTGTGCCAGAGTCTCTGTGGGTGTGGGGCTGCAGGACTGGGCACAGCCCCTGGCAAAGGGGCTCTGCAGCACTGCCCTCAACTCGGAAAAGCTGATGTGGGCAAGAAATAAAAAAGTCAGTGGGTCATGGAATCAGAGAATTGTTAAGGTTGGAAGAGCTTTCCAAGATCATTGAGTCCAACCATTAACCCAGCACTGCCACGTGCACCACCACACCATGTCCCCAAGTGCCACATTGCACACCTTTTGGGCGCCTCCAGGGCTGGGCACTCCAACCCTCCCTGGGCAGCCCCTGCCAAGGCCTGACCACCCTTTCCAGGCAGAAATTCCTGCTGCTGTGCCCCCTGCCCCTGCCCTGGCCCAGCCTGAGGCCGTGCCCTCTCCTCCTGTCCCTGTGACCTGGGGCACAGCCCGACCCCCCCCAGCTTCCCCCTCCTGGCAGGGATTGCAGAGCCAGAAGGTGCCCCCTGAGCCTCCTTTTCTCCAGGCTGAGCCCCCCCAGCTCCCTCAGCTGCTGCTCCAGACATGGAGCCTTCTCATGAGTTCTGACTTGGTTGTGCTGAAGTGAAGAAACCTGACCACGTGTGAGACAACTGATGGAGCTTCCAATTAGCAATGCTGTTCATCTGCTAATGAGTTCTCTGCTTTCCCCCGCGGCAGTGTTAATGATTTATCCACTAACGAGCTCTTGGGGGCAGTTGTGCTTTGGGGGCTGCCCCAAATCCAGCAGAGGCTTTTCCTGACAGCACAGGGTTTTTTTTGGCCACACATCTGTTTGTGACCCTGCCAGGTCGCACTGTGCCCTGCCCCAGTGTCCCTGCATGCAGCTCCAGGGGCAGGGAGAAGGCCCTGCAGGGTTCGTAACATGGTTTTAAGGCTGAATTAGTGTTGGGGTTTCTCACTGCTCATAAAGGCAATTCCTGTGAGGGAGAAGCCTCAGCACACTGAGAAGCACTTGTAACATCAGCACTGACTCCTCTGTGCACCACCAGCTCTGTTTCCTGTGTGAAAGGTTTGTTTAACCAAATGAGAAGGTGCTGAAAGTTGTGTGTGTTCCCTCGTTAAACACCCTGAGCTCCTCACCTCTGTGTTTGCCTGTTCCAGTTCATTATCCAGGGGCTGCAGCAAACAAGGGCTCGGGGGATAATTAACCAGCTCATGCCAAGCCTGGAGGCCCCTTCCCAAAAGGATGCAGCTAAACTGAAATAGTGGAAATCTTGGAATCCCTGGACTGGAAGGGATACTGAAGACCATTTCATCCCACCCCCTGCCATGGGCAGGGACACCTCCCACCAGCCCAGGGTGCTCCAAGCCCTGTCCAACCTGGCCTTGGACACTCCCAGGGATGGGGCAGCCACAGCTTCTCTGCCCAACCTGTGCCAGGGCCTGCCCACCCTCCCAGGCAAGGATTCCTTCCCAATATCCCATCTGTCCCTGCCCTCTGGCAGTGGGAAGCCATTCCCCCTTGTCCTGTCCCTCCAGGCCCTTGGAATAAGTCCCTCTCCATCACTAACTCTGGAGTGACATTGGGGAACCTCCTTCTCTGCTCTGTGACCCCCAAGTGTCTTGGGTTGAGCTGGCAAAATGCCAACTGTCCAAGACAGAGTGAAAAGGGTTCTTACCCCCCAGCCAGCCAAGGGGAAAAGAGAAGAAGATGGAGAGGGGAAAAAAACCTTCTAAACTAGGTTTATGCTGAAACTAACTACATGTATTTATACAGAAAAAAAAATTAAAACCCCCCTACAATATAACACACTTTTACACAAGTTTTATATAACAAGAAATAACTTCTCACTCCCCAATAAGCACAGATTTTACCATTCTGACTACAAATCATTCTAAAAAAAAGTCAATTCCCCAAAGACAGACTTAAGCAAAGAGAAGAACTAAGAACAAACATTTTACTTCCCTAAGATAACATGATGGTGAGCCGGTGCTGTGGGCTTGGGCCTCCCCGTCCCTCCTGGGACAGCACGGTGTGTCCTGCTGGAGCAACAGCTACCAAGCAACTGCCCCAGCCACTCCCACACACTGGATTTTAGTTCTTTTAAGATAATGTAGTATAGTATAGAATACAATATTATTGGCTAAAAGAAGGCAGATATTAGCTAGCCCAGCCCAACCCAGCTCAAGGCAGCTGACAATTCTAAGCCTAATCTAAGTTTAAAGCCTAAATTTAAGCCCACCTAGCTAAACCATAACACCAAGGTCAGGAGCCTCAGAGAGCAGATTTTTGGGTTTTACAAAGTTGCCCAACCACCACTTGGCAGGGACAGAATGTGTTTTCCAGGGGCACAGGAGCCCAAAGGCAGCTCAGGACCCCACCAGGTGACATTTGCAGGTGACAAGTGGAAGGGCCCAGACCCCCCTGTGAGGACCCCACGAGCTCAGGGACCTTCAAGGTGAAAGGAGACAAGTGAAGTCCTTCTGGGGTCATTTGAGCACTGGGGAAGGAGTTGGGGGACCCAAGCCATGTGTGGCTCTGCCCTGAGGGCACCTGCAGAGTTGTCCAACATTCAGCTGTAACACAAGTCCACGTGAGGATGGAAACTCTTGGATCCAACCAGGGCCAGGTGAGATGTGGGCATGAAGCTCTTGGTGAGACCATGTCTCCCAAACGTTGGGCAGTCATGGGGAGTGAGAGTTAGACCCTCACACCTCCTGAAAGCTCTGCAGGGCACAGCTTGGGGTAGCTGTCTTACCTGCCCCTACTTTTTTTTTTTTTTCAAGGATTTGCATTCTGGAACAGGTATTTATAATTTTCACTGTTCCATAATGAAAATACATGGCCAGGACCATCCTGGTTTGCCTGAAAAAAACCCAGACCAACCAAACCAGCCTCAATTTGGGGATATAGCCACTTTGGGAAGTTGAAGCAGCCTTTGGACAAAGCATCAAGGTCCAAGATGAGTGGGATTGGGAAGCTGAAGGGGAGACTTGGACCCCACACCCACCATCTAAGCCCTCCTTTTGCTCCATGGTGGTGGAAAATCACACCAATAAAACCAGGCAGCTCTTGGGAAGGGTTTGCTGGGTGAGAGAAAGCCCTAAGGAGGATAATCCTCCTGGGAGAACCGAAGAGTGTGGGGGGTTTGGTCCAATTTAGAAGCCCCTTAATGGCCAGAAATGGCCCCTCCCTGTGTCGCTGGATGGAGTTTGTGCAGTCTCAGCAGGGCCCAGAAGGTGTCACCACAGGACAGGAAAGAGCCTGAAATGCTTTTAAAAACCTCTTCTGTGTAACAACCAACCTGGGCAGCACTGGGGGAAGTATATTTCGGAAACTGTCGAATTATTTATTTTTGTTAACAATTAGATGAGCACAGTTATGGTAAGAGAAAAGCCAAAAATGTGGCAGTAGTTGCACCAATTTTTTCATTTATTTTTTCTTTCCTGGGGAGGATTTTTTTGGTAAAGATTTGCATTCTGGAATAGATATTTATAAGTGACTTGCAAGGCAAAGCTGAAGACTATTTTTGAAAAGGCATAAAAGCAGCCATGGGAAAAACTTCATTTTTACCCATAAAAGGAATGGTCAGATGGCCAAATGAGTGGGATTATTAAAAACAAGCAGCATCCTGTTCTTGTTTTGGCCTTGTCTGTGGCTGTTCCTCTCATTTCCTCTGAAGTGCCAGAACTTGTAACAAGTTTCTCATTTTTACTAGAAAGATTAAAAGGCTCGTTTTCCAAACACAACAACAAGGGACAAATAAATAAAGGGAGTTTTTCTTTTGCAAAGTCAGCATTGGGGGGGGAAAAAATGAGGCAAACGAGTCTGTCCATGATGTGTCAGAGCAATGCTCTTGGGACTGAGAGGCGTTTTCACTGCCCTTACTTAACCCTTGAGTCTCCAGTTCCCATCTCCCCACTGGGAGGATAAACCAGTAACTTGGAACAGCCTGACCCACTTTTTTCCTGTAGAAAATCCCAACCTCAGCAGAATTTCCCAAGGAATTGCTTTTCTTCTTTGCCAGGAGCAACAAGGTTTGCAAGCAGGGAGGGAGGGAGGGAGGTCTGTGTGCTGTGGTGTGTGCTGAAAGGAGGGGGAATGCTGCCCCTTGGCACTCCCCTGTCGGGAGCTGGCACCTCGAAAGGGTGGCAGGACCTGTGTTAGGGCAGAGAGGACTCAGGGCTGCCCATGCTGTGCCGCCTTGGATGCCCTCGGGGTTTGCAGGAAATGTGCCTTCCTGCTGGAAGAGTTGGGTTCATTCCTTCTCCTTGCCCAAAGAAACTGTGGCTGCCCCATCCCTGCAAATGGCCAGGTTGGAGCAACCTGTGATGGTGGAAGGTGTCCCTGCCCGTGGCTGGATGGTCTTTAAAGTTCCTTCCAATCCCAGCCTCTCTGGAATTCTCCAGTTCCTCCTTTTTCCCCTGTGCCTGCATCGTGCAGTCACCACAGCACCACGCCAGATGGCAATGGTGGCCACAGAGAAGGAGAAAATACTCCATCCCCGAGTGCTGCAGAGAAATCGGGTTATTCCAGGGATTTCACCTCCTCTTTCCAAAAACCCCGATGTTCTATTGGCTCAGGAAATCGAGGTTGAAAACTGAGGGTGGCACTGCCTCCCATGGCAGACCCTGCCAAGGTGTGCAGGGCACAGAGGGGTCTGGGCACAGCACGGACATTATTTCCAGGATTGGTGACACTTCAAATGACTTGAAGTCAGAGAAATGAAGGCCAGTCACACCTTAACGAAGAATTCCAAAGTTTCACGCAGCACTGAACACGAGAAATTACACTTTAATTTCCTTTCGGCGCGTTGGTGCCACAACTCTCCTTCACACCTTGGCTTGGATGTTGATTTTGTGTTTTGCTTCATCTTCTTCCTTAATTCAACCATGGAGCTGCAAATCCAGAAATTCATATTTTAGGAAAAAAAAGAGACGGGTTTTAAGGTCCCTTCCAACCCAAAGCATCCCATGGTTTTATTTATATTACCCCACAACAGGTGCCTCTCATATGGAGCATATTCTTAAGGCACATTAAAATATGTATTTAAAACCTGAAATCTTGACAACATTTCAGTGTTCGTTCCACACTTTGACTGTTGACTCCAAGGAATTACAGCCCAGCCCCAAATCTTCCAAAGGGACACTCTGCTGCCAATAAATCATGCTGGATTTTCCTACCTAAGGGCACTTCTTATACTCAATGTGGGAATTCAAAAGGTTGAATACAGAAGTGGGAGCTACAAAAACAGAATTAGGTTTATTTGCTATAAAATCTGACCTGTTCTTGCCTCTTGGCTGTGCTCTGACTGGTTATTTTTAGTTTCCCCTGTTCTTAGAGCATCTCCATGTACTTTCAATTTCTCTGTTCACTTTTACATGGGAAATTTTATCAATAAGAAGACATTTTTGAAGGATGATATTTGCGTTTTGTAGAGAAACCACTCTGGAGAGGTGACAGGGTCAGACTGGATCTCCTAAGGTTATAGAGTTGCCTGCAAATTCAAAGGAAAATTAAATCACAGAATTATTAATGTTGGAGAAGACCCTAAAGATCATCGAGTCCAACCATTAAGCCAACCCTGCCAGGACCATCCCTACATCAGGTTCCCAAGGACATCCTCATGTTTTCTGAACACTTCCAATGCCTCACCACCATTTCAGTGATGAAATTTCCCTTAATATCCAACCCAAACCCCACTGGAGCAACTCGCTCCAGCTGGTTTCTGGTAAATTTTATCATGCTGAAAGAGTATTTTTTGGAGGAATGAGGAAAAATTGGTATTTCAAAGGGTGACCAGGCCAACCTGGGCTGGTTGGTTGGAACCTGAGGCTGGAGATTGCAAAGATATGGGCTGGGTGCAATCAGCAACACAATTAACACCAACCAAAGGCATTTTGTGAAAAAGAATTCCTGTGAAGCAAATATGAAATGTGTTCTGATGGGGTCAGGAATTTAATCCAAAAAAATTAACTTTTAGTAACAGGGCTGAGAAGCTCTTTATTAATCATGGGGTGTTAAATGGAGATTAGGCAGTGCTGGGAAGAGGAGAGAGCATTCCAAGAGGAAGTCCTCCAGCCCTGGGGAGCCACAGAGTGACCTGCCCTTCAGAGATGAGTTGGGCAGAGCTTCCCCAAAGCTCCTGGAAGTTCCAATGTCCACACAGAGTAAGGAAAGCGTTGCTGACTCCACGAAAGCAGGTCATGGAACCAGAGAGACCCAGAAGGTTTGGGGCTGGAAGGGACCTCAAAGCTCATGGTTGCACCCCCTGCCACAGGCAGGAATGTCACCCACCAGCTCACAGGCTGTTTGTGGCCTGTTTGGGGCACTTCAGGATGGCAGTTATGCCATCCTGTTCTTTTTTTTATCTCTGCTCACAGTGCTGGTGTTTGATTTTTGTTCTTAATGAGCAGTGCAGATCTAATGCTGTTGTTTATCATAATCCCAAAACTGAGGGTTGACAGCACCCAAACAAGCATTTTCTGTCAAATATGGAGCATCTCTATATTTTTCTACATACCAAATATATATAAATACGTAAAGTTTTTATGAGATATATGTATATACATTTTCAATGTAGTGATCTCTATACTGACTTGACAGGCTGAGACAGTTGGAGCCTGGAGAAGAGAAGGTTGGGTTGAGACCCCACAGCACCTTCCAGTATCTGAAGGGACCTCCAAGGAACTGGAAATGGACTTTGGACAAGGGCTTGGAGGGACAGGACACAGGGAATGGCTTCCCACTGCCAGAGGGCAGGGACAGATGGGATATTGGGCAGGAATCCTTCCCTGGGAGGGTGGGCAGGCCCTGGCACAGGTTGGGCAGAGAAGCTGTGGCTGCCCCATCCCTGGGAGTGTCCAAGGCCAGGTTGGACAGGGCTTGGAGCAACCTGGGCTGGTGGGAGGTGTCCCTGCCCATGGCAGGGGGTGGAATGAGATAATCTTTAAGGTGCCTTCCAACCCAAACCATCCTGGGCTTCTCTGAGCTTTCCCCCCGTGCACACATTAATCAGCATAATTGCACTGCTCTGTAGTTACACTGATTAATGTGTGTATTTGTATAATGAGTATGTTGGGGGAAAGCACACAAAAATATACACTGTAGAAATACTGATCCTGGATTGTTGGGTGCTGTTTTCAGGACAGCACAGCCATGGAAAAACCAGGGTTGGAGAGAAAGGAGAGGATCCTAACGAGGAGGAGGTGTCTCCTCTTCCTGCTTCATGGAGGATGAGGAGCAGGGAGGAAACCCTCCAGCTGCTCAGGAATCCAAGGGTGGGCAGGGAGAGCCTTGGAGCCAGCCATGCCATCCCATCCCACGGGTCAGATGGCACTGGGAATGAGCAGCAGGATCTGAGCTGTGTGTAGGAAACCTGCTGCCAGGGTTTGCCCAGAGAACCTGCAGGTTGGCACTGGGCTTAGAGGTGCCACCTCGCACCCTGGGCTTGAGCAGCACATTCTGCTGTGCCAACACCCACTGCTTGTCTCGCTGGGAAAACAGTGCCAGGCACTCAGCAATAGGACAAGGGGGCACGGGGGGCTCAAGCTCTGCCAGGGGAAATTGAAGTTGGAGAGCAGAAAAAACTTCTTTGCAGAGAGAGTGCTGAGGGATTGGAATGGGCTGCCCAGAGAGGGGGTGGATTCCCCATCCCTGGAGGGTTTTAACCTGAGCTTGGCCGTGGCACTGAGTGCCATGATCTGGTAAAGGGACTGGAGTTGGCCCAAGGGTTGGACTGGATGATCTCGGAGGTCTTTTCCAACCCAATCCATTCTATGATTCTGTGATTCTCACTCCCTTGTGCCACAGCTTCCTCTTTCCCAGCACCTTCCCGAAGGACAGAATCCCTCTTGATCTTCGGGAAGACCTGGCAACGACTCCCTGATAAGGCAGCTCCTTATCAGGGCTGAGGATGAGCTCAGCCCTTGATCAGTGCGTGGTTGAAGCCTCTGGAGGGTGGTTCCCTGTTCCCAACTTCCCTATCCTGCAGCTGGAATTAAATCCACAGCTTTGCCATCCAGTAATTCCCTGCCCCTGGGCTCTGTGCCTCTCTTCCTGCAGTAACACACCCTTTGTCACAAAGGTGTTTAAAAAGTCATTTAAAAGAGTTCATTCCACATTAACACCAGGCCCTGCAGGGCGGGTGCTGCACTTTGGGAATCATCTGAGATCTCCAGGATGAGGGAGATGATGAAGGTTTGGTCCCTCTCCAGGACCTCCTGTGGCATTGAACCATGGGGTTGATTTTATTCATTGTCTTCTTCCGTATCTGGTGCTGGAACCTTGTTCCTGCTGGGGTTTAGGGTAATTCTCTCTGAATTTCATCAGTTGCATGGGGCTCTGAGCACCCTGGGCTGGTGGGAGGTGTCCCTGCCCATGGCAGGTGGTGGCAACGGATGATCTTTAGGGTCCTTTCCAACCCAAATCATTCTGGGAGTCTCTGAGCCTGTTGGCAGCACTTCTGCAAGGAATGGATGTGCCAGAATTCCTTATATTCAGTTTATATGGGATCATCAATGTTCAAATTGTATTCCATAGTTATTTCTTCTGGCTCTTCTCATTTTTAGTGCTAAATTAGACAATGAATTTTTTGGTTATTTTGAAGTTGCAGCTAATCCTACCAAAAAAAAAAAAAAAAGAAAAAAAGACAGATTTATTACATTATACTGCATTTAAAAGATGGAATAACAGGTATAAAAGTTTCGAGCCAATGAGTACATTAGAATTGAAACTGCATTTGGAAGGAACTGACACAATCAAGCCAGAATTGCTTTCTCTTCCCAGCAGTTGCCCTGTGGAGTTATTGAACTCAGAAATGAGGGAAATTTTCCATCTCTGAGATGGAATTGATCATTTCTGGAGTGCAGTGATTGCAGAGACAGGCCATGGGAGGGTTTAGCAAGGGCTGAGTAGATTGCAGGAGGGCTAGTGAATAAATTAATCTGTCCAAAAAGTGTATTTTGTGCTGGATTCAGTGAAACCAGGTCTAATGAAGGTTTGGCAGAACAGCCTGTAACTGAGTGCCCCAAATGCTGCCACGAGGGATAACTCATTTCCCTGTCCTAGGTCAGGGAACTGGAACAAGCCTGTTACAAAGTGAAAATGGAAGGTGTGGGGGGGAGGGGGGGAAATGGAGCAATTCTGTCACTTAAGCACAAGCAAAAACCAAAGAGGACCAACTTGCACAGGATAAAACAAGAGCAGTGTAAAT
>VWZD01013182.1:0-40075 GCA_013396695.1 Sakesphorus luctuosus
GTTCTCTCTTCATTCCCTCTCTCCCCTCTCCTCATTCCAGCACCACCAGCATGTCCAACAGTCCCTGTGCCCAGTTCCCCGGATGCCAGTGGGCTCCTTGGGAAGCCCCATTGCCCCTGAGCTGTCCAGTCCCTGTGCCCAGTTCCCCGGATGCCAGTGGGCTCCTTGGGAAGCCCCGAGCTGTCCCCTGGCTGTGGGTTGGGTTTGGTGGCTGGTTTGGAGCATGTGTGGATGGGGCTGGAGGGGAAGGTCTGTCCGTGGATCCCATCCCATGAATTGCTCTTTGTGATTGCAGAGCTAAGGCTAAAGGGAAAGAGAAAAAACACCTGGTGCTGCCCTTCAGGTACCCTGATCCCACCCCCCATCCCTCTTCCCAGAGCCCTCTCCAGCTCCAGCCCCAGCCCTGAGGCAGCTGCAGGGCAGGGACACGAGGGGAACTCCTCAAAACTGAGTTGTCTGAAGGCATAAAAGGAGAATTCCCTGTGGTGTCACCAATGGGAGACCCGTGCCCATCCCAGGCTCCTGGGGCACGGGGTGTGGCTGTTGGGGGGCACTGAGGAGGGGAGTGGAAGGGCCAGGGGGGCAGGAGGGGAGGGAGAAAGAGGAATCCAGTGTTTGGGGGCACCTCTGGCACTGAGAGGGGGAGTGGAAGGTTCAGGGGGGAAGGAGGGGAGGGACAAAGAGGAATCCGGTGTTTGTTGCCCCTCCAGGACCTTGGAGGAGGGTCCTGGATCCCTCAGGTGGTGCCACCCCCCTGCTCATCCAGACACTGGTGGTCCCAGTGCCCAGGCCTGGAGCTGGCACAGGAGCCAGGGGGGCAAAGAGGGGCAGAAGGAGGGACAGGAGGGACACAGAGGGAGAGGAGGGACACTTGGAACATACTGTGGTCCTGCATCCCTGGCTCAGGCCACATTCCAGTGCCAGGCAGGGGGGCAGGAGGCAGGATCAGCACTGCCAGGACCCCCCACCCATGGGTGGGTCATCCCATCCTGGCTCAGGGGACATCCCAGACACTCTGCCCACGCAGGGCACTTGGGATGGGAGAGTTCCCCAGCTGGATTTGGGAAGGAAGGGTCTCACATCAGGGAGTTCAGAGGGATCCTGATGCCCACCCCCAGGTGGGGTATGACCAGCCAGGGCTCTGCAGGGAGCTGGGACACGTCCCTGAGCTGGGGGAGGAAGCAGGGAAGGATTCAAACCCTCTCCTGGCCCCAGGGCAGCTTTTCCAGTGCAGATGAACCAACTGAGCCACTGGGAGGGGGTTTGTTCCTCCCAGGAGAAGCTCAGCTGGCACGGGAATCATTTCTCCTGATTTGGGAACTACTTCTCCCACTTTGGGAATCATTTCTTCCTCTTTGGGAATCATTTCTCCCGGATTGCTCTCAGACCAAGTGTCAGAGCAGCTTCTGGCTGTTCTCCAGGCTGATCCCTGCCCATGCTGGATCCCCCTGCTCTTCCCAGTCCCCACCAGTGCTGGTTCCTGCCCCATCCTGTGCTGGGGCTACTCTGCTGGGCTTGACCCCTCCAAAAACCCCACCCAGCCACACATCCAACCATTGATTTCTTTTCCTGGGTGGTTTTCCAGCAGCTCAGGGCACAAGGAGCAGCAATTTCATGCCTTGAAGCCTCCCCAGCACAGTGGGGTAATGAGCTGTAATTAAAACCAGCCTCCTAATTACTTTCCAGAGCTGGTTAATTGTTTTCTCCTCCCCACTTTGCTGGTGCAGAATGAGGAGGAAAAGCCGGGGGAGAAAGAGGGACTGGGGAGGAAAACAGGGAGGCAGGACCCAGAGAAAAATGTGGTAGAGAAGGAAAACAGGTTTGGAAGGGCAGAGAGTGATGAGGGGTCAGCAAAGGGAAGCAGGGAGGGAGGGGTCGGTGTTTCCTGAGTGGTGTCGGGGCAGGAGGACACAGGGCCAGCCTGGGCAGGGATGAGGAGCCCCAGATCCATCCATGGCCTTCAGCTCAGGCCTCTCCGGAGGGGGAGTGTGAACCATTTATCATCAGTCCTGGCTAACCTGGGTGGTGCCAGCCACCTGGAGGTGCCAAAGTGATGCCCATCTCCAAGAAGGGCTGAAAGGAGGATGCAGGAACTCCAGGCCTGTCATCCTGACCTCTGTGCCAGGGCAGGTCACGGAGCAGATCCCCCTGAGTGGGATCATGTGGCACACACAGCACAGCCAGGGCAACAGGCCCAGCCAGCACAGGTTTGTGACAGGTCCTGCTCGACCAGCCTGACCTGCTTCTGTGCCAGGGTGACCTGCTAATGGATCAGAGAAAGGCCTGGATGCACCTGCCAGGACTCCAGTGAAGCCTTTGGCACCATTTCTCATGGAATTCTCCTGCAGAAACTGGCTGCTCATGGCCTGGACAGGTGTGCTCTGCAGTGGGTTAAACCTGGCTGATGGCCCAGGGAATGGTGGGGAATGGTGCCACATCCAGCTGGGCACACAGGGACCAGCCCTGGGACCAGCCCTGTTTCACATCCTCAGTGATGATCTGCACAAGGGCACCGAGGGCACCTCAGTCAGTGCAGGGATGGCACCAGGCTGGGTGGGATGTGGATGTGCCAGAGGGCAGGAAGGCCCTGCAGAGGGACCTGCCAGGCTGGATCCGTGGGCTGAGGCAGAGGGAGGGGCAACAAGGCAAAGTGCCAGGTCAAACAGCCCCCTGGAATGCTCCAGGCTGGGGACAGAGGGGCTGGAAAGCTGGAAAAGGACCTGGGAATAATTTTTTCCCAGAAAGGGCTGTCCAACCCTGGCACAGCTGCCCAAGGCAGGGCTGGAGTCCCCCTCCCTGAGGGGATTTAACAGCCCTGTGGATGTGGCACTTGGGGACATGGTCAGGGGTGGCCTCGGCAGTGCTGGGTTGGACTGGGTGGTCTCAGAGAGCTTGTCCAACCTCAGTGACCCCACGACTTCTGCAGACACTCCATCCCTGAGCTTCTCCCATAACAAAAAAAGCTTCCCAAGTTGTCAAACACCCCTTTTAAAGCCCCAGTAACTGGGCAGCCTCCACAGTGCACCTGAAGCAGCTGCAGAGGTTTGTGTGACACAGATTGAAAGACCTGAGGGCACTCAAAGCACTTCCCAGCCCTGATGGGGTGAATCACACCCATCACTCACCTGGACACCACTGGGCTCTTTAATCAAAGCTACTGCAGAGTCTGAAGGCCTCAGTTCCAAGTTCAGATGGAACTCTCTGCTGAGCCTCCTCCTGTGCTGTGCCCACCATGCTGCACCTCTCCAGGATGGCTCCACATTTTCCATGCTGGGAAATTCAAGTCCCAGCACCCCAAGTTTCCTCTGCTGCTTCCCCAGCCCCAGTGCTGCCCTGGGCAGTGCCTGCCAGCCCTCACCTCACCTGCTGTGCCCTGTTCTGCAGGGCCCTTTCCATCATTTCTAGGAAAACCCAAACATCTATTCCATTTGGGAACAGCATTGCAAGAGCAAGAACTACCAGTTGTGCTGCCCCCTTAGCACCTCAGAATTCCTGGGGGACTCAGGCACTTAATGCCTCCACATCAGCTTCTTCTGCTTCACTAGATCTTGCTTGAAATGTCCCAGCCTCCCTGCCCTGGTTCTCCTGTGCCAAGGACAACAATCAGCTCCACAAACTCTCCCAGCAGCAGGTGCCATGTTACCTGCAACAGCCAGGAGGGGCTTCCAAACACTTCAGGAGGTGACTGTGAGGGAGGGGAGGTGGTGATACATAATTATCTGGGAGGATTTACTTGGTGGCACTTAGGAAATAGTTACTCCAGTAGTAACACGTTGTGTAGCTCCTCTGCAGCTCAAGGCTTGGTGCTGCCCCTCTGACACACCCTGAGGTGGCAGCTGCCCCCAGACCTACTTCTCCCAGTTCCAGCTCTGTTCCTCCCCTCCCACCACTCTCCAGCACAGACACAAGGTTTGCTCAGGTACAGATTGGGTATTTGAGGACACCACTGGCTCCTGTGCAGAGTCCCAGCCCCCCATGGCAGTGCTGAGGGGAGAGTAGAGGGGACACAGGGAACCCAAAGCCCTGTGTGTGCCCCCTCCTGCCAGGGCTGGAGCAGACACTGAGCTCTGGGGGCTCCTCCCGTGCTCAGCAGCCACACAGACAGCTCAGCCTGGGGGTCTCACGGCCTTTACCCACCTCATCTATGTTTCTGAGCCACTTGCTGATGTTCTCAAAGCTCTTGGCGTTGGTGATGTCGTACACCAGCATGATGCCCATGGCTCCTCTGTAGTAGGAGGTGGTGATGGTGTGGAACCGCTCCTGCCCCGCCGTGTCCCTGCGCAAAACACACACAGGCCACATCAGGGCCGCTCCAGGGCCATCAGCACGGGCCACCAGCAGTGCAGGGGCTCTGCTGCACCACCCCCCAGGGATGCACAGGGCTCTCCAGGAGCCTGGGACTGCAGCCCACAGTGACCCCACCCAGCTGTCCCACTGCCACCACCACGAGGCCCCAGAGGGTCCCTCTCCACTCCAGCCACTGCTGAGCAGCCACAGAGAGAATCACTCCAACACCTTCTGGCTCTCAGACTTCACACTGAGTGGAATTTGGTTTTCACTTGAGATTTATAAAGCTTTAACTTGATCTTACAAATGCATATTCTGAGATTTTCAGTCCAAGTGTATGAAACAGAGCTTAGGAAGTGCTGTGATGTTAAATGCTGATGTCTGTAAGCTGAAAATTGACCATGCAACATTAATGACAGTCTGGATTTTCCCACCTCATTCTGGGACCTTTGATGGGATGGATGAGATTGGTTAAACAAACCTGAATGTCAATACATTGAGAATTAAGAGTTAAATTCAAGTTCTACAGTGTCTTTCAAGGGACATGAACCCAACACAGGTTTAGAGACAGTTCTCACTGACACTGTTCAGATGTGGAGCTGCTGGAATGAAACCAGAGGAGGCCCTGGAGATGCTGCAGGGCTGGAGCCCCTTTGGCGCCAGGCTGGGAGAGCTGGGGGGGTCACCTGGAGAAGAGAAGGCTCCAGGGACACCTGAGAGCCCCTGGCAGGGCCTGAAGGGGCTCCAGGAGAGCTGGAGAGGGACTGGGGACAAGGGCTGGAGAGACAGGACACAGGGAATGGCCAGAGGACAGGGATAGATGGGATGGATATTGGGGAGAAATTCTTCCCTGTGAGGGTGGGCAGTCTGCCCAGAGAAACTGTGCCTGCCCCATCCCTGGAAGTATCCCAGGCCAGGTTGGATGAGGTTTGGAGCAACCTGGGCTATGAAAGTGTCCCTGCCCATGGGAGGGGGTGGGATTGGATGATCTTCCATGTCCCTTCCAAACTAAACCATTCCCATTCGATGATTCCAGAAAACACTGCCTGTCACCACACTCAGGACAAACTCCTGCCAATTATCTGCACAGACTTCCCCTCACACCCCGTTTATTCTCTCTCTCCATGAGTTCTGTTCCCCCTTGCCAGCACCTTCCCCCAAGTCATTCCCTCTCACTCATTCCTATCATGCAGGACAGTGTTGGAAAAGCCTCACCAAACCCACCAAAGCATTTGGGATCTGTGATTCCTCCCTCCTGGAGGATCCAGCAGCTGGCAGAGGGACAATTCTCAGTGGTTTGACACAACCTGGCACTGGCACCACGGAGCTGCTCCTCACTGTTTGTCACACCCTACACCCACCTCGCCTGGTTAACTCCTCCAGTGCTGCTTCTGGCACCTGGAGCTCAGCTCATGGGAGAGGGGAAAAGCTGGGGAGGGAGAAAGCAAAGAACCCAGAGCACCTCCTTTTTATTTTTTTGTATAAATCCTCCAGCTGCCCTTTCCCCTTGCTAATGGATTCCCCATTCATTATTCAGATAACTCCTAATGGATGGGAGATTAGAGCCGGACAGAGGCAAACACAGGATGTGAGTTATGGCTCTCTGAGTGCCCACAGGGCTGGACCCACCCTGAGCAAACTGCAGAGACACAGCCTGTGCCACAGGCCTTGTTTGCTGCCCTGGGCCCATCCCTTTGCTCAAAGCTCTGGGATATTGTGGGAACAGGCTCTGGGGGTGCAGGAAATGCTGAAGGGAAGCACAGACATGTGGGGCTGGGGAGCTCTCTGAGCTCACATAAAGGTGGGCAGGGATTATGGAGACAGCCAAGGAAAATGAAGCTCAGGAGCAAAGAGAGAGAGCTCAGATGGTTCAGCTGCAAAGTGAAGACAAAGGTCATCCTGTGGGACTGGGGAAAGGAGGAGCACAAGCAAAGTGAAAAATCTATTTGAATTATTCTCATGCCAACATTAAAATATGCATAAGCTGTATCATATTAGAGGTTTCACCCACAGAGAAAGGAGTTTCTGGGACAGCTTTCCGGCTGACCTGGCAGAGACTGAAGAAACCTGAAAGTGTATTATGATTTATTGATGAAGGACTCAACACAGCTGCAACAAGAAGAGATTAGATCTGACGATCTGTGAACATCCTTCCAGTCCACAGCACCCAAAATGAAGGTCTTGGACACATTAAACCAAGTAATTCCCAGCAAAATAATCCCAAGAATTTTACCCCTGTACCACTAGTTTTTCTTATAGTCAGTGCCACACAGTGCAGCAGGACATTGCAGTGGAGACACCGTGCTGCTGGCACAGGAATGCTGTGACTGCAGGGCCAGGATGTGCCTCCATGGGAAGGGTGGTCAGGCCCTGGAAGGGGTTGCCCAGGGAGGTTTGGAGTGCCCAGGCCTGGAGGTNAATGTCTTGGGCTGCTGTATCTGTAAAAAGACATTTACCCCCTGTGCTCCCCAAGGCTCCCCAGTGAGTAGAAATCACTGCTCACAGAGTTACATCTCTGGTTTAACAGAGGGAAAATTGGCAAGAGAAAACACAGCACCAGACTGACCAGATAATGTGCCCATTTACTGGTTTTATTCCTTTCCTCAATCATCTGCAAGAGGAGGAGCTGTGAACTGGACGTTGCACTCAGTGCTCTGGGCTGGGGGACAAGGCGGGCATCGGGCACAGGGTGGGCTCCATGGGCTGGCAGGGCTTTTCTAACCTGTAATTCTGGTATTCTGTGCTCTGTAAGATACTTTGTAACTGGCAAATTTCAGCTTTTCTGGGAAATAATCAGACAGGAAAAAACCCAAAAAATCTGTAACAAAAGAAGTATCTGACTTGCCAAAAGAACACCTTCCCCCCTGAGCTCTGCAGGTGCTGAACAGCCTGCTAAGCCCTCCCTCAGCACAAGGAATTACCTTTGAGATGTTCTGGGTAAGTGCAGAATTAATGAGGCTGATGGCACCCGGGCAGTGGAGCTGAGTGCAGCTCTGGCTGTCCAGGGAATTCCCACACCTGGAATTATCTGGGATTGCTACTCCACAGTGCTGCCACCTGCACTGCTGCTCCAGGGCCAAGGATTGTTCCTGCAAGGAGCTCCTTGCTGAACAGAGCAAGGTTGTGAGGACACTTTTCTGGCCCCGTGAATGTGGTGCCAGCACAGACACACCGAGGCAGAAATGCCACTTTGTGCCTTCCACACAGGTCAGGGCTGCATTCTGCAAACATGGAGCTGTTCCTGAGGTCTGGGATCAGCCAGCAAGGCTGCAGGGAAACAGGCTGACACACAGATGTTATTAAAGGCAGGAGAGTCAGAGGAGCAGCTAAGCAGGAAAAAAGGAAAGCATTACATTATTAGATGACAGGGATGTTCCCTTGAGCCTGGGCTTCACCAGGATGGCAATCCCAGCTCTGCTCTTTGTGCCTCCCCACAGGCACCTCTGAGCTGTACCTGGGCAGGCCAGAGGTTTTCCAGCTTCCACTTCCCTGTGGTTCAAGGACTTCTGGAGCCAGAGATCCCCTCTGTGGATTCAACTGTCCCTTTGAGAAATCCCCCGTGTACACCTGCAGCTCCCACAACACCCTGCCAGGACTTTCCCAGTCTAACATCAACTCCTGGTGTTTCCTGTGTGCCACCTCACTCCATAATGGATGTTCTGGTGCTGGAACAGGCACTGAGTGCTGCCAGCCCCTCCCTCCCTGCCCAGTGTGGTTCTGCAGATGTGCTGTGAGATGATGAGGAGCCCCCACCCTCCCAGCTGTTCCCTCAGGCAGCCCCTTCCCTGCAGGCAGTGCTGACCAGACCCGTGTGTGCCCCTGCACAGACACACCCCCTTCCTGCCCCTGGAAACCACCGGGAAAAACCACATTTCATTTCTCCACGGCTCCATTATGCTGATGAGTTCAGGGAATTACATTGTGCCTAAGCCTTTTGCTTTCCATTTCAAAGCCACTCTGCTGGAGCTCCTGAAGGGTGTGATACCACACTCAGTTCTGAGCTCTCTTGCCCTGTTCCTCTGAAGTCCTTCAGTGCTTTCCCAAACCCAACACCACCTTTTCCTGCAGCACTGATCTCTCATTCTGCCCCTTTATTCTCCTTCCCCTCTCTGCACTATGAGCTTTACTGTATTAACACTTTTCAAGACATTCACCTGTGTCAACCCCTCCAGGTCCCACCCTTTGTAAGTATTTCTACTCCCAAACCTGCATTAATTCCTTCTCCCAAACCTGAGCCCATCCTTAGTGACTGTCACAGCAACAATTCTCCTCCACACAGGAGTGGTACAATAACCTAACCAAGAAGACCCTCAGTTGTCCCATGTGCTCCACACAGGATTTGACACACAGAGGGCCTGCTGATGGATCTGCCCCAGACAAGCTCATTCCTCCAGAAGGCCAATCCCAAGAGCTGAGTCCCATCCTGCTCCTCTCCCACTGGGACTGCCCAGCCTGGCTGAGGCTCCCACAGCTCCCTGAACAGACACAGCCCCACTGGCACCCAGTTCTCCAGTCCCTCTTGTCCCAGTCTCCCCATCCCAAAATGGCTTTACCACAGGCACATTTCCATTTGGAGCACTAGGAAAACACTTTAATCCCAGCTTGATCCTTACCAAGCAACAACCTGGATTTTAATAGCTGGGGAGTATCAAGTTGCTTCCCATCCCTGGCAGGGTTTGACTGAGCCTGACCTTTGTGTTCCTGCTTTACTCCTAAATATACATTTTAGAGGTCGTGGCATGGCTGAGACAGTGCCACGAGTGCTCACTTTCCATAGGCAGGAAGAGAGGGAAGGAGCTGTCCCCCTGTGCAGGGCAGAAACCTGTGGTGCAGTGACACAGCTGAAGGATGGACCATCCACAGGGACATGGACAGGCTCGAGGGGTGGCCTGTGGGAATCTCATGACGTTTAACAAGAGAAAGTGCAGGTGCTGCACCTGGGTAGGAACAATCCCTGGGACCAATCCATGGTGGGGATGAACAGATGGAGCCATGGGGAGAATCACCTGTGGGGCTGAGGGGGAGAGGCTGGACATGGCCCAGCCCAGAAACCCCCCGTGCCCTGGGCTGATCCCACACTGTGGGCAGCAGGACAGGGGGGATTGTGCCCCTCTGCCCCCTCAGGGCAGACCCCCCTGCAGAGCTGCCCCAGCCCTGGCCAACAACAGCACAAGGACGTGGAGCTGCTGCAACGAGGCCAGAGGAGGCCCCGGAGATGCTGCAGGGCTGGAGCCCCTTTGGAGCCAGGCTGGGAGAGCTGGGGGGGTCACCTGGAGAAGAGAAGGCTCCAGGGACACCTGAGAGCCCCTGGCAGGGCCTGAAGGGGCTCCAGGAGAGCTGGAGAGGGACTGGGGACAAGGTATGGAGGGACAGAACACAGTGAATGGCTTCCCACTGTCAGAGGGAAAGGATAGATGGGATATTGGGAAGGAATTCCTGGCTGTGAGGGTGGGGAGGGTCTGGGCTGGAATTCCCAGAGAAGCTCTGGCTGTCCCTGGATCCCTGGAAGTGTCCAAGGCCAGGCTGGACAGGGCTTGGAGCAACCTGGGATAGTGGAAGGTGTCCCTGCCCATGGCAGGGGTGAACAAGGTGAGCTTTGATGTCCCTTCCAATCCAAACCATCCTGGGATTCTCTGATTGTCTGATTTTACTAAGGTACAAAATCCCATCCCCATCATTCCCAGGCTGTGTCCCAGGAAGTGCTGCCCAGGCCACAATTCTGTTAATCCATCTGCAGTCACTCCTGTGTTGCCCCCAGTTACAACAGCACAATCCATACCCTGGAGCAAGAAGAGCTCCCAGAACAGCCTCAGGTTTGCACAGGAAATGTTTCCCTAAACCCATCCCATGCTCATTCAGCTGCTGCCTCCAGTGAAGGGTCCTACACAGCTCCTGCAAGTGTGGGGTGAGTTCAAGCCCAGGCAGCAGTGGGGAAATGCAGCTGCCCTGCCCAAACCCCTGCACAGGACACTGCAGCTCCAGGCACTGAGCCCCTGCTGGGCAAAACTGGGGCAGAAAAAGGTGGAAACTGCAGTGCTGAGATTTTATTTCATTGTTTTTTTCATTTTCTGCTTTGCAAGTTCCATTTCAAACGTGCAATTTCAAACTGGCAGGAACAAGCAGCAGGATCAGCCACAACTTCCCAGTTCTGTGGCATTTCAAAGTTGCCATTGTATAAACCTCAGCTCATAAATCCCAGCTCCTCTTCTCCTCTCCAAGGCACTAAACCCCACAGTGTGTACAGCTCCATTACAGCTTTTTCTTTGTCTACATGTGCATTGAACAGCCCCATTTTTCCACATTTTCAGTTTTCACATTTCATGATGGCTTGTCTTGAGTTTAATGACCAATTTCCAGACTGGTTTGGGTGGGAAGGGACCCTAAAGCCCATCCAGTCCCACCCCCTGCCATGGTAGGGACACTTCCCACTATCCCACGTTACTCCAAGCCCTGTCCAGCCTGGCCTTGGACACTCCCAGGGATGGGGCAGCCACAGCTTCTCTGCCCAACCTGTGCCAGGGCCTGCCCACCTCCCAGGGAAGGATTTTTCCCCAGTATCCCATCTAACCCTGCCCTCTGGCAGTTCCACCCCTCCCTCAGAGTGCTGGGGACAAGGAGGGTGCCTTGGGCAGGAAGGACAATCCCTCAGCAGGGCCTGCAGCACAGGAGCAGCTCCCAGACAGGCAGCCCAGGGCCTGCTCCTGACTGGGACCCACCTGCACCCACAGACACCAACACTGCAAAGCCACAGAGATTGTTATTAGAGGGGGACAAAAAGGACAAACTCAAGTTCTAAACCAATTCAGGCTCTGAGCAATCAGTAAATGCACAAGGTGAGGAGGGAGCCAACCCAAAGCCAGGGGCCAGGAAAAGCCTGACCAGTGTCAGGGTGAAGGATCTGCAGTTCAATGCAGAGCTGAAGGGAAGGAGCTCAGGCTGTTCCCACACAGCAGCACTGGGGTTTGCAGCCACTGAGGAGCTGCCCAGCTGAGCTTGGAAAACTGCAGGCCAAGCACAGCTGTGGGTTGCACTTTCCTGCTGACATAAAGAAGGGCTGCAAGTCAATTTATAGTCCCAGATTGGAGGCAAGTCTCAATTTAAAAATTCCAGTTTTAAACCACTTCCCAGTAAATCACAGCCTGGGAGGATCCTCTCCTCCAAACCCCAGGCAGGAGGGTGCCAGCAGCCTGTCCAAGGGAGCAGCAGAACCAGTGGCTGCTGCTGCTCCACCTCTCACACACACAAGGGGAGGTACCACCTCCAAAAACACAGGACAGAGCTGCCAAACTGGATCCCTGATGGTCTCTCAGGAAGAGCAAACTCTCCTCAGCAAAACCTGCAGCTGCAGGAGGCTGTCCCTGCAGGTGCTGGGCTGAGTTACTCACCAGATCTGTAGCTTGATCTTCTTTCCTTGTAATTCAACAGTTTTAATCTTGAAGTCTATCCCTAAAATAAACAAACATATAAATAAGTAATTAGTGTTTATCTACTAAAAGAAAAGCAGTAATTCCACATCAACTCAGAATGGCTGAGACAGAACAGCAGCTTTTTATTTCTTCCACAGAATCATCAGGTACACCAGGGATGTCCAGGCCCTCTGGAGTGGTAGAGCAGCTCAGAGCCCAACAGAGCCTCAGGGGGCTGCACTTGGGCAATGGGCACCTTCAGGGATTGTAGGAAAGATCATGGAACATCCTGAGCTGGAAAGGACCCACAGAGACCACCCAGCTAAGCCCCTGGCCCTGCCCAGGACACCCCAACAACCCCACCCTGTCCCTGAGAGTGCTGCCCAAACACTCCTGGAGCTGTGGCAGCCCTGGGGCTGTGCCCAGTCCCGGGGGAGACTCATCCAGCAGGGCCACGGCCCCCCTGCCCTCCCTGCAGCACACACAGGGTGACAGACACTCACCCTGAGATCCCTACAGTGGCAGAGGGTTCAAGCCACACACAGGTTTAACCAGCAATAAAAGGTGAGTTAACAGTTAGGCCTCCTGGCTGGGTCCATCCCTGCTCCAGCCTTGGATGGGGAAGAGCCAAAGTCAGGACTTGGCCCAAGATTGTAACCAGGACTGAGAACTCCGAAGAGCAGAGGCCATCCTGACAGAGCAGGTGTTTACTTGTAATACCAACTAATAAAGAATGTCCCCACATCCTCACAGCTTTTAAATTCCTCCACAGGCAGCGACTCCACCCCCTCCCTGGGCAGCCCCTGCCAGGGCCTGACCACCCTTTCCACCAAATTCCTCCTCCTGTGCCCCCTGCCCCTGCCCTGGCCCAGCCTGAGGCCGTGCCCTCTCCTCCTGTCCCTGTGCCCTGGAGCAGAGCCCGACCCCCTGTCCCGGCTCCCCCCTCCTGGCAGGGATTGCAGAGCCAGAAGGTGCCCCCTGAGCCTCCTTTGCTCCAGGCTCAGCCCCCCCAGCTCCCTCAGCCGCTCCTGCTGTTCCAGCCCCTTCCCAGCTCCGCTCCCTGCCCTGCACACGCTGCAGCCCCTCCGTGTGTCTCTTGGCTGAGGGCCCAGAACTGCCCCCAGGATCTGACCCTCTCTTCCCAAAGCTGCAAGAATTACCAGCAGAGGCTACACCAGAGGGGCAGGAACACTCCAAACCATCCTCTCAAACTGCTCTGACAGTAATTAGATGCCACCATTCCGACTTTCAGTTCCAATCAGACCAACTCCACTGATCATTTCTCATGTTTTCCAAAAACCTGTTTATATTTAGACTTTTAAAAAGGCAGCAGCTGCAAACCCAAACTTCCCTCCTAAATCTGCAAGGTCATTTTATACCAAGTAAGAGTAAATAGACTTTATGAAACACACTATTACATAAGAAGTTTGCATGGGAACTGTGCTGTGCCCGCTCTGAGCCCAGCACACAGCACGTCATGGGGGAGAGGCTGCAAACAGCCCAGACCCCCCGAGCCCTGGGCTGGCCCCACACCCTGGGCAGCAGGAAAGGGGGGATTCTGCCCCTCTGCCCCCTCAGGGGAGACCCCACCTGGTGGGGCATCCCTGCCCATGGGACAAGATGAGCTCTGAACTCAAAGCCAACCCAACCTATTCTTTCATTTCTATGATTTTACCATTGAAATATTAAACCCGAAATCCTTCCACACAGGAGAGCAGAGTCTTTCTGGGACAGGCTTAACAACATGAGATGGGGGAGGAGAATTCCCCTCCTCACAAGCCTGTTTGGGGCAGGAATGGCTCTTGCTGGAGAACCATGTCCTGCATGTGCAGCCAAGGAGGGGAATGAACCCCAAGTGCAGCTTCTCACAGAGCCTCCCACAGTTACCAAGTATTTCATAATCACCAACTGGAGTGTAATGGGTCAAAATTCCCCATCTCTAGGGATTTCAGGAGGAATTTCTTCACAGAAAGGGTGGTCAGGCCCTGGCAGGGGCTGCCCAGGGAGGGTTGGAGTGCCCAGCCCTGGAGATGCCCAAGGCAGGACTGGCCGTGGCACTGAGTGCTCTGGGCTGGGGGACAAGGTGGGCATCGGGCACAGGGTGGGCTCCATGGGCTGGGAGGGCTTTGCCAAGGAGGGCATCGGGCACAGGGTGGGCTCCATGGGCTGGGAGGGCTTTTCCAAGGTGGGCATCGGGCACAGGGTGGGCTCTGTGTGGTCTCAGAGGGCTTTGCCAGCCTGGATGATCCTGTGATTCTCTCATTTAAAGCAGGGCAGTGACTCAGGGCTGAGGCCTCCACTACTCCCAGCACCTCCGGCCCTCAGCCCCACTGCTCCATTTGCCCCAGTCAGCCCCAGCAGTGCCTCACCCTCCCCTGAAGCTGAACATATGAAACGACACAGGGACCATCACATATATGTGGTTTGAAATACAAACTGTCCCAAATCCCAATCCTACATGTCCCACAGTTGTTTGCTGTGGTGTCGGGTTTCCCAGCAACACAAACAAACCAACACAGCATTTGCCAGAAGATCATAAATCAAATATTTTATATGGTGACAGCTCCTTCCAGGCTCTGCCCAGCTGCAGCAGGATGTGTGACAGCCACTTTTGGGGTGTTAGGACAAAGTGAGACATTAACCCAGGCAAGGAAATGAACTCTTCTCTGCACTGAGAGGGATTTAGCCAACTGTAGTACGTGGGGATAAAATGAATCTCTAATCCCATGTTATACTCAGCTCCCATTCCAATATAATACTGGTCCAGCCTGCAGAACACAAAGGCTGTTATAAATAGCACTGACTATTTCCCTGGAGGTACTTTCAGAGCAGTTTTCACAGCCTGGAGCAGGAGCTCCTGTGCCAGGAGGTGCCGGGCCAGTCCCAGCCTTCCCAAGGAAGGCGCTGGTGACATTAAACCAGAACACAACACAGGAACAGGGGGCAGGGATGGGAGTTCCCAGGAAAACTGAGCTCAGGAAAGGGTTGAAGAAGTGACTGGAATGCAAAACGGATACATCACCATCATCATCACAGGAGGATAATGACAGAGTGATGAATTAAAGAGGAGCACGAAATTACTCCCTCATTAAGTGTTGAAAAGATATTTATCAAGCTCAGCAGTGCAAACCGGAGTTCACTGGAGAAGCTGGCAGAACACAGCCAGGTTAATAAACACCTTATGGATGTCACATATCCAGATTATCAGCTGGAACTGTTTGTTACCCCTCAGTACATCTTACACTGACAGCGAAGGCTCCTCACAGGCAGATCCTCCTGGTGTGTGGTCACTTCTGGGTTCCCTTCCAGTTTCAACCTTCTAAATGTTGCTTGGAGCAACATGGGGGTGTTGGGGGGTCAGAGGCTGGACCTGGCAAAGCCCAGAAACCCCTCGTGCCCTGGGCTGGTCCCACAGTGTGGTCAGCAGGACAGGGGGGATTGTGCCCCTCTGCCCCCTCAGGGCAGACCCCCCTGCAGAGCTGCCCCAGCCCTGGGCAACAACAGCACAAGGACGTGGAGCTGCTGCAGCGAGGCCAGAGGAGGCCCCGGAGATGCTGCAGGGCTGGAGCCCCTTTGGAGCCAGGCTGGGAGAGCTGGGGGGGTCACCTGGAGAAGAGAAGGCTCCAGGGACACCTGAGAGACCCTGGCAGGGCCTGAAGGGGCTCCAGGAGAGCTGGAGAGGGACTGGGGACAAGGGCTGGAGGGACAGGACACAGTGAATGGCTTCCCAGTGCCAGAGGGAAGGGATAGATGGGATATTGGGAAGGAATTCCTGGCTGTCAGGGTGGGGAGGGTCTGGGCTGGAATTCCCAGAGAAGCTCTGGCTGCCCCTGGATCCCTGGGAGTGTCCAAGGCCAGGCTGGACAGGGCTTGGAGCAACCTGGGCTAGTGGAAGGTGTCCCTGCCCATGGCAGGAGGTGGGACTGGATGGGCTTTAAGGTCCTTTCAACCCAAACCATTCCAGGACTCGATGATTCCATGGGTCCAGGTCTGACCAAACCTGAACTCATGGCTTTAGAAAAGACAGAGGCCATTTATGGATTTTTTGGTTATTTCCTGGGGGTATCAAGGCTTAAGAACCACCAGCAGTCGATCTCATGGTCTGTGCAAACAAACCCTGTCCTTACACAGACACTGGAGTCGCTTCTGCCCATCCAGGGCAAACACAGAGCCCATGAGGAGCTCCAGGGGCTGGGAGGTCACACTTCACACTGACCTCAGGCTCTTCCACCCTGATCTGCAGACGACACTGCTCACAGATCCCACTGAGCACCCCAGTGTGACCTGGGCAGGTTCAGACACCTGAGTGCCCTGGTGAACACAGAACTATTGGCTTGCGTTTGTGTTCCCAGCACAAACCCAGCACCTGCATCAGCAGAACAGTTTTAAATCCATAATCACTTCCAGATCACTTCACACCTTCCCAAGTCCCTGCCAAGGTTCTGCAGAGATCCCTCCTCTGCTGCTGAAACACAAACTGACTGTTCCTGACAAGTGACAGAGCCAAGGCCACTGGTACCAGAGGGAGGGAGAAAAAGTTATTTTCCAGTGCATTGCAGAGCTGCAAATGATGAGCTGGGCCTTTTCACACAGCCCCAAGTTTGTTTGCATTCCTTCCAGACAAAGACACCATTGAGTGCGGGGAGGACGCTGGGCGGGAGGAAGGGGAATGTAGGGCAGGAGGAGGGAAAGGCTGGAGAGCCCGACAGGAACCCTCTGCCTGGCACATCCCATCCTGCCTGGCACATCCCATTCTCCAAGGTACATCCCATCTGCCTAGAACATCCCATCCTGCCTGGCACATCCCATTCTCCAAGGTACATCCCATCTGCCTGGCACATCCCATCCTGCATGGCACATCCCACCTGCCTGCACATCCCATCCTGCCTGGCACATCCCATTATCCAAGGTACATCCCACCTGCCTGGTACATCCCACCCTGTATGGCACATCCCACCTGCCTGGCACATCCCATTCCCCCAGGTACATCCCATCTGCCTGCACATCCCACCTGCCTGGCACATCCCATCCTGTATGGCACATCCCACCCAACCCAGATGGAGAGCAGTGGAGAAACAACTGCATTTTGTGTGCCATTAGTTAATAACTGCACTGCACACACTCTGTCCCAGCACGGCCTGCCCTCAGCTCAGGAGGGAAAGGCCAATGTTCACAAATCCATCCTCAGATCCATCAGGGCAATGGAGCTGGGAAGGGGCTGGAGCAGCAGGAGCGGCTGAGGGAGCTGGGGGGGCTCAGCCTGGAGCAAAGGAGGCTCAGGGGGCACCTTCTGGCTCTGCAATCCCTGCCAGGAGGGGGGAGCCGGGACAGGGGGTCGGGCTGTGCCCCAGGGCACAGGGACAGGAGGAGAGGGCACGGCCTCAGGCTGGGCCAGGGCAGGGGCAGGGGGCAGAGGAGAAGGAATTTGTTGGTGGAAAGGGTGGTCAGGCCCTGGCAGGGGCTGCCCAGGGAAGTTTGGAGTGCCCAGCCCTGGAGGGATCTAAAAGCCCTGTGGATGTGCCACTTGGGACACGGGCAGTGGTGGCCTTGGCAGTGCTGGGGGATGGTTGCACTGGATGGTCTCAGAGGGCTTTTCCAGCCCAAAGGACTCTGTATTTCAAATCTCATGTGTTCAAGGTGCCAACCTTTGTGCCACAGGCTCTGGCAGCAACAAGTATTTTTCTTCAGTGTGTCCTCAAACAAGAGCTCTTGACACCGAGTTCCCATGCCCAACTCAGGGCACATTCCCATCCCCTGAGGAGCACTGGGAGGTGCCAGGATGGCCACACTCAGCAGTCCCTCACAGTGGTCAGGCACCCTGGGGAAGGTGAAGTTCTCAGCCAGAGCCACAGCACCTTGTCCAAGGGTTTGAAGGTGCATCTGAGTATGGAATCATGGAATGGTTTTTGGGTGAGAAGGGACCTTGAAGCTTATCCAGTTCCACACCCTGCCACGAGCAGGGACACCTCCCACTGTCCCAGGTTGCTCCAACCGGGCCTTGGACACTCCCAAGGATGGGGCAGCCACAGCTGCTCTGGGCACCTGTGCCAGGGCCTGCCCACCCTCCCAGGGAGGATTTCCCCCCATTATCCCATCTAACCCTGCCCCAGGCAGTGGGAGGCCATTCCCCTTGGGCCTGGCACTCCAGGTCCCAGTAAAAAGTCTGACCCTGTTTCTTACAGGTCCCTTTTAAGCACAGAAAGACCCCAATGAGGTATGTCCTTTGAGAAACAATAATGGAGATTAACACTGGATAATTCAATCTGTACATTTGTCAGGTATAAATGAAGCCACTGCAGCATCAACAGCAAGTCCAATTTAAGTTTTACTGAGAAGCAGTTTTGGGGTTTTGGGGGTTTGGTTTATTTTTAGTAAGATGAGGAGTCAGTGTCCTTCACTCACAACAGGTGTGCACACGTTTGTGTAACCCGGGGGACCTGCACAGGGACCCCAGAGCTGCAATCAGGTGGTGGAGTGTCCCAGGCACAACCATTCCCTGGCCTGGGGTTTGCTGTTGCCACTCCAAAATAAACTCTCCTGTCTGAGCTTGTGCTTCCAACACCTCCACACCAAGTGCCATGTGTTGTCCCAGTAAAGTCCCAGCTCCCAGGACTGGGTACAACACCTGGAAAACCCAACACTGAGACCTTGGTCTGTGCTGAAGGGAGAGGAAGGGAGAAAAGAGCTGATAGAAAACCTCTGAAAAGCAATGGTGGAAGTGCTGAGTGTGGCAGGGGACGTTGTGCATCCACACAGTGCAGGTACAATTCACAGAATCACAGAATGGATTGGGTTGGAAAAGCCCTTCGAGATCATCAAGTCCAACCCTTGGGCCAACTCCAGTCCNCCACAAGATCTTTCCTGAACTGAAGGGCCCAGAACTGCTCCCTCGGATCAGAAATGTTTTGAAACACTTAAGTAGTGACTGAGATCATTAAGGGCTTAATTAAAACCAGAACTCCCAGCCTGATGTGCTTGTGCTGAGCTTTGCCTGGAAAGAGAAAGTGGATTCACAGCTGAAGCTTTCTGACGAAATAATTAATAATTATCTTAACTACCTCATTGATAGCAATGAAGGTCCTCTGAATCTTAGGAAATCATATCCTGAAGCGTTAAAAGTTTCTTTGCAAGTTTCCTTGTCTGGGAGAGTTTGTAATTCTGCACCTGATATGTTTGGAAAGTTTGTTACTGGGAGGACTTGGAGGAATCAGCACGAACACACCTTGTAAAGCAGGGCCAGGCTTTGGAGCTGGTTTTCCACATCACCACCTTGTTCACCTGGAGAAAAGGAGGCTCAGGGGGGACCTTCTTGCTCCTGCAACTCCCTGCCAGGAGGGGAGAGCCAGGGGTGGGGGTCAGGCTCTGCTCCAGGGAACTCTCAGAATTTCTGTAAAGTGAGGCAGTAAGGATGAGGTTTGTACCTTTCTGTGGCTACTAAAGCTCCTGCAAGAGCTCCATCTTCTTGAGTTGGAGTGGAGAAGTGTCCCAGGCCAGGCTGGACAGGTCTTGGAGCAACCTGAGCTAGTGGGAGGTGTTCCTGTCCATGGCAAGGAGGGAAGATTTAAGGTCCCTTCCAACCCAAAGCACTCCATGCTCCATTCTGTGGTTACCCTGCTTAAATTTCTGCAGCCTCTGCAGCTCCCTGGGGTGTCTCCTTTCCCTTGCCCACAGAGGATGAGGAAGGACGAGGCCTCCACCCCTGAGAGCCACTTGTAGGACTCACAGGTGTCTGGTGAGAGTGTTTAGGAAAGAGAAACTCAGCCATTGCCAGCCTCATCCTTGGCACAGGCGTGAGTGAAGCCACAGCTCTCCCAGAGCCACATCCAGCTGAGGTGGGAAGCTCTGGGCCAGCTGGGACAAGCCCTGGCTCTCATGGCAATCCCTCCTGCAATCCAGATCTGCCACCTCTGGCAGACAGAGGGGCATCCAAGTGCAGAGGAGAGGGCCCTCTGGCAAGGGGGCTGCAAAGGTGTGGAACCCACAAACCCTCCCTCATGTGCCTGTGGACACATCTCCCATCACCCTCCCCAGCAGATGGATCTCTGTGACTATTAATGCTTTGGGAGTTCTTTCTCAGGAGGAAACTGCAATAAAGTAAGAGGAGTCACCAGACAAAGTCTCAAACTCTCATTCACTGATAATGTTAGAGAGATTGCAGTGAGGAAACCCAAACACTTGGGACTACTTGGCTTTTTCTAAACAGTACCAAGAACTGGTATATCCAGGTAAGGAACCAATCCTTCAGCTGGTTTTCCTAACAACATTCATTCCCCAGCAGTGAGGACTGCACTGCATGGAAGTTCTCCTTGTCTTCAGCCTGATCATGTGGAGCACGGTCAGGTGTGTGGGAAGGACAGAGTGGGAAGAAGGAAAGGCAGTGTGAGTGTGACAGCAACCAGAAATGGGTGATGGAATCCAAACAAGAAGCCTGTGGGTGCTCTGGAGTCTGACAAGATGCAAACACAGGGTGCTCTTGGTTTAAACCCAGCAGGCAGCACTAACTCTGCTCCAGCCTTTGCAGAGGATGCACAGGCTCCACACCCCTGGGATTTACAGCCTGCACCAGCCCCCCCTCCAGTGCTCAAACACAGGGAACCTCCTGAGTAAACAAGAGAGTAACTGCACATACAGCAGCTGGTCCTGCTCCTTCAGGAGAGCCCAGTCCACATGGAGCTTTCCTGCTGCATTGGTGTGTACAGACACACACAGCACACACATCTCCAGCCCTGCCTGGGGGGATCTTTGCTACACTTACATGTGGCAATGAATTCTCTGAGAAACAGAAAAAACAGTAATCACAGAATGCCATAATGATTTCATAGAATTATGGAATCAGTTGGGTTGGAAGAGATCTCCGAGATCATCAAGTCCAGCCCTTGGTCCAACTCCAGTCCCTTTACCAGATCATGGCACTCAGTGCCACGGCCAAGCTCACCTTAAAAACCTCCAGGGATGGGGAATCCACCCCCTCTCTGGGCAGCCCATTCCAATCCCTCAGCACTCTCTCTGCAAAGAAGTTTTTTCTGCTCTCCAACTTCAATTTCCCCTGGCAGAGCTTGAGCCCCCCGTGCCCCCTTGTCCTATTGCTGAGTGCCTGGGAGAAGAGACCAACCCCCACCTGGCCACAACTTCCCTTCAGGCAGTTCCAGACAGTTCTGAGGTCACCTCTGAGCCTCCTCTTCTCCAGGCTAAACAATCCCAGCTCCCTCAATCTTTCCTCACAGCACTTGTGCTCAAGATCTGTGTGGGAATGGACCTGCAGTCACCTCATCCCACCCCTGCCATGGGCAGGGACACCTCCCACCAGCCCAGATTGCTCCAAGCCCTGTCCAACCTGGCCTGGGACACTCCAGGGCTGGGGCAGCCACAGCTGCTCTGCCCAACCTGTGCCAGGGCCTGCCCACCCTCCCAGGGAAAGATTCCCTCTCAGTATCCCACCCAACCCTGTCCCTGGCAGTGGGAAGGCATTCCTGTGTCCTGGCACTGTCTGTGTAACCAAAGAACCCACCCAGCCATGGATGGAGAACAGAGGACCACCCTCACCACAAGCCAAACAAGCCAACTCTGCTGCTGGCCCAAGGTAAACCCCCCCCCTCCAGTGCTGCACAAGGAGATCTGACCCTGTGGGGCACCCCCTGCACACCCCACAGCTCTGCTGGGCCAAGGTACCCCCCCCCAGTGCTGCACAAGGAGTTCTGACCCCATGGGGCACCCCCTGCAAACCCCACAGCTCTGCTGGCCCAAGGTAACCCCCCCCAGTGCTGCACAAGGAGTTCTGACCCCATGGGGCACCCCCTGCACACCCCACAGCTCTGCTGGCCCAAGGTAACCCCCCCCAGTGCTGCACAAGGAGTTCTGACCCCATGGGGCACCCCCTGCACACCCCACAGCTCTGCTGGGCCAGCACATCCCCACCCTTTGTAACCACAGGCTACTCCTACACTGCCCAGACCCAAAATAAAAGCTCACAAAAGGCCTCCAGTCAGTCCTTGATGGTCCAGCCTGACCTGGGAGTTTCCTGACAGCCCCCCCAGTTCCAGTGACTCAGGACTCCCTCCCAGGGCAGGACAGCAGCACCTGCATGACCTGTTGAGCCACACCAGCCCAATGCCTGGGGCAGGAGCTGAGCTGGGCAGGGGGAGCAGAAGGGCCCAGAACATGAACTGAGGCAGCACAGGATGCCCAGAGCCCCATGTGGAGCCGCCCAACTACAGGGAGAGCCAGGAGCAGCCCCCCAGGAACAACAGGGAGAGTACCAGGTACCACAGTGACACTGAAATGGCCTCTTGGCTGCCTTTGCTCTCCTCTTCTACACCTTGAATCCCATCATTTTTTGACAGTCAGTGACCAGGAATGTCCCAAAGTCCTCAAGGTATGAGCAAACTAAGGATTTATATGTTAGCAAAGCAGAAATTCAGTGAATTCCCGTGTTCCACCTTCTGTGAGGCAGCTCCAGTGCAGGCTGTGCACACCAGAGCAGCAGGAACTCACCTTTCCTGCTCTGTAGGGTTTCAAGTCGTGACAATTCAGCACTGACAGAGCACCTGAAGTTTCATCTACATAAAGTTAACACATACCCTACACAAACCAAAGTAACACACACCTTACCTGAAGCCTTAGGAAAAGTACATTTACAGAACAGAATCATGGAATCATTCAGGTTGGAAAAGACCTCCAAGGCCATCATGTCCAACCATTCCACCAGTCTAAGAAAGTTCCAGAACTGAGCAAGAGAAAACCTCCCTGCAGGTTAAAGGTCCCTCCTGGGAGCCTGGTTTGGATGGAGCTGGGCATGGCAGGGCAAGGGGAACACAACCAAGGGATTTAATGCCTTTCATTCCACCAGCCACAGCTGACAGCAGCAGCAGTAACACACTTTTCCCCACACATCCAGTGTCAATCCTCCCATCCTCAGAGCAGGCTCAAAGGCCCCTCCTTCCCACAGACCCTTCCCCAAATGCCCCACTCGTCACCCACTCACCAACCCCCCCCTGCAGCCTTTGCTTTCCTCCCCTGAACTATCACCTGGGGAGACATTCCCTGCTCCCTCTGTGCTCCATCCACACCCTGACAGCAACAGCCACACAGAAGTGACTGACAGGAACAGGCAGAGGAGCTCCCATGGGAACAGCTGCTTCCAGCTGCTGGGGATCCACAGCACCTGCAGAGTCCTCAAAGGTGGTGCTTTTGTACAGCTGGCATCAAGAACAGGAACTATGACCAGATCTCTCTCTGTAAAGGTGAGTTAAAGACTCTCACCCACTGACATTTGCTTGTGTGATCATTTGTATCTTAACAAACCCCTCATTTAAATCCAGCATTTTTAGGAATGCTGTAGATTCCCAAAATGCAAAGGATGCACTTAACCTTTAGCTTCTAACACAGAATTTGCCACTTTAGAGGTTCTTAAACACAAGTGCCTTTCCTTTCCTTTTTCCTTTCCCCTTTCCTTTTCCCTTTCCTTTTTCGTTCCCTTTTCCCTTCCCTGCCCTTTTCCCTTTCCCCAGACAGCTCAAGCTCTCCCAGCCCCTCCTGGTGACCCTCTGGCTTTCTCCTCAACCCTCCCTTTCCCAGTACTTTATAAAACTGTCCTTCCAGGCTGTTTCACCAACCCTGCCCCACCTCAGAGCCATTGCAGAGCTGGTGATGCCAGGCAGGGCACGGGACAGAGCAGCAGTGCTGGTGCCAGATCGTCTCCTCCCAATTAATCTATTCTTAACGAAGCAGATGACAGTCCTGTGAGACAGCAGCTCCTGGGCTGACCTACATTCCCCCTCCTGGCTGTTTGTTGTGCCTCAGACGCTGTCACACAGCACCAACAGGCCCAGGCTCAGTGCAGGGAGATGATTTATGCAAACCAGCCCTGACTAACCATGTGGGGACTCTGCTGAACATTCATCTCGGTGACAAATCCAGTACTCTGGCTTATATCCCCCCAAACACCAGGCTAAACCCCCCCAGACAACAGGGGCTGTTATCCAGCCTGCCCTGGTGTCTGGGAAAGCCACATGTTGTGAATCCATCCCATCCCTGTGCTGGAGGGATCTGGGGCTCCTCACTCTGCACTGGTGCCCCAGCAGAGCTTCCCAAGGAGCCCATTTCAGACCCCACTGCAGCACCAGCCAGTCCAGAGAGGAGCAACATCCCCAGCCCCAGGACTCAGAACTCCAGGAGTGAAGGACACCTTCCCAACCTGGAATTCCTTCTGAAGTGCTCCTGTTCCCCTCCAGAGCAGCAGAGGAGCTGTGAGCACACAAGCGGATGCACAGCAAATACAGGGCAAGGCTAAACCAAAACTGCCTCTCTCTACAAGCCTCGCTTGGAACCTCCTCAACCACCATTCTGAGATTTTCATTAAAATTACAAATTAATTCTGAAGAAAACCATAACCAGCCAGTATTTCTACCAGAAGTTCTTTAAGAGCACTTTGGGGCAGTATTAATAAAATATTAAAGTGAAATAACCAAGGAGAGGGGGTAGCGGGAACTGTGTGTTCCCCACACTCCAGGCAGCTGCAGCTCCACAGAGCAGGGACCTCCCACCCCTCCAGCTCTTCTCACCTTCATTTAAAATATTAATCCTTCAGGAACAAACCCTGAGACCTCTTTTGTTGCACCTCCAACAGGGAGCAGTCCATTACCTTGCTATTACACCCTGGGCACCTGCAGATGTAAATCCTTTTATCAGCTGGAACACAAGCAGCAAGAGTTTTTCTTCTAAAAAGTACAAATTATACCCACACATTTCAGTCTGGGAAGCCACAGGGCTATAAGGAAGCAAAAGAGCATCAACCCATGTGGAATTCCACAGTGCTGCTGCTCCTCAGCCAGTGCTGTTCACATGCTTGAGAGATGGATTTCAGTGTGAAGGGCTTTGCAACCCCTTCCTGGAATTAAAATCCAGGGGATCAGGAGGTGGGAAAGGCCCTGGTACCCCTGAGCACACACGTGGTCCTATCACATGGACCAGCCTGGGAGGTGTTTCCAAAGGTCTCTTCCTTATTTAATGATGACAAGAGAGGACTTGGCAAGAGCTCTCCATCTCCTTGGAGTTCCATCTCCCTGGAGTTCCATCTCCCTGGAGTTCCTTCTCCCTCCAGTTCCATCTCCCTCCAGTTTCTTCTCCCTCGAGTTCGAGTTCCTTCTCCCTCGAGTTCCTTCTCCCTCGAGTTCCNCGAGTTCCTTCTTCTCCCTCCAGTTCCATCTCCCTCGAGTTCCATCTCCCTCGAGTTCCTTCTCCCTCCAGTTCCATCTCCCTCCAGTTCCTTCTCCCTCCAGTTCCTTCTTCTCCCCCGAGTTCCTTCTTCTCCCTCCAGTTCCATCTCCCTCGAGTTCCATCTCCCTCGAGTTCCTTCTCCCTCGAGTTCCATCTCCCTCGAGTTCCTTCTCCCTCACTCCAACTGCTGCAGATACTGAAATACTGACCTGGGCACAAACTGCCATTAACGAGGTTTATTTGCACAGATTAGCAGAGAATACAACTTTGCTGTGAAGTGAAGGTGGCAGCTCCTCCAGGGGAGACCTTCAGGAGCCCAAACCCATCAGTTGGAGGTGCTGCCTGGGGGGCTGGAGGGTCTCGAGGGACCAAAGCCAAACCCACAACAGCTCAAACCAACCTGGTCCTGTCAACCTGTCCCTGAGAGGTATCACACTCTCCCTGCTCACAGGAGGGACAGTGGCACACATGGTCAGGCCTCAGCAACTCAGTCACAAATTTCACAGGAGAATTTGGGTTGGAAAAGCCCTCCAAGATCACACAGAGCCCACCCCGTGCCTGATGCCCACCTTGGAAAAGCCCTGCCACCCCATGGAGCCCACCCTGTGCCCGATGCTCACCTTGGAAAAGCCCTCCCAGCCCATGGAGCCCACCCTGTGCCCGATGCCCACCTTGTCCCCCAGCCCAGAGCACTCAGTGCCACGGCCAGTCCTGCCTTGGGCACCTCCAGGGCTGGGCACTCCAACCCTCCCTGGGCAGCCCCTTCCAAGGGGAGTGTTGGAGGATTAACAACCACAGCACTGGTGATTTTGCCTGGGGGAGAGGCTGAGGCAGCACAAAGGAACAGGGTGGTTCCCCACCTGTGGCAAAGAGCAGGGCAGGGGCTCTGGGTGAGCTCTGGCTGCCCCAGCTGTGCCCCTGAGCCCTGCAGGGACCACTGAGCAGCTCTCATGGCCACAGCCCACAGGTCACCCCATGGCCAGGGCAGCTCCCAGAGCTGCAGCCAGTGGGCCAAGGCCTCGTGGCACAGCTCTGGTCTGGTGTTTCATTCCCATGCCAGCTCTCCATATCAGTCCCGGGCAAAGTTCGGGAGATAACCAGTGCCAGGAGAGTTTCCTGATGAAATGGAGGCAGGTGCTGCATCCTGGGCAGCCACAGCCATTCCCAGAGCTCAGAGTCCAACAGCTTCCACCTGCTCAGTGCAGGTGTGCAAGGCACAGCTGGGAGCAGTGGGAGGACCTGGCACCCCCTGAGATCCCACACAATGGCAGAGGCTCAGGGAGAATCCCAGAACAGGAGGGGTTGGAAGGGCCCTCTGGAGATGCCCCAGTCCAACCCCCTGCCAGGGCAGGGTCACCTGGTGACACAGGAATCCACCCAGGGGGGTTTGGAATGTCCCCAGAGAGGGAGACTCCACACCCTCCCTGGGCAGCTGTGCCAGGCTCTGCCACCTCCATGGAAAGTTCTCCCTCATGTGAAGGTGAGACTTGTAGTTTAGTTCATGGCCATTGCTGCTTGTCCTGTTGCTGAACAGTTTGGCACCATCCCACTGGCACCCCTTGGAAGTATTTGTGTGTATAACCAATTTGGGGCAGTCACCCCTCACATGCAACAGGGACAGGAGCCTTTTCTCAGGCCAAAACCAGTTATGAAACCTCCTCCTCCTGCCTGCCCAGCTGCCTTCAGCCCACCACAAACCCCACTGGAAGCGTGTCCTGAGCCCTGACTGCTCAGCCACCCCTCACCCACACCCTCCCCGGGAAGGAATTTCGGAAGTCACATGAAAGGACAGTTCAAATTCACATGTAAAAAAATCTCAGCTCAGAAAAAAGGTCCAACTTCCTGCTGCCACCACCTACACTGTCCCTGAGGGCTCTGGGACCAAGCACAGCTTCAACACAGCCCGTTACTTCTTCCAGCAGCAAAAAGAAACTTGATCGTTTTGTTATTCCAGCAGCTAAACCTTACACAAGGCTCCCACAAACAAAACAAAAGAAAACGAACAAAGGAACTATTTCAGTGATGTTTTATGCATACCAAGAGACAAAGGAGACAATAAGGTTTTTATTCATAAGGTACCAAGGGGGAACAAAAGGAAATGAAGCTCTACCAAGAAACAGAACTTAGTTGAGGGCTGTTCCCATGCAGCAATGATCTCTGCTCAGTGTCTGTTAATTCCAGGTTTGAGGCTGATTTAATCCCCTGCCATTACACCTTTCACTTTCCAATAGACCGAACTCCCTCTGGCCAGGCAGCTCTGCACCTCCTGTCCTTAGGGAGGGATGGCTGGAGCAGCTGCACCTCCCTCTGCATCCCATCCCCAGGAGCCCCTCACCTGAAACCACGGCAGGGAAAGGTCTGCACTCCACAGCCCACACCTGGAATTCAGCTCCAAACCACATGGATGTCATTTAACTACGTTCAAGTTCAATTACAGCCAATTAAATCAGTCTCCTTGCACGTCCCACCCTGCTTAAGCTGTATTTGTTAGCTACAAAATAAATAGGGAACCAAAATCTGCTTTCACACAAACTGCTATTTATGAAACACAAAATTTGTCACTACTTGCTGTAAATGGTAATTTTGTCCTCAAATTACATAAAAATAAAATTGAAGTCAACACTTACCCTGGCTAATTTATACTGAGCAGATGGACAAGACAGTCAATACACAAATGAAGGGAAGTGAATTCATTCAGGAAAAGCATCAATTTACCAAAGAGGCAGGTGCTGTGTGGGGCAGGTCATTAAAGAGACTCAGCCACTCGATTCACTGCCACAGAATCACTGAATGCCAGAATGGTTTGGGTTGGAAGAGTCCTTAAAGCTCCTTGGGCAGGGACACCTTCCACTGGCTCCCGTTGGTGCAGAAGGATGTGAGTGATTTCCTGCTGGAAAACCTGGTTTGTTCCAGTGCAAACACAAAATAATCCTGCCATTTCCCAGAGTGTGCTCAGCCAGGCTGCTCAGCCTGCCCCAGAGTGGGTACCAAACACACCCTGACCCACTGCAGCCCCAGCACTGCAACCCAAGGGGTGACCTGGGCACCAAACACACCCTGACAGCCCCAGCACTGCAACCCAGGGTGTCACCTGGGCACCACAGCTGGCACCAAACACACCCTGACCCCACCAGCACTGCAACCCAAGGCATCACCTGGGCACCACTCCCAGCACCAAACACACCCTGGCAGCCCCAGCACTGCAACCCAAGGGGTGACCTGGGCACCACCCCCTGCTGCCAAGGGCTGGGGACACACCAGGACCCAGCCCTGTCTGTGTAACCCTTCCAAGAGGGAATGGCTGGGTCAGGACACACCAGTCACTTCCTACAGGCTCCAAGGACAGTGTGTGCCCAGTGTCCCTGCAGGATGTCCCCTCTGAGGCTCTGTCAGTCACTCCCACGACACCAGCACAACTCCAGGTGTGTTGCCCCAACAGCTGCCACCTGATTTCGATGTTTCCACTCACTGAGTATCAGCTCACATGTCACAAAAAGCTTTAATTTATTACCCTTCAGCAGCAAGAAATGCAGGGACTTCAAGGACTCCAGGCATGGCAGCAGGAACTGATCTTGGGCTCACATCAACTTCTGGGAATCCCTAAGGCAATTCCCACACAGAGTGACCATGAGAGTTCCCTGCTCTTGGGGGGGATCAAGTATTACAACACCAGATGTTCCCACCCAACCCCTGAGTGCTCCAGAGTGAGAAGGTGATGGCAGAGCTGTCAAATGAATCAGCAGGGAAAAAAGCTTGAATTAAAAAAGGGCTTATTGTTACAATATTGCCCTGGAGCATCAGGTTTATCAGAAAGTTTTATCAATTTCTTGGCAATTATTGACACTGTGACATCCAAATTAAGTTCCCAGAAAGAGCCTGAGAAACAGGAATTATGTACCTTTGAATGGGTGGAAGAAACTGGAAGAATGTCACACGACACACCCAGAACCAAAAGTGATTTTTACCCCAAAGCATCGGCCTCTCCTGAGACAGCAACACTTGTTTGGATTCTTTACCTTGCTGTGCTCTGCAGGAAGGTTGGGTACAGCTCTGCTGCAAGAAACATCATCAAATCATGGAATGGTTTGGGTGGGAACAGACCTCAAATCTCATCCCACCCCCTGCAATAGGCAGGGACACCTTCCACTGTCCCAGGTCACTCCAAGCCCTGTCCAGCCTGGTCTTGGACACTTCCAGGGATGGGGCAGCCACAGCTTCTCTGGGAATACCAGCCCAGCCCCTCAGAACCCTCATAGGGAAAAATTCCTTCCCAATATCCCATCTAACCCTGCCCTCTGGCAGTGGGAAGCCATTCCTCTGTTTCCCTTTAGGAGCCAGGAGTGGTCACACAGCCAGTGATCCCTAATCCCAGAATTACTGAGGTTGGCAAAGCCCTCCCAGCCCATGGAGCCCACCCTGTGCCCGATGCCCACCTTGGAAAAGCCCTCCCAGCCCATGGAGCCCACCCTGTGCCTGATGCCCACCTTGGAAAAGCCCTCCCAGCCCCTGGAGCCCACCCTGTGCCCGATGCCCACCTTGTCCCCCAGCCCAGAGCACTCAGTGCCACGGCCAGTCCTGCCTTGGGCACCTCCAGGGCTGGGCACTCCAAACCTCCCTGGGCAGCCCCTGCCAGGGCCTGACCACCCTTTCCAGGCAGAAATCCCTCCTGGTGTCCTGGCCCTGCTTCAGCAAAGCACCTGCTCCAGCTGCCTCATCCCACATCTATCCCCAAACAAAGCCTCTGACTGGGACACTGTGCCAGGAAATGACATCAGGGTTCACAGGGAAAGAGGTTCCAGCAGAGCTTTGCCACCAGCAGGAGCAGCAGCCCTGAGAGTTCCAGGGTGACAAACCACAGCTGTGGCTGTAGCAGTGCCCGCTCAGAGTGTGGCAGCTCGGCAGGAGCTCGGGGAGGAACAGCAGCTCCTGCTGGAGCAGGAGGTCACCCCCCAGCTCTGCCACTGCTGCTCCTGCCTCTCACCCACCTCCTTGGTCAGCAGCTCCTGCCAAAGCTGGTGCCCACCATCTGAAGCTCTGAAGGTCAAAAGGAGACTTTGCCCAGCAGGAATCTCTCCAGACTGCAGAGCTTTGATGGGATCCAGAGCAGCTCTGCCACACACTGGGAAATGGATCCCACCTCAGGTCCTGTCCTGGCACCTGGATGGACATCAAGCCTGAGGCAGCCCATGGAGCACAGGCTTTGTGTCTCCAACACCTCACAGGATGGCCCCATTAATTTGGGGGGCCTGGGGCCTCCCCTTACCCTAGGACAGCATTCCAGCATCCCTCTGCATGTCTGTTCCACCACACACTACCAACACAGTTTTTTCTCAAAACCCAAGTCAAGGTTTCCCTGTTGTGACCTGTGCTCGCTGCTCCTCGTGCTTGGCAGCAGCCTCAGGCAGCACAGCAGAGAACACCCAGCTCCCAGGACCTGAAGGGCTCCAGGAGGGCTGGAAAGGGCCTCGGGACAAGGCATGGAGGGACAGGACACAGGGAATGGCTTCCCAGTGCCAGAGGGCAGGGATAGATGGGATATTGGGAAGGAATTCCTGGCTGGGAGGGTGGGCAGGCCCTGACACAGGTTGGGCAGAGAAGCTGTGGCTGCCCCATCCCTGGAAGGGTCCAAGGCCAGGTTGGACAGGGCTTGGAGTGACCTGGGCTGGTGGGAGGTGTCCCTGCCCATGGCAGGGGGTGGGACAGGGTGAGATTTAGGGTTCCTTTCAATCCAAACCATTCTGTCACTCCATGACCCAAATCCAGGCAGTTACACCCTCCTGGTTCTCTGGCTGGGACAGGTGCCCTGGGGGCTGGGACAGGTGCCCTGGGGGCTGGGACACATCCCTGGGGCCGGGACAGGTGCCCTGGTGCTGCCACAGGTGCCCCAGCCGGGCAGACACCACCAGTCCAACACTGCAGGGGCAGTTTCTGAGCCCACCTCCCTGCAACCCACCAGCACATCTGCTCACCAAAGCAGCAATAAGATGCACCAGACTTTCCAGAGAACTCTCATTCCTGGTCCATGCTGTCCCAGACACACCAAGTATAAATCCCAAAGAACTAGACAGTGGTTACCTTTGTTTTCACCAGAAACTCAAGTAGCTTAAATAACTAAATAAATAATTTTGTTGTGTACAGGCAAGATCAAAAAGTTCTGCAGAGATGAAAGCACTTCACTGAAGGAATGGGGAGCATGGGTGGGACTGCCCAGCCTCAGGCAGCTGCACAGCTGAGCTCCCCATGACTGACAGAGCCACACGTTCCTCCTGCCACGTGCAGGTGGGTGGGGGTGGCAGTTGGGCTCCTGACCAGCTCCTCATGCCACAGCAATCCCATCTCAGAGCAGGCAGGCAGGGAAGATGAGACACAGCCTGCAGCAAGCCTTGGAAGGTGTGAGATCAAGGCTGCTGCCCAAGGAACTGCAAACATGGAGATACTGCAACCAACACTCTGATGGTCCCAGTTCAGACACTGAGAACAGATCTGCAAGAGTAAAGGAGTTTAAGAACTGCAGTCGAGGTGGTTACCTGGGGAGAGTCACCCACCAGGGGAGTTTGGTGGTGAGGAAGAACAGGGGCCATGCCCACGGTTACAAGGGCAGGAGGTGACACCTGGCACGTGACTCTGTCAGACACCAATGGGTGCATTCCCAAGACTGGGACCCTGAAGTCCGCAACTGACCACCTGAAGGCAATAACTGACCACCTGAAGGCCATAGCTGACCACCTGAAGGCTGTAACCGACCCCCTGAAGGCCATAACCGACCCCCTGAAGGCCATAACCGACCCCCTGAAGCCAAATGTAGCATCACCTTTCCAAGACTGAAATGCTGGTGAGACCAAGCTGACACAACCATCCTGGGGCAGAGTAACTTACCTGGAAGCAGGTCCAGCTTGCTCAGGGAATGTTGTCACAAAACAGACACCAGTTTGACCTCACAGGCCACAGAGGAAACAAGAGGACAAGCCCAGCTCTCCTGAACCTTCTGATGGCCCCATAAATGCAGAGGGTGGTGCCAAGCCCTGGCCCAAAGCGGGTCAGCCACGCCACGAGCACACCTGGAGTCAGCACAGCACCACCCACCCTGGGAACCTTTTAGGTGTTCTGGGGCTCACATCCTGAGCCAGGACAGCCTCCCCCTGAGGATGGTGCTGGTCCTGGCCCCACCAGATGCAGCACCACAGAACTCCCAGTACACAGAGCAGCACAGCAGAGACATTGGGAAGAGACTTCCCAGCACCTCTCCCAGTCCAGCAACTGCTTCAGTGCATCCAAGTGTTCAGTGCACCAGCTTGAGGAGCATCCTTGAGGCAGAGGCTGTTCAGGTGTGGTGTCACTGCCAGCACCCCACACCCAGCAGCACTCAGGCAAGCAGTTCTCTCTCAGGGAGCATTAAGTCAGACTTTGGAAATGCGGAACACAAACGGGTATTTCTCCAGGTTACACAGCATGAAACAAGCCACAATCCCACTGGGAGAGAAAGCCTGGAGTTCTTCAGCTACAGCAAAGAACCAAAACATGCAGAGACTTCAGTTAAACCCACACAAGAGTTGTAGTTAGACCCACGCAGAAAGGAAACCCCACACAGTTCAGTTGCACCAAAACACCAGACAGACAACTTGCAGCAGCAGCTTTAGTCTCTTCCCTGTTTTCCCAGGGCCACAGAAGTCCCACAGCACCAGGAATTGGACTAGTTGGTTTTTCATAAGGCATTTCTGAAGCACCTTTTGCCCCTCACAAGGGTTACACAAACCCAACACCAGCCGGGTCCCTCCTCCCTGTGCCATCACGGAGCAGAACGGGCACCCTGATGCTGCCCCTGCCCAGACAATCCCTGCAATCTGCTCCCATCCCATGCCCTTCTGGGCATTTCCCAGCCCCAGGTGGGATGAAGGTTCCTGGCAGAGCAGCCACCCTCCTCTGAGATGCCCCAGCAGACAGGCAGGGACACGCTGCCTGTGCCAGGTGCAGACAGGAGCATCAGGATGGGCACCCCGGGCTGGCAGAGCCCATGCCCAGCTCCCAGGGCTCACACAGCAGCTACACTGAGAGGGGCCTCCCAAGGCTGAACCCCTCGAGGGCAGCACTGCTGGAGCAGAGGCACCAACATCTGCCTAAAACCCTTGCAGGTTGGGATTGTTTCTCCTCTATGCCTTGATGAGGATTTTATCAATAGACTCTCAATTGATCCTCCAATTAAATCTCAGTATTGACTTTAAGAGCAAAGAAGATCAAGGGTTTTCTCAGGATAAAGAGAATTATCAAATCACAGGATGGTTTGGGTGGGAAGGGACCTTAAAGCCCATCCCATCCCCTGCCATGGCAGGGACACCTCCCACTATCCCAGATTACTCCAAGCCCTGTCCAGCCTGGCCTGGGACACTCCAGGGCTGGGGCAGCCACAGCTTCTCTGCCCACCCTGTGCCAGGGCCTGCCCACCCTCCCTGGGAAGAACTTCTGTAAGAGAATAAGAGATCTTTCAAAAGAGGAAAACCAGGAACTCAAGAGTCACTTCTCTGCACCTCCAGCTGTGCTGATACTCCACAAGGCACTAAAACCTAATCCTTGGCTGTTTCAAACAAAGGCTGTCTCCCTGCTTAGCAGCCCATGGGCAAGATTCTACCAACACCAACAGGCATTTTGTTTGTCCTCCTAAAGTTCATGAGCAGCCTGTGGATCACACAGCCTGTCAGAAGAAGCCACAGGCCTGTGCTCTGAATCTGAACACACTTCACCCCAGAAAACATCAGTGAGTTCCTCACTCTTCACGTGTCACTGCTCAGGTGACAGCTCAGCCTGTGCTGGACACGGCGCCGGCTCACCCAGCACAGCCAGGCTGTGTCCTCACCCTGCACCTCCTGGTCACACTGAGCACAGCTGGGGAGCAGCTGCCTGTTCCTTTCAGCTGCACAGACACAGCAAGTCGGAGCAGGGACAGAGGAGGAGCAGCAGGGCTGCCAGGGCACAGGTCTGTGCCTGAGGAAGCGGCTCCGCAGCGTTCCTGCCCTGCCCTGCCCGGCCTGGCCCGGCCCTGCCCCGGGGCTGTGACAGTGAGAGAAGCCGGCCCAGTTTGGGGGGTGTGTCATACTGGGGGCAGGGAGGGCCACACACTGGGGCTGTGCCAAGGGCTTTGGCAGTGGGGAACTGCAACCATACAGAGAGTTTTCATGGGGAACCTCTCAGGGTCAGGGCAGTGCCCGTCCCTCTGCTGGCCCTGCTGAGGCCCCTCCAGTGCTGGGGCAGTTCCGGGCCCTCAGCCAAGAGACACACGGAGGGGCTGCAGCGTGTGCAGGACAGGGAGCGGAGCTGGGAAGGGGCTGGAGCAGCAGGAGCGGCTGAGGGAGCTGGGGGGGCTGAGCCTGGAGCAAAGGAGGCTCAGGGGGCACCTTCTGGCTCTGCAATCCCTGCCAGGAGGGGGGAGCCGGGACAGGGGGTTGGACTCTGCTCCAGGGCACAGGGACAGGAGGAGAGGGCACAGCCTCAGGCTGGGCCAGGGCAGGGGCAGGGGGCACAGGAGGGGGAATTTGTTGCTGGAAAGGGTGGTCAGGCCCTGGCAGGGGCTGCCCAGGGAGGGTTGGAGTGCCCAGGCCTGGAGGTGCCCAAGGCAGGACTGGCCGTGGCACTGAGTGCTCTGGGCTGGGGGACAAGGTGGGCATCGGGCACAGGGTGGGCTCCATGGGCTGGGAGGGCTTTTCCAAGGTGGGCATCGGGCACAGGGTGGGCTCCATGGGCTGGGAGGGCTTTGCCAAGGTGGGCATTGGGCACAGGGTGGACTTGATGGTCTTGGGGGTCTTTTCCACATCAAGTGATCCTGTGATTCTGAGTACAAGCACCATCCACTCCAGTGTTTCCACATCCCCTGCTGTCCTGCCACTGCCCCAGTGCAGACTTGGAGGGGAACACGAGGAGCCCGAGCAGGGAACTGATCCAGCTCAGCTGCAAAAACAGCCACGTTACACACAGAGGTTTCCAGCCAGCTCAGCTCCTCACCACAGCCATCCCCAGCTTCTCATCAGCACTGTGGGGAGTGCACAGGCAAAACTGCTGCTCATCATTCAGGGCCCTGGATGAGAGAAAAACCACACACTCCTCACAAAAAAAAAAAAAACAACTCACCCACCATGTACAGCATCACCTGAGCCCAGGTGGCTCTGCAGCCCCTCCTGGGGGTCCCAGCAGTCAGGGGTGAGGAGAACCCTCTCTCCAGGGCACACAATACCTGTCCAACCTCCAGCAGCCAAGAGCTGAGAGAATTCCTGAGCTCCAGCTGCATCCAGAGCACCATGTCCAACACCAGCACCACTTCCCATTTCTACTTTCATTTTGAAGCCATAGATCTTTTCCCCTCCAAAATTCCCCTGGCAGCCAGTTCTGCAGCTCAACCATCCACAAGTAGAAAGGACTGTGGCATCTCTTGCTGCCTGATGGTTTCTGTCCCCATTTCCCATCCTGGAAATGGCTGAGCAGGAGTTGGGATGGGGCTTTGTTGGGGTTTCGTCTTTTCTAATCCACCTGCCCCATGCCAGGAGCCAGGAACAGACTGAACCCCCAGCCTGGGGCTGCAGAACTCACAGCTGCTCCTGCTCCTGCAAGCTGAGACAAAAAGGGGATATAATAAGGGAGTCATGGAATACTTTGCATTGGGAGGGACCTTAAAGCCCCCCCAGTGCCACCCCTGCCATGGGCAGGGACACCTCCCACTGTCCCAGGGTGCTCCAAGTCCTGTCCAGCCTGGCCTGGGACACTCCCAGGGATGGGGCAGCCTCAGCTTCTGGGAAGAGGAAACCAGTACTTCCAACTATTGTAGTAATCCTCTTGTTTTTGGACCCAAATCCTCCCTTTTTTGTTCAAACTTCATTGCAACCACCATTCAGCTAAAAGTATTTTCACCATTCAAACCACCATTCACACCAAGTTTGTTTTCCCACAATCTGCCAAGATTTTCCCTGTTCTCTATCTGGGACTCTTCCCTTCCCAATATTAATACATCACAGTCCTGGGTGAGCAAAGAAACTTGTTCCATTTATTATCTGAAGACCAATTTAAAAAAACTTCACTGCTTAAATGGCCCAATATGAAGTGATTCCAAAGTGCTTCCAACCCAAACCCACTTCTGCCAAAGGCCAAAGAAATATTTAAAAACCAATAATCTGATCAGAAAGTAGTTTTCTTACACTTCCACATTTAAAACAGTAGTTCTGCACAGCTCTGGCAGTGCCTATGATAAACATGGGTGATCAGACCTCAGGATCATTGGTTTCCCCTTGGGATTCGTGGAGTTGCAGAGAGGTGGGCACAGCCAGGACACAGAGCACAAATGCCCCTCTGGCAGGGGGGAGATCCAGGGAAGCTGCAGCTCCCTGGGGAGCCCTGGGAGGGACCTCCCAAAGCTCACACCCCCTTTATCCTCCTGAGCTGCCACCACTCACATTTCATGGGAAAACACCTTTTGTGACTCACCTGGATTTGCATTTGGCTCAGTCAGACACAGATTACGTGGTGGAGCTCAGCTCTGACATCCAAATATTCCAGCAGCTCCCTGGCCAGAGGGGCCTCCCTCCCTCCCTGCCTGTCCCAGGCCCCAAAGCTGGAGCTTCACCTGCCGACCCCAGGGAGCTCCCCAGAGTGCCCAGAGCTCCCCAGTGTGCCCAGAGCTCCCCAGAGCTCCCCAGAGTGCCCAGAGCTCCCCAGAGCTCCCCAGAGTGCCCAGAGCTCCCCAGAGCTCCCCAGTGTGCCCAGAGCTCCCCAGTGTGCCCAGAGCTCCCCAGAGTGCCCAGAGCTCCCCAGGGTGCCCAGAGCTCCCCAGAGCTCCCAAATGTGCCCAGAGCTCCCCAGAGCTCCCCAGAGTGCCCAGAGCTCCCCAGAGTGCCCAGAGCTCCCCAGAGTGCCCAAGGGTGCCCAGAGCTCCCAAGGGTGCCCAGAGCTCCCACAGGTCCTTTCCCATGGCCCTCTTCAAGCCACCAGCAACTTGGCATGCTGAATGCCAGTAAAAATTATTTAAAAAATTCAGATCTCAGGGATACACTGACTGGAAGTTACTTTTAGCAACATTTTTAACATTAAAAATCATGAAAATCTGCTGGCAGCATGAGCAGAAACTGGGGAAGCACCAAAAGCATCAGCTACACTGACACATGACCCAGCAGAGTATCCACAGAGCACAACTGAGAAGCCACAACAATTCCCAGAAACAAAAATACCACAAAAATTATTTTTGCATCAGAAAATTGCTGGAGTTTTAGAATTAATTGCAATGGTTTGTGACAGCCTGAGTGCCCCATGGTTTAACCCCTCCCTACCTGCACAGAGCACGTGGCAGGCTGGCCCTGCCCTCTTGGGGAGGTGACAGTGACTCCAGGAGTCCTTGCAGAAATGTCCCTGCAATATTTATAGTGCCTGGGCCAGGCAATGAAACCACTCACAGCACCTCAGCACATCCAAAGGCTTCACTGCTGCTCCAGCAGGAAACACGAGACTGAAGGGACTCAAAGGATGTCAAATGACACAGACAGTGAGTTATACCCCAACAGCCATCACAGATCAGGATCAATCACTGTGAAGATGAAATGGTAAGGGAATATAACTGACTACTTTATTGCTGTAGGTTTCCTTACACAGCAGACAGGCCTTTGGTTTTACAGAATTAAAGCCCCTCTCCCCACTCATCCCTCACAGACACAGCCTGGGCTCAATATTCCTTGAGATCCTTGTTTTCCTGAGAGAGGAAAGGCTGAACCTTCCAGTGCCTGAAACAGCCCACAAGAAAGATGGAGAGAGAAGGGATGGAGGGACAGCACACAGGGAATGGCTTCCCACTGCCAGAGGGCAGGGACAGATGGGATATTGGGGAGGAATTCCTGGCTGTGAGGGTGGGGAGGCCCTGGCACAGGTTGGGCAGAGCAGCTGTGGCTGCCCCATCCCTGTGAGTGTCCCAGGCCAGGCTGGACAGGGCTTGGAGCAACCTGGGATAGGGGAAGGTGTCCCTGCCCATGGCAGGGGGTGGGATGGGATGAACTGTGAGGTCCTTCCCACCCAAACCACTCTGGGATTCCAGGATTCCATGAACAGCCCCTGCCCACAGCCCCCACCGAACCCTCCAGGCCATGTTCCTGTCCCAGGTTCTTGGTGGAGCTCTGAGCAAACAGACACAGTCCAGAGCAGCCACACTCCTGAGCTGTTTGGGTTATCCAGACACAGGGAGAGGCTCAGCCAAGGGCCAGGCACCCCCAGTGTCACCCCCAGTGTCACCCCCAGTGCACACAAGTGCTTTGGGAATGCCATTTCCCCCTTGCCACAGGTCCAAGACTCCACTGGAGGTTGTCCCTGGAACTCTCCTCTTCCAGCTGCTGTGCTGGGCCTGCCCACAGCAGGGACCACCAGGGACAGCCCCTTCCCAGGCCCCTGGGCCAGCCCTGCTGCCCCACTGCAATGGGGGAACCAGGGCACTCCCAGAACTGCAGTGACCAGGGGGAATTTGAAATCTCCTTTTCAGCCAGATTGTTCCATCTCCGTGTAATAATGTGGAGGAGAATGCACTGGGCAGGTGTTTTATCCCAGATTTTTCCTCCATGGATAGGCTGCTTTTCCCAAGGTGCTGATGCAGAGTCTCCCTTCCCACTGGCACTTCCCCCAGGATCCCTCAGGAACTTCCAGAAAAACCACGGAACCAACACACTTAAGGTATCTGTGGGCACTTCATCATCACACAGAAAATCTGTTTGTAGCCCCCAAACTGTCAAATTCCACCCTGAGGATGCAACACTGACACACCAAGGGATGTTCACAGACACCCAGCCCAGAATGCAGGGAATAAAACACCTCTGCCTGCCAGTTTATGTGCTCCAGAAACAAACACCCACTGGGCTGAACTGGTTGGACTGGTGGGAAACACTTCCACACTCTGCACGTACTGAACTTGGGAATATTCCTCTTGAAGGCCCCAAACCAGCAGGCAGACCAACAACTACCCCTCATTACTGAATCCCTAATTGCTGGATGATCACTAAAAGCACAAGGTCTCAGGGGCAGAGCCCACCCTGTCCCTGCTGACTCCTCAACTATGACACTGCCTATTTTTAACGTTGGGAATTGAAACCAACCTCCCCAGCGAGCTCAGGAGCCCAGGAATGCCATGTGATCCCAGCCAGGATGTGCCAACCAGCACTGGAACACAGCAGGGCAGCCAACCCAGCAGCCCAGAGCCAGGGGAGCCACGGGCAGGGGCAGCCCTGACCAACTGGCACACCATGAAAATGAAGCAAAACTCACATTTAGGCCCTAAAAGCTCATAGGCAACAACATCCTTGACACTTCACAGTCCCAAACACTTTTTTCTCCACTTTAAATCACCCAAGGCTTGCTTAGGACAGACTTTTTATGTGTTCCAGTGTGAGCTGCCATTTCTGGGGGTGTTTGAACACACTCAGGAAGTTCCCAGGGGTGTCTTTACACCCAGCACGAAGATCTACAGACACTCCAGGCTCCCCTCCCCTCAGTGAGCAGCTGCAGCCCCCAACATTGAAGGGATTTACAGCATGCACAAACCCCAGATCCAATTCAACCCCCCCAAATAATTTTCTTTTTTATCCAGATGTCAGTAGATACGTGTTACACCAAGAAAGAGCACAGACAGGACTTCTGAATTTTCAGAGCCAGTCACCAAGAAGGTGAGAAGCTGCTGACCTGAACTCTTCATCTGCAGAACAAGATGTTCAGGAGAAGGCAAATAAAGTGCTCTGACACCTCTGGAAGGATGGGAGGCACCAGGCCTGTCCCACAGCACAGATCACACGGAAAAGGAAAGCCCAGGGAGAGGCACATCCCTCCCTGGGGATGCCAGAGCAGCAGCTTTGCCTTGGCCATGGCCTGCACAGCGGGCAGGGCTGGGGGCAGCTCTGATGGGAGGGCAGACAGACCCCACCCAGGAGGGGGGGACACCGGGCCCGCCGCCCGCCCGGCCGCTGATGGAAGGGGCCAGGTGGGCTCTGGCAGGGCCGAGCGGGGCGAGCGGCCAGCGAGGGTCGCGCAGGGGCACCGAGCACGGCCCGGGCACTGCGGGCACCGAGCACGGACCGGACCCGCCCGGCCCTGCAGAGGGGGAGAGGCGGCACCGGGAGGGTCTGCCGGGGGGCACCGGGGTGGGACACACGGGGGGACACACGGGAGGC
>VWZD01013183.1:0-28274 GCA_013396695.1 Sakesphorus luctuosus
AAACCAAGATTTAGTTCCTTCTTTTCCCTCAAGAAACTCAAACCAACTTCTTCAATCTCCCATCCCCGCCTATCAACCAGTAATATCTCATGGAGGACAGAATGGTGAAACTCATCTTCCAATTTGTGAGGGATTATTTCTCAGTGGTTACCTCATTCCAGCGTAACTCACTCAAATATTTGCTATAATTCTCAGAACAGTTAAAAAAACTAAATAAAATAAAATAAAATAAAATAGAACCAAAAAACTTTCTGCAAGGCTAAAAGGAGGTGTTGGTTTATTTGAGGAAGACACAGGACTATGAACTGTTCAGGACGGACTCTTTGCTTAACTTTTCCATTATAGCTCAGCTGACAGATCACTAAAAATGAACAGGAAAAAGAAGGCACTGAAGTATTTCAGTCAGAGAAGAAAAAGCTTCTAGAATGCCCAAATTAATGAACAAGCAGAAATCACTATAATGACTAGAGGGGGCAGGAAGGGCAGAGGAAGAAAAATCTAAACTAGCAGCAGTGTCTACAAGAGAATACATCAGCTTGAAAAGCAGCAACTATTAACGCACATGGTCCAGGAAAACTGAATCCACAATGTCCAAGAGTCTAAACCAACAGTATCTGGTATTGCTGTACATTTTCCCCAGACCTTGTGTTTCTGACTGGAAATTCTGCAGGTTTTTTTCTTTATCATTTTTGTTTTGTTGTCTTTTGTTGTGTTTGGGTTTGTTTTGTTTGTTGCTTTTTTTTTTTTAATTTTTACTGACATACTTTGTACTTCCAGTATCTTAACTAGTTTTTAGTGAAGTCTAACATGATGTGCTGTATGGAAACCAAAACTAAAAAGCATTTGAAGTATAAAATATTTTGCTTTGCTATGTCTTTTTGGTCAGATGAGTGGAAGCAGCTTAAGGTGACAAAATGTTTTTTTCCTCAGTCATGCATGGAAATTATATTTTTTTTTATTATCTGTGAACAAATGCTTTGACTTAAAGAACAACTGATTTTTTTATTATCTTTTGTCACTGGCTATGAAATCACAGTTAATAAGTTTCTCAGATTGCAATAATACCCTTGAGAAACAGTGTGCTATCTGTCAAACATGTAATTTTAAGGTCTAATAATATGCAATATGTTTACATAGGTTATTGAAGTGTAGTTCTTTCCCTGCATAGTTATTTATTAAAAAAGATAGAAGTGTAGCATCTCAAAGCTAATATAATTTAATATATTTATTTAAATACAAATATGAATGGTAGAAGATATATTTATACAACATATGCAGCAAAATATGCTTCTGTAATGTAAGAAAATTGTTTGTGGAGACTGCTACTACTGCAAGATTTTAAGGACATATGACATTATCAAAAGTGATCTAAAACTTGTTAAAGTCAAAAGAGGCCTTGGAGAGTTCTGTGCAGTGTCTATTGGAAAAATATTTAGTTGGATGATGTGTAGATGAATGTATATGTAGAGGACTTATAATTTTATAATAATTTATTTTAGTTCTTATGATCAACTCAAATTCTTCACATTTTTAATTTTTATTTTTAGATAGGTCATGGATATCTTGAGCTGAGAAGATGTACCTTTACAGCAGAATTTAAAATTACTGACTCCTTCAATTCCATGAAAGATTATAATAGGACTTAGTGTCAGATAATTGCTTTTCTATTTTATATTACAGTATTAGGAAATATAAAATTAAATTAATGCTTATACATTACTATGTTCCTTAATACATTACAAATATAAACAGCATCAGAGTAATATGATAAGCAATTAGCATTTTTTAACTTTATCTGTTGTTTCGTGTACTTTTTTAAAAAATAAAATTATTTCTTTTTTATATCTTCAGTGTAGTCTTAACTGTTACAGAAGTAGTTTTCATTTAATTTTATTTGTCCTTCTACTGCTCATTAAAAGAGTTGGATTGCATTCCCCAGAAGAGTAGTTAGAGCTGACTTTTTTATCAAAATGATGGGGCAGTATGGCACAAGGGTGAGGATGTGGAACATTCTTGTGAAACAAAGAATATGGTGGTGGAGTAGGGGAGAGACCTCTGGTAACTGAGTTAGTGGTATTGACAGGCAAAGAAAGAAACGGAGGTAGGAATCTGCTGTTTCTGCATCCACTGTTCGTTGGGAATTGTCCTCATTTCTGTACAACCTCATTAACCCTTAGCAGCATTTACCCTTATCTGAATTTAAAGTGTGCTGACCTGTACCATTTTCCTATGCAAACTTTCATAGCTCTAAGCATAAGGCCAAAGCTTTGCCTCGTCTTATAAAAGTTTGAAAATCATTATAGAAAATGCTATGTGATTGCTCATTTAAAAAATATGTAAATTTTAACATGTATTTATCACCAGCACCACGTAAGGATAGTAAGGAAATGTCCAAAATGTTTGCCTCATGCTCACTCATAAACCATTTGTCTAGTAGAGGCAAAATAAATAATATATACCAAACTGATCTATTTTCAAGGGAACAGTTTCTTCTGCAATACTACCCTTAATCATCTTGGTTTTCCTTAAACAGACAGAAGTACATATGAGTTTGTGAACTACACCTGCTGGCATTTTATCTTCTAATGCAGATATAATATACTTTATTTACTGGTTCAGGTTACATTTACATCATTTTTTACATTGCAGTATCAGACTAATTTCACTGTTGTTAAATTTAGTTTTCAAAGTGTCTTGAAAAGCACCCCATAGCTTTATGGATCTCTTATAAGGATCCGTGATGTAACACATCCTTACTACCTCGTTTGAAGACTTTCCATAATTGACATACTAGCCATAAAACTAATTGTTGCTGTACTCCACTAACAGACACGCTAGACTTTTTTTTTTTTTTAACTTCAATGCTGGCCATTTCATATTTATTTCACTGATATATTTTAAGAGGAACTGGAACAGTAAGCAGTATCTGCCAATTCTTTTTATCTGTGTGGGAAAACAATCACCACAAAGGTAAATTAATCCTGTACTGGAACAATCATCTCTAGGTGCAGGAGGGTAGCTCAGTTTCTTTCACCATTTATCTGTCTGAAATGATCAGCAAGGATGCCAATTAGAAACACTATTTATCAATGTGGCTTAACTTGTGACGTTTACACCTTCCTAGTAGAGACCAGGCTGAAAAAATTTCTCTTTCCTTACAATTGGTCATTTGTATATACATCAAGATCAAAATGTTTGGATAGGTATTCAGCTCATCTGACTCAGAACCTTGCCTTCCGTATCAGCCTGTGCTGCATACTTTATAAATGTCTGCATAGACAGGTAAAGACACTGTGCAATGTTTCCATTAAATCTCAATGGAATATTAAATTATTAGCTCATCCCATGAATTCTAACATTATGTATTTCATTCATATACAGTATAACAATGTAAGAGGAAGGAAAATGAGTAGATCCAAGCACATTTTGCAATATGTGGTACCATACACATTTTCCTTCATAAATAATATCTTCCCAGATGAAAGTAAATCTACATCCTCAGTTTCAACCTCTGTGTTCAAGTAGACCATCACTGCAAGAAAATTTTCAAAAACCCAGTTCATAAAACCAAGTTTAAATTATCTAATAAGATATGTTACATTACAGTGCAGTGTCTTTTTATGGACAGTACAGAGCATAGATCAAACTGCAGAATGCCATAAATGAACTTTAACTGAATACAAGTTTATGATAGATGATTGCTTCTTATGGAAATTCAGTAAGATTTTATAAAACTATAATATAATGGGAATTTGTTACTATCAAATGTTTAAACATTTAATACAGTTAAAAAGCCTATAGTATTTACACATGTGGGGTGATAGCCCTGATAAGGCTTGAGGAGTTGAGGCAAATGCCTCAGCCCCCTGGAGAGATGCTCCCAGCAGAGGACAAAGAGCTTTCAAACTGATAAGATTAACAAAGGATGAAGTGTTGTAAAAAATGACATGGCCCTCCTTTGCGATATCTTCTATGACCACTCAAGGAGCCACCCCTCAGCCATCTGTATCACCCCCAAAGTATTGACTTCAGTCACACAAAACCACCTAAATAAAAAAAAAATAAAAAAAAATATAAAAAGAGATGGAGTAAAAGCCAAAACTGGGGAGAAATATCATCGTCTCTGCAGGGGTAACTGCGAGCAGTTTGTCCTGCCTCCTCCCACCTCTTGGAACAATGCAGGGGTGAGAAACCATGTGCTTTCTATACTTTATATCTTATATTTTACTCTCTTACAAAGCTTACTCCTTTATACATTCCATCGTACATCTTATGCTTACAGCTGCTTTAATTCTTACCCTATAAGCACCTTCTTTAATAATGTGTCTTGCTACTTTATACTAACAGTAACTTGCTTTACACTTTGCTATTTACTAAGTATATACTTTACTTTTTATGAATTATTGTGTTCTTTTGCAATGAGCAGTTCTTTTTCAACATGTGTGTTGATAAGAAGCTGCTCTGTTCTTTGCTTTTGCTTTGTGTTACAGAGAAGGTGGTGTGCAAGCTATTTTATTGCCCTGTGTTACTGAGAGAGTGTCCAGAAAAGTGTTTTGAGTGGTTGTGTTTCTAGTTAGTAGTTTTCTTTTGCTAGTTTCTGTCTGTCGTGAGAGTGAGATACACTGCTGTATTGAAACTTAAGTTTGGTGTGCTTGTCTCTGTAAGTTGTGTTTTGTGCTGGTTTCTTTTGGGGTCTTTTATTATCAATTAAATACAATCTTGCAGCTAAACATTATCACCGGCAACACAAACCCCACAATAACTGCCACATACTTGTATTAATAAATGTTCTCTCAGAAGCTGTTGTGGAGAAAGTTCTTTTCTTGCTCTTAAGTGTGGTCTCATACCAGAGGTCAGAAACCCTTCCAACCTGTGTGCTATCCGTGTTCGATGGGCAGTGTTGGGTGCATAAGGATCTGATTGTCTGGAGGTGCTTATTGCTAATAAGTTCTCCCTGGCTTAAGTGTGGTCCTCATAGGGGAGTCAAAAATCTTTCTAGCCTGTGTTCATTATCAAAAATACTTATGGCCTAAACATTACCAAAGAAGAGTAATGGCAATTTAATTGTTCTGTTTAGTACATTTTAGTCCACATTTTCCTGTATTTGTTAAGATCCGAATTTATGTGGGCTTGTGTATTTATTTTCAATTTAAACTCAAACTGCATACTTGAAACTTTATTGGGAAGATGTAAATATGTTCCTTTTCTCTAGCAGGGCTTGCACTGGATTGCACCTGCAAGTGGATATTAAGTAAAGCAAATTCCACAAGTTCTGCTCAAAGAAGTTTTCTTTCACTTAAAATTGTGTTTAACAGGATGAGGTTCTGCTGAGCGACTTTTAGGAAACTTCAGATTATTTTCTGATTGATGACAAAGACACTGTGAGCTAATTTATATGATTTTATTTAAGTATTGGTACTATAGTAAGATGATTCTCATTTAACCTGCAATGTATTTAATTTATATATTTAATGTACATGAAGCTTCAAAAGGCTTAAGAGATCTAAATCATGAGTTAAAATCAAATGGCACAATTTTCTCTTTCACAGTGACTACATCTTCAACAATTTCTCTGATATTGTAGTCTCTTGCAATGTTTCCTATTAGTTATTGCATATTCCCTACAGACATCTCTCCAACAGAGCAGGATTACCTAACTCCAGAATTTCAAGACTTTATATTTCTAAAGATAGAGGACTACAAAAGGACAAAAATCAAGATGAGTACCTAAGTTTTTAAACCCATCTACAGCTTATGAAAAAAAATAGAGAGAAAAAATATCAAAATCCTTGCTAGAAAAATTATCCTTTGCTATGAAAACTTAGCCCAATGTCTGCAAAAGATAATCTGAACAAGCCAAGAAAATAAATAGTTTAGGATGTCCTAGAAGTAATAAGTCTAATTTGCCATAGATCTGTGCCCTATGACAGATAAACCTTGGTGTCTAACATGTTATAGTCTCCCTCTTTTTCTATCTTCTTAAGTGCCTATTCACAAGAAACCTGTAGGAATGTAGCACTGAGACCTTATATTTGACTATTTCATCAAATTCCTGGATAACTGATCCAAATACCTGGATCAGTACTGATCCAAATACCTGGATCAGTTAGCATCCAGTAATACCAAGACATTAATATTTAATTAGAGAAGCACTTTGTGCTACATGAAAAGCTATATACTACCCATATTGTATCATACATTTAAATTTCTCTCTTATAAATTCTTAAAATAAAAGTATTCTTTAATGCCTAATGCTGGATCCATTAATGATGGAACTTTATTCTGAGGGCTTCCTGCAAAATTCTGCCTTCAGTTTTAAAATATTTAACCTTTTTCTAATTTCTAAAGCTGTTTAGTAGTATGAAGAAGTTAACATATTTATTCAAAAACCAAATGAAAGTAAAATTCAAATCCTATGTACATAACTAACTGCTATATATAAAACAGTCTGTATGGCAAATATTTTTCCTTGAATGAATAGCTTTTGTAACCTGTCTTTTTCTTAATCAGGTACATGGCTCTGTAAACTTTCTTTGCTTTCAAAGGCAAATATAACTAACAATTTCTGTAAAGGTTTTGAGTCCTTCCAACATCTGGTTTTGGTTTACTATAAAAACTGTGTCTCTGATCTCATGTGTTGAACTACTGTATGTTTGCCACTGTCTATTTCCTGTGAAAAAATACACTGAACAATAATAGCTTTTGTTCCTAACCTTCCAGTGAGTAGAGCAGCTGAACAAATAATTTTTGTGCTTTCATTTAAAATAATTTATTCCATGTATACGTTTGTGTAGGGTCATTTGGGTTATTGGATGTTTCATCATTTAAAAATCAAATATTAGAAATTTAAATTACTGAAATCTACATCTAATAGTTTCCTTATGCTTTTAGCAATTCTTTTGACAAAATTTCCTTCCAAAATATCTTTGAATCTATATATAACTTGGTGTGAAAGGAAGGAACTAGGGGGAAATAATGTTATAAAAATCTTAAGCATCACAAATAATCCTACTCAGTAATAAATCACAGGTTTCAACTGATAGTTCTGCTTAGATATTGACCATTTAAGTATGTTATTTACATTGTGATTAGCATATAGTAAGATGAAATTGCAAAATTCAAATGCTGAATTCTTCCTCAAATCACAGAGAACATGTATTTGTACCTGCACACACATATAAACACAAATATATGCATAGACACAAACACACACATGTACAAACACACACACACAAACATATACACACAAACACCAAACACACATGTGCTTCAGTAACTCTTTTCCTGTTCATTCCTTCAGACTACAGAAAGAAATTTGGTCCTCGCAATTGCTCAAGCTTGCAAATGTCCTTGCCTTCTTTGTTATTTTCTTCCCCACCTCTGCATACTTTCATTTGCTTTGTGCGGATTCCTCCCTTCCTCTTCTTTTAAACATATACCTTTACAGTTATGATGCATTCTGTGTCTATGCACTATTTCATTGATGCCTAAGGATTTTAGTGCATATTTTGTAGATTTTTAGAATTATACAGATTACATGTATCTTCCTGGATTGCTCAAATATTAGAGATCATTGGGCACTTTTTCACAGATTCTTAAGCTATGCCACGGACACGCTGTTTTGAAGAAGTCACCTGCAAGATAGTTGGAAGACAAAAGAGAAGAGAACCCAGGACCCTTGCAGCTTCTCCAAAGGGGCAGTTCTAAGGACCTCTATGGGTGAGGCAACAGGGTACCCTGGGTTGGTTGTAGATATCGTATATGCTAATGGCTGGGGAGGTTATAAAAACTGTAACATCTCTGATCACGTGTGTGAATGTTCCATGGTGTGCACCTAGAAGCTTTTAATAAATGATACCTATATATCTTTCTCCAGTAATGTTGTTTTAAATTCCTATGATCCACCTTTCTTCCAGGCTTCTAAAATTTTATCAAGTCATGGATTCTTATGGTTCAATTTTACAAGTCATTACTTTGCTGTGCATTATTGAAATACTCAACACTGCCTGGTTCTGGTATGTCTTTGTCCTTTTCTTCATTAAAACTTTTTGCAAACTTAATGCTGCACCCAAATTGATAAAATTTGGTTAAGTTTCCAGTTTAATAGCAGTTTAAATTCAAGTTTTATCATAATTTTCAATGCCAGTTTTTAATAGTCTCCATTCCCCCTTAAATCTAAATAAAAAATCTTAAAACATCAAATTCAAATTTATATTTCTAGGTCTTATGTACATTGCAATTTAAATAGTCTTATTTTTACATTTATATTTTCTTATACTTTATTTGTATTTAATGCACAGGAATTATATTCATTTACTGGTTTTAATATAGTTTACACTTTACATATTAACTTCATTATTAAAAATATATCAATATTTGAAATTTATATAATACACATAATAATCTATATTTTATTTGGAAGGTAAACATCATATACCTATTTATTTATTTACCACTCGATTGGGATTTCTCATGTCTTTATATTGGACTATTGGCATAGAGGCTATTGAGAATTTTACAGTTTTGTAGCTAACATTTAAAATAAAAAATTAAGAGAAAATTTTTTAAACTAACTAAAATATGCTAATTTTTTACAAAGTTCATGACTATAGTTTCTATTTTTGTTATTACTGTTATAGAGGTGTTTTAAATTAACATGAAGGAGTAGAGTTGCACATAGTTAAAGCGACCCCAGTATCACAAGATTCTACATTCTTAAAAATGCTATTGAGTCAGAGAAACCTTTAGTTTAATGTTAGTTGATAATCCTAAACAAATTTCTAATTAAAGGTTAGAAGTAGTAGGAAAAATAATCCAGGTAGTTTCAAGATTGAGTTTCCTTAGTTCCTAAGGGGTATTTTAAGATATGCCTGCAACATCAAAAAGTGATGCAATGACTTCAGATGTGACTTCCAAGGTATTTTCCTAAAGTAATGAAAATGTAAACCAATAATTGAAAAATACCACTACTTCCTTTTTTTACCTTGACTCAAAAGTTCTCAATATAGAAGACAGTAATTTTACAAACAGTATAGACAAATTTCAGCATTTAGCTGACCTACTCACTCTTGCCTGGCAAACTGACTGTGTGCTAGCTTCACGAAGGACAGCTTGAGAATATATCCTTTAGTCAGCTGACACAACAAAGATTATGCCTTATGATATTAATTAAAAATAGCACTTTTTTGTTCAAAGTCACTACTTTATTTGCTGTACTCTACATATTTTTAGCATCTTGGATACTCTATTTAGAATGTACTCACAACTCGGCCTTTAAGCATTTTATAGTTGTCTTCTTTTCTTCAAAAATTATGTTTTAGTAATCCAAACTTTAAACTTACATCTTATTTCTTCACTGATAACAAAAAAGCATATATTTGACTGAAAACAAAAAGCATATATTGGTATTACTTCAGTCAACACCTTGAAATCTATACAAAGAGTATGCGTGGGTTTTAGAGCAAAATACAAAGTGCACATAATTTATATTGTAAATACATAACAGGTTTTACTCAAGTCTACTAAAAATTTAGTATTTGTCTTATATACAGTATATAGATGAATTTATTCAGTCTGTGCAACCATAAAAATAGCAAAGATCTATTTTCCTGGGATGACATACTGTGGTGCAGCTGAATTCCCACCCAGCTGCTCCTTCATTCTCCCTCTGAACAGGATAGGGGGCTGTTTGAGGGGAACCAAAATATTTACCAAAACCAGAGGAGAGGATTCCTCCTCAATAACCATATCACCCCTTATTAAATTTTAAAAACCTCCTTTTAATTAGAAAATGTATATAAGAAGGATAACTGTTTTAAACTACTAGATATATAGATATAACTATAAACAGATCAGAGCAAACTCCTACCCCAGCACAAAAAAAAAAAAAAAAAAAAACCCAAAAAACCCACCCTAAAACTGTAGGTTCCTCCTGGTGCAATTATATTTATGGACAGTGGCAGTGTCTCACCTCAGATGGCTGCGAGGTGAATTCTCAGTCATTCTCAGTGAGACAGAAATAAGGGGAGTGTATGACTCATGTGGTGCAGGATAGAGCCTTCCCCATGGGGGAGGAGCAGACTCTCTCTCTCTCCTTGTCCTTCAAAAGAAGGAAACACAGGGAGTTGAGTGGTGGTAATTCCCAGAAATCTTCTTCCAGTCGAAGTCGGTCCCCAGAAAAAAGTCTGCAGCGTGTCCCAAAGCAGCTGTGACCCCCCTCTCTTTCTCTCTCTCTCTGAAGCTCAAGGTGCCCAGAGATGGAGGGAGGGGGGGAGGCAAAGAGCAGAGCCAGAAGGAGCTCTCACCAGCTCAGCAAACAGTGGCTCTCTCTCAGCAGCTGCCCAAAAACAACGTGAAGCCAGCACCTAGGAAAAACTTCTCCCCTTCTCAGGTGCTTGGGAGTGTTTCTCACCTCTACCCCTCTATTAAGTTGGAATCTAGAGTCATTAACCATTCCTTTGTTCTCAGCCCTGGCACCTTAATGCCTAAAACCTTTGTGTTGGTAGGGTAAGAAAAATTGCCTGAAGGACTCCTCCCACCACCACTTTCCTTTGTTTGAACCTTTAACAGAAAAAAAAAAAAAACACAAAAAAACCACCTGAGAAATATTTTTAAGATAAAGAGAGGGATGTCACTTACCAGTACTGTCTCAGACAAAATAGACTCAACTTAAGGAAAAATAATTAATAGCCAATTACAATATATTTTTAAAATGACCAAGAAAAAGGCAAACATGAAAACAGCACCTTTTCACCCTCAGGCAGAATTTCTTCCTTCATTGCCAACTCCAGCATGTACTCCAACAAGCAATACAGTAGGGATGGGAGGCAGAGGGTTATGATCAGTACGTATTAGCTTCTCTCTATTGCTCATTCCTCCTCAAACTCTTGCCTCACTCTGACGTGGGTCCTCTCCACACGTTGAATCCTTCAGGAGAAAATCTATTGCAGTGTGGATTGTCCACAGGCCACAGTTCCTTCAGGGAATAGCCATTTGCTTCAGCATGGGGTCCTCCACAAGTTGCAGTGGATATCTCCTCGAGCACCTGAAGCACGTTCAGTTCCTCTAGACTTTTCTTTCCCTTCCTTCCTCCCTTCTCCTCCCTTTCTCCCTTCCTCCTACCTTTCTCTTTTCTTCCTCCCTTTCTCCCTTCTTTCCGTTCCTTTTCTCCCTCTTCCCCGTAATTTCTCACTTCCCCTCTCCATCCATCCCTGCCCCACCAACAGTGCTGTGGTTTTGCTCTTTTTTTAAATATGTTTTACCAGCCACTCTACCATCTTGGCTGATGTCCTGTGCTGGGTCTGTTGAACTTGGCTGAAAACAGCTGTGTCCGGCATGGGGCAATGCCTGCAGCCTCCCTGCTGCCAACACTTCTACACATACAGTCAGACCACATACAAAAAAATAATTTCAAAGCTTACCACCTCCTTCTGACAATGAAACAAAATATTTAAATATTCCAGGATGAAACAAATTTTAACAGTGTCATATAGAAAATATTTTAATTTTTAAAAAGAGAACCGTCTGTATAAGATATAAAGGAAGTACATCCTCTACACATGTTTCTATTCTTGGAAGCAAAATTACATAACTCTAATTTAGAGATAAGAAAATTCTCTCCATTTCATTTGTTAGAACTATGTTAGATGACAGCTGTTGAATTTAAATTTTAATAACTATGAGGATTGGGCAACTTTTACTCAAGGAAATTTTTGAGAATTTTTTGATGATTCTTCTAAATAATTTATTTCAATTATCAATTAATCATCATTATGAATCAATCATTCCGAGGAAGCTTCTAGGGAACTGGAAAAAAAAGCAAACAGTTTTCCAGTATTTTAAAAAGGAAATGGGATAAATAGGTTAAGTTTTAGTTAGCCTCATACTGTTCAAAAGCAAAATGATGTATAAACCAGCAGAAAAAATAAAAATGTTAAAGAAGCATTATTAAATCAAGGTATGAAGAGTGATTGAAAAAATAGCTCATGTCATACATTTTAGAACTTGTTTAAAGTGTATTCAATGATAAATGTATTGATGAAACAATTTAATGTCTATATAAATAATTATCAATATAAAAGGGATTTGGATTTGCTTAAAATAAAGATGCAACCGTCTATGTCATTGTTTTTCAAGACATTCTGTGTTCATCTCTTCTTGTCTCAGTTCTAGTCAATTGTAGATGCAGTGGTATGATTAGCATGGCTGGTTTAGTAGTGTGAGTACATTTCAAAAAAGGTACATTTTTGTAACAGCCAAAATTATGGCCAGGCAGGTAGAGGACAGCTTTAGATTAAATATAAGGAAGAAATTCTTTCCTGTGAGGGTGGTGATGCAGAGAACCAGGTTGCCCAAAGAAGTTGTAGATTTCCCATCACTGGAAGCATTCAAGGCCAGCTGGGATGGGGCTCTGAGCAACCTGGTGTATGGCAGAGATATTGGAACTGGATGATCTTTAATCTACTTTCCAATCAAAACCATTCTATGATTCTAAGTTCTATGAATCAAATGTTCCTTCCAAAAAGCCAGTTAAGATGTTCCATAGCTATAAAGGTATGTTAATGTCTCTACTATATACATATCCACAATTACACACATATACATGTTTTTGTATTGATGTTGGGTCAATAATTACATGTCAAAATTAAATACATGAAGGATTTGTGGTTTTTCTATCAATGGTTGCAATCATTTGAATGATTTGCATGTTCTAGAATGAAACCAGTCCTTTCATTTTCTTTTGGACCTCAATTTTGTGTTGTAAAAGTGGGAGATGTTAACTTTAGACCAATTTGCAATGAGAAGAAATATTGAAATATAACAAGGGCTCATCCATCAAAGTAAAAATCTTTGTATATAAATTGTCAGGATTCTGTTTCTGTTGTATGATCTGCTGTACAAATGCACACATACTAAGGCCAAAATTTATTATCTAATTGTATGTGTATAAGGATTTACTTATTTTACTTATTTTGTTACTCACAGTCCAAATTTGTTTTAATTAGCAATAAATCAAATTAATTTTCTTCATGTCAAATCCATTTCACCTATGATATCAACTGGACACTGTTCTCCCTATCTATCTTGACACAAGGTCTTTTTTTTTTTTTTTCTCACCCTGTCATGTTAAGGAGAGGGAGGGACAGAGCAGCTAGATGAGCAGCTGTCTGCTGAACCAAGGTCAGCACGTAAGATAAGCTGATGTGATTATATAATCATTGTCATGGGTATATACAGTTTATATATAATGTTTAAAAGGTGGAAGACTTTCTTTCAGAAGTTATAGTTATTCTAACTGAAAAGGATATTTCTTTATGTTCAAAAAATTATGGCTGACCTTTAATTTATGAAATAGCTCCACTTGCTAATTCATTTCTGTTTGCTAGGGCATGAAGGCACAATACATTTAACTATTCCTTAGAATTTTGTCAGCAGTCCTCGTTGAAGAGAACTCCAGCGTATATGAGAAGTCACATAGGTTTTTGACTCATCTGTTTTAACCTCCATTCTGACTGAAAATGCTTTTAACAGGTCCAGTTTCACATGTCATGGGAAAAAAAAGTCTTATCCCAAGCATGGGGAATTTTGTGGCTTTTCAGTTCCAGGAAAAGTTGGGGAATTTCAAGTAGCCCATAGTTGACAATAACCTAATTTAAAATCTTTCCTTTGATTAAAACCCAACTATATTGATATTTTGAACATTATCTTCAAGACAGTATTTTTTAATGCTGCTGGAAGAAACTGACCCAATAATGCTAAGAGACAAAAAGTCATCAACACATGAACAAATATGTATAGAAAAAATATAAGAAAGAATAAAATGTATTTACAAATGAAGTGAATACAATTTTATTTTTGAGAAATTTTTCTTTCACAATTAATTTCTTGCACAATGCTTTAAACATCTTGTGTTGCTGTCTGAGAAAAATCTTAATTCTAGGTCTTCACAAAACTTGCTAAGAGACTGGAGCCATGTCATAAGACAATGAGAACAAACTATTTTTCCAGAACCAGGCAAATTGTTATCAGTGTAAATAATGTTAGGGCTATTTTGTCCAACTTTTCTCTTCTTTTCTTTTTCTATTCCTTTTTCTTTTTCCTTTTCCTTTTTCCTTTTTCCTTTTTCTTTTTCCTTTTTCTTTTCCTTTTCCTTTTCCTTTTTCCTTTTTCCTTTTCCTTTTTCCTTTTTCCTTTTTCTTTTTCTTTTTCCTTTTTCTTTTTCTTTTCCTTTTCCTTTTTCCTTTTTCTTTTTCTTTTTCTTTTTCTTTTTCTTTTTCTTTTTCTTTTTCTTTTTCTTTTTCTTTTCCTTTTTGTGATTTACTTTTAGCTATAAGGTAATTGTTAGAAATAGCTGCTTATTTATAATTAACATGGAAAATCCTGAACTTATTTTGAGTATTTTATATGGTATAAAATCAGAAGAGATTTAATTATACTACCATATTTATCTTTGTTTGATGAGTCAGTGATTTCTCTAAATGTAACATATGTAAACTACATTAATTTAATCATGCAGTTGGAATACAAGTGTGTTGTTACTGATTAAATGATTACTGCAACATCTTGCAGACTCAGCATCGAGAAAAATTATGGGAGTGATTACAGAAAAAGCACTTGATTGCAGTAAGTAGTGGAGGGGGAAAAAAGACAAAGCGGGAGCTGGAAAAAAAATAAAGCAAGAGGTAGATTTAAAATGATTTAGGATAATTTCAGTGTGACTAAAAATACACGTTTGAGCAACACAAGTGCCTGCAATAAAAACTAACTTTTCATAATGTTGGTTCATTTTAGTAATGTAAGCTTCATGGACTTCTCATTGCACTCCTGGCATCAGTGAGTCTGAAAAGCCATCCTAGTCCACATGGATCTTTTTCAGATGACTGTTTTTCTAAATATTTACTTTTGAACAGTAGGAAAAAATGTAAACATTGCCATTTTTATAACTTTACCATGCATGTAATCTCACAAAAAACTCCTTTTTTTTTTTTTAGGAACTATCTCAGGGGCTTTTCTTCCAAATAATGAGTGACTCTTAGATGAATAACATGAAAACACTGAAATGAGCATTCTGCATCTATTAGAATTATATTTACAGAGCAGTTAAATGAGAGTTTACAAAGGAATAATAAAGTAAGAGTTTTTAAGAAATAATAACTATAGGAAACCATTACTCTTTCACCTAAGAAAATATAAATAGAAATACACTATATATGAATGCAAGAATGTTTCAGGAAAGGATGTGAAAAATACTTAATAGATACCATCTGATTTTTTAAAATTGTTATTTTGCATTAAGTTGTTGGATCTCAGTTACAAAATTCTAGTGAGAAGAAACTAATTAGAAATGAAGTGAAACAATCTGTTAAGTTTCATTTTTAAAACAAAAAAATGCCAACCCCCCAAACTTCATATGCATTTATATTAAATTACAAATTGAACAAACTATTTAAGCACATAATTAGTTATAGGCAAGTGGTTAAGTATTATTGACTTCAAGTTAAGTTTATGCTTAATTACTTTGCTGAATCAGACTCTCCAAAATGTTCAATAAGTATTGTCATTTTTTAGAACACAGGATAAAATCATCATAGCTTTTTGGTTCTCTTGGGTTTAGTTACATAAATACCTGGTCTTATTACGTATTTCAGTATATGCCTCTCAGTCTCTGCTGTGTTTATCTGCTCAACTATCCTTTCGCTTTGCAGGTAAAAAATTAAGACTATCAATATTCCTACACTGATAACTCAGTCACATTTGAGCTAGATGCAATCTGGCTGATGGAGGTGGAAAGTCAGAGCAGCATGCTCTGCCACTGATTGAGAACTCAGGACCCCAGATAGGCTCACATTAACTTGTTTAGAAAACATATTTTCCTCCAGTAATGTAATAATTTAGAAGATAAAATGTTTACACATATGTATTCGCATATATATATATACACACACATATACATGCAAAAATGAAAATTAGTAAAAAAGAAAAAATGTACTGTTTCTGATGTCAAAGAATAGCACAATCAATTGATTTGCTAAAGACTGGAGTGGTTAAAGCACATGATAATATCACCTACATATTGAAGGACCAATATACTGTAACACCCTAGGGTTTTTCTTTCTATAATAGCCCTTCTTACTATAATAAGATGAAATGTAGACATATTTTTTTAAGTCATCATTTATTTATGAGATAGCTTAAGTCTAATGCAAAACTACTTAAGAAACCCAAATGTCTCATCTGAATTTCCAAATGAGTAGCAAGTATTATTAGAGCATTAGTCTTCTAAATGTAGATGTAACTGGGAAAAGAAAAGGAAACTGAAATCTTAGACAATCTATGTTTACCCTTTCTTTTTCTTTGAACAAGGAAACTGTCTGGTTTAAACATGCAATTTCTTCCTTTGTTTCTACATGTGTCTGTTGTGGACCACAGGAAACTAAGGAAGAAATGAGCTTCACAGCATTAACTAATTAATCTTAACAGTTGCCATGGAAGGTACATTGGTTTCATTAATGCCCATTTTCCAGATGAGAAATAGATAGATTTGTTTAAGGGAATACAATGAGGCAATGGCAAAGGAGAGGGAAGTACTCATGTTTTATGCTCGAAATTCAGACAGTCTCTGCAGTGACATGACTTATTTCAGACATCAGTGAAATTTCAGTGTCCATAATGCTATGGGATCTCAGTCTGGACTGAGCTATCACATCAGTAAAGCAATATTGTAGAGAAAGATCATGGAAACTCAGGCAAGCTACACTCCTTTCCATACACTTTACTGTCTACTCAAATTGTGCTTCAAGGACAAACCGTAAAGGCACCAAACCCAATCAGATTTCAAATGTCTCTAGATAACGTAAATTCCAACCATTATCTTTCTTACCTTTTCCCCTGTTCCTTATAGGAGGCAATTTCTATTTCTTCTGAATGGGCTTCTCATGTGCTTTAGCTGCTTCTTTAGAGCAGTCCTGGAGCTGTACTGACTGCTATATTCACTTGGCAATAAAGTTGGGGTTTGACATCCTAAAAATTGGTGACGTTGCCTGAACAGCCACTATGTCCTACAGGTTCCCAGGACAACCTTTATGGCATACTCTAACCTTCAAAACACACAGCTAGGCCTGAGGCACAGTCTGGGGCTGATGAATAGGAGAAACATCTCTTTCTATAGAAGTACAAGAAATTCTAGGAGGAAGAGCTGGGTGAAGAGTAAGCTCCCAAGGAGAATATTTAAAGTTAAAGCAAAAGCTTACCATTCATTCGCACTGGCAGATACAGGAGGCAGAGCAACAAACCGCTGGCATGGAGACAGATAGTGCTGAAGAACACTCAAGGCACTGCTATGAAGGCTAGTTCACTACAAATGAAGAATGATTAGTTGAGGGGCGTAGTGGCGGTGGGGGGGGTGAGAGGAAGAATTCTGAAAACCACTTTGTTCAACTGCCTTCTCAAAGCAGAGCTGCCTACAAATTTAGATTATGCTGTCTAGATCATTCATCCAGGTTGAAGAGGTTGGTTGTGGTGGGGGATATGTCCGCAGCCCATCTCTTTTACTCAAAATCTGAGGAGTATGACACTTCTACCATGTTGATGGAAGGAATAACTGAGTTACTGGAGATGTAGCTGGTATGTCAGAGCAGTATACTACCTATACAGAGCAACAAACTTCAGTCTTGGAAAGTGTCATAGCAAGAGTCTGATCATGGAGGCACAGTGAGCAGCTGGTTGAACAGGTTTTTATTGCTAGGAGAGAGAAATAAATAATTGCCGCTGCTCTGTTTTTTACTAGAACGGGCTTTATGAAGAAGCAGCAAACGGAACTGGAGAAAAAGCTGATGGTGAATGTTTGGGATATAGTAACTGGAAGGGCTAAACTACATTTCACCATGTGAGATGTGAATGGCAAATGTGGTGTTTCAAGTCAGGATGCATAGCACTAACCTATTGGGGTCACCCTTTATCTGGGTAAAGTAGGTTAACTTAGCAGCGGTCAGAGGGGGCAGAGACAACTCAGGCTGCAGTGAGATCAGAAGGCTTCAGTGAAGACAAAGGACATTATTTTTAGTTACAGCTTCACTTTTATCTGCTCCTGTATATAACATGCCAGTACACTATTGGTCAGTAGTTCACCTCACATACATGGAAAGATTCTACTGGTTACAAGGCGTCCACATTCTACAGGTGGTTCTCTGGTCCTTAAGGATGCATTCATCAATCACCTCAGACCTTAAGAGATCCACACACACACTGTCACCCCAACACTAACCAACCTTATTTCCTTTGCAATGAGATGCAAAACAGGCTTAGGATACATCAAAAAACAGAAATGTGTTGCTCCTTTTAGTAGCATTTAACTGATGATACACTTTATGGTCTGTAATTAGTATCCTTACTATGTTCTGTGGCTGAATGTGTAGACTAACTGGTAGATGGAATGAAAATGTATACAGAATTCTGAAAAGGCTTTCAGCATATTGACTTGTGCCTGTTTTGGAACAAGCATCTAGACCTCTGGTTAAAATACTAAGGAACACAGTGACTCCAATTAAAGCCAAAAGCTGAAGAAGTACTTCCAAGGAAAAAAAAATAGATGTTAGATAGGGGCAGATAAATTTAACTAAATGAATACGTCTGTTTTGGAAGAGATGTTCATCTCAGTTTCAATGTAGTTGGTATAAACCATGGTTCAACACTATCCACTACTGTAAACACACTTTGCTGTTACAATCTGTTTAGCTTTCATAGCTCTACAAAGTTGGCAAGCTGCTGCATCCTTTGGTGTATGATATCTTGAGTACTTTGACAGCTCTAGTCAGTTTCCACAGTAAATGACCTGCCTTGTTAAAGATTTATGTGTAAAGAATTTCTGTAATAAAAAGTGTTAAGGACCAGAGCCAAATTCACAATTTAATGGAATCATGGAATATTTTAGGTTTGAAGGGACGTATGACCCTGTGCTTAAAGAAGTTCTAACTAGAGCAGGTTGCACAGGGCTGTGTCAAGTCTCAGACACCTCTGAGGACAGAGATTCCACAAACTGTCAGGGCAATCAATTTCAGTGCTTGAGAAAATTCATTGTAAAACCAGGTTTTCCCTATATCTAGCTGTCACTTCTCGTGTTGCAGCTTGTGTCCATTGCCTCACATCCTGTCACTGCACACTTCTGGTAAGAGTCTGGCCTCATCCATTCAGGCAGTTGCAGACAGAAACAAGGATCCCCTTGAGACTTCTCTTTTTAAGGCAAAACAAACCTCGTTTCCTCATCCATCATGTCTTCCAGCCCCTTGCTGTTATGTCCCACCCCTGTGAGCAAGGGTAACCCAGGTACTTGTTAACAGATCCCTTGGGGTATATTAGAGGGGAACAACACTGAATGATAGGTGTTTGTAAAGATATATATGTATGGGATTTATTTTAGAACAATTTGATTGCAATGGAAAGCAAGTATGTAGCCATTTTGGTTATTATCTATAGTATATGCCTCCCTGACCTCCGATCCCATCAGGTCTTGGAAGCTAAGCAGGGTCAGGCCTGGTTAGTAGTTGGATGGGAGACCTCCTGGGAATACCAAGTGCTGTAGGTTCTAGTCCTGAGGACTTCACTGTCACTGTCCAAGCTTGCTTGGCTGTGGCAGATGAATGTTAGGAGTTAAAGGGTGGGGTAAGTTCTGCGCACGCTGGGCCTCACCTAAAAAATCCATCACGCAGGCTCGAAGGACACACCCACATGTAGAGCCCTTCCCAAATCTTTGTTCGCAAAGCCTAGCCATACATGCATACATAGCAATTTAAAAGCATAAAAATAACACTTCAAATGTGTAAGGGAAAGAAAGAAAAAGAAAGAAACAGTAAGAATGGAAAGTTATTTAATCACCACCCATGAGCCTAACAAGAAGACTTGGTTGCGGCAATTTTGGTGACCATTACTTGAAGCGATGGTCACAGTCTTGTCAAAGCGATGGTTGCAGTTTTGATCCATCAGGGAGTGGGGGAAGCCCACAAAGCACAAAATCCTATGGGTTAATATTATACTCAGGCTCTGTGGGAATACCCATGTACCTTTCCTGGAGCAGGGAGCTTTACACTGGATGATGTAATACTTTGGATTGCGGCACACTTTGGGTATCTTTGATGGTTTATGACATTTTCTAAGACATTACAGCTGTCAATTATGGCCCATCAGAAAGGATAAATACATGTGAATGTCCTGGTCATTCCTGATGGGTAGTTTTCACAGTTGCGTGACTTGTGTAAGGACTTCGGCAAGATAAAAAGCACTATCCTACCTTGTAGGATTTGTCTCTTATCAGCTTCTTCCCTTATCTTGTTCAACATGTACCTTGTAGCCTTTGGTGATGAGTGTGCACACCCTCTGCACCTGGACAGTTACTTTGAGCACTGTCAGCGAAGCACCCTGCTGATTGTTTGAGCCATTAATCAGCAACAGTCCAGTCTCACATACTTGGCTGTCTTGTTCACCCTCTACTTGACTCACTTCAGTATGCTAATGTCTTTTTTGAAATGGTAGCCCAAAGCCAGACATGGAACTTCAACTGCATGCTCAGAAGTGCCAAAAGAAGGGTAGAAGGTTCACACTCCTGAAACTACCGACCACATTCTTAGTAATAATTCTCAGGATGTTGTTGACTTTCTTGCTGCTGAATAACTTTCAACTTCATGCCCATTAGCCTTTCAAAACTGTTTGTTCTGCCAGTTCACCTGCCACCCACCTCTGCTGTTAGACAAGGTTGCTCCTCCCCTGGCACAGGCCTTGGCATAGGACTTGGCATTTGCTTGTGTTGAACTTCATCAGGTTCCTGTTAATGCATTTCTCCAGCCTGACCAGGTCCTTCTATACAGCAGTCCTCCAGTGTATCAACCACTTCTCCAAATTTGGTACCATAAGCAAACTTGCTGAGAATGCCATGTCCCACTATCCAGACCATCAATGCAGGCAGACACTGAACAGTCTCAGTACCGATTCCTGAAGGATGCCACTTGCTAACCTCCAGATAAACTTTGCACCGCTTACCACAGCACTTTGAGCTTGGCAATCCCATCAATTTTCCATCTACCTCATTTTCCATTTATCTAGCACGTATACCACCAGTTTGGTAATAAGGAGACTTTATAAAGGCATGTAAAAGACCCTGTTAGAATCAAAGCATACCCCATCCACTGCCCTTCCCTTTCTCCACAGCAGTAGCACTCATCTCATCTCATCATATAAAGTTAGTCTGGCAAAATTTGTGCAGGCTAAATCTATGTTGGTGCTCCCAAATACTTTTTTGTCCTTCACGCCTCTGAAAATGGCTTTATGGAATTATTCCATCACCTGTCCACTCACTGAGGTGAAGTAGACCACCTCATAGTTCTCTGGATCTTCCTCTTACCATTTTTCATGATGAATCTGACATTTTTTTCCCCTTAGTCATTGGTAACATCCTCTAAAATTCATGACCTTTTGAAGAGGCATCCCATCTGTTCACAGAGATTTGTGTGTGCCTAATTGGCTAATCCTGTTTTTGGGTAATAGAGATGGTATTTCACCTCTCTTGAAAAGGGAAATAGATAATGTAGTCATCCAAGTATTATTAGAAAACAATGCAGCACATACTCAGATATAATATTAATTATAGATTTTCCATCTCTTTCCCTGGTTAGGCCCAAATGTCACAAAAACAAGTCTGGTAACTTCTATCAGAAAACTGTGGTGTTTTAAAGGCCTCTGAAAATTGATACAAAGCAGCTATTAGGACTTCAAAGTACAAATTTGGTGATACTCAGGGAGATCTGTTAGTGAATATATACAACTCAAAAAATATAGAGCCCTTGGTAAAAAGACTTGACGAATCTAGCAAACTCACATATGCTGATAATCCTCACTGTGATTAACAACTGTCACCTGCTCAGGTAATTATGAAATACTCCTGACTGAAATTAAGGAATAAAGAAAAGCCAACAAAACTTAGGTGGCAAGGTTGTGCTGTAAAGTGTTACTGTAGTAAACAAAGAATGAGGTCTGAAAAATTAGTATGTGCACAGTCAATAGACCACAGTTACAGATTATCTTTTAAGCAAAATACATTTTAGATACATCACTTTTTTTTGTTGATAGCCTTACATATTTTCATTATTTTGGTTCTTTGTCCAATTTTTGCTTTAAACTTCCTAGGTCCTCTTTCTTAGTTCAGCTCCTAATTTATTGTCATCACAAGGTTTTGTTCATATTCTACATGTGCACATCAAAATATCTTATCTTTATATGACAATTTAGTTTAGAAATAAGAAAAAAAATTGATTATAACTAAATATACCATCATTTATCTTCACAACAATGTTTCAGCATTCACCTTAGAGATGAAACTTTGAACTTTTCTTTTACAAAGAAAAGTACAGCTCAGTAGAGGAAGGGGACCTTAATTACAGTAAGAAAATCAGATAGAGGGAATAAACCATACCATAAAACCACAGGGTAAGATTACAAATCAATTTCCTGTAAAGTAACATAAACCACACTATTAAATAGTTATAATAAATGTTAATCTGTTAACTTGCTTTTCTCTGAAGTTCAGCATGGGTGATTCATTTTTTTTTTCATTTTAATATAAGCAATAAGAAGTAGCCAAGTGAAGGCATGTGTTAACATTCCAATTTTTTAGCATAAACATAAAAGATCTGGTTTTAGGAGTGTCTCTGATCTTTATAAGACAGAAATAAAATAATAAATAAATTTTGGAGAAGTATGAAAATTATTTTAGGACTTTTGCAGTTTATCAGGTACTTTTGTGATTCTGAAATAGAGTGTAAACAAAGGAACATTTATCTCACTTAAAATACTGCAGCTTTATAAGTGCAAACACATTTCATACACATACATACAAAAAATTTTAGAATCGGCATCCACTTGTGGGCAAAATTACAGTTATTTGCTCACAATCGTGATACAAATAAAAGTGCTCGGGAAAAAACCTGCATATATATTCTATATTATATGTTTAACATTGTATTTTCCATCTAATGGTCTAATATTTATTTCACTAAAACAATTAGTATTGGGATTCAAACAAATTCAAAAGAATTACTGTGTTTAAATAAAAAATAAAATTAAATTAGAAAAACCAAACCAGCATAACTCAGAAGAACCCTTTGGTGAGCATATACCTAAACTGAAGTACTTCTATGGCAAAATGTGAGCCTTTGTTCTTTTATTTCTGGTAGGCAGAGCTGTAGTGCTTACTCCATAGTACACACTGCAGTGAAGCAGATGCAAAGATATGCCCACATCACATAACTACAAGTGATGAATTTGATATAGTCCTGTTTGCCCTTCCTTTCATTGCTTTTTCTTGTGAACCATCACAGATAATCTTTTATTCTGTCCTTAATTTTCTGATGACACTCCATAACTAGGTTTATGAATCTTTGATTCATGCAATCCTTCATCTTTCTAATGTGGCTTGGGGAACCACCATTTTTTACAGGAATCATAAGCTAACAAATCATGCCTAGCAGTCATATGGATCTTTAATTATTGTGTGATTAACACTGAAAATTAGTTGGTTGTAATAAAATCTTTTTGTCAAATATAACCCCTGAATCCTTTTAAAATACAACAAATCAATAATGTTTAGCATTTCATCAATGCTGAAACATCTGGGCAAGTGTCATCCACCATCATGTTAGTGTGTTGGGTATTACAACATTTAATCAAATGGAAAGCTCAAAAGCTGTTGAAGTAAATGAGGAAGGAAACACCTGGAAAAATAAGGAAGAGATAATAAAGTGTCCATTTTTTTTTGGCAATGCACACATTAAGGTTTTTAGCACACTGACAAGTGTGTCAGTATCTAAATATTTTACACCTTGCATAACTAAAGTACTATTCCCAAATTACATGTTTAATATTAGGGAAATGTTTTTAATCACTTATTTTAATATACCTTTTAGTTTATACTTCTCCCATAAGTACAGATATGTGTGCTAAATGTTTAAGCTTCATATGCATTGGAGACAGAGGCAGTAAACTGAACTGAAATGTTCAGAACTTCTAGCTATTCAGTTAACCAAAGTGTCTGTTAAAAATGATAAAAGAAAAAAATCAAAGTGCCAATAAATATTTTGCCTTTTCATGGGGGCACAAACACATTTCCTTAAATGTTGATAGCTACAGATAGATGCCAAAATTTAGAAGTGAATTTAGAGGTGAATCCCATCAGCTTGAATTTAAAAGATTCTAAAACTATTTAAATTATTTATATCTTTCAGACTCCAAAGCCTTTTCCTTTCAGTTATTTATTCAGTCTGCTTACCTCCTTCAGAATGCTTCTGCATTCACCATTAGTCTTCAGTGTCCATTTTAAATAACAAACTGCGAACTGTCAAAGTCTAAATGCTTGTGGTTTTGATTTTTTTCTAAAAATAGCTTCTATTTTCATAGCTATGATTAAATGTGCAGCAAAAATGTTTTGCAAGTTCCTTAAGCAATGTTTGTATAATAACGAGGATTTCATTTGCAGTAACTTCAGCAAAGCTTTCAACACTGCCTCCCACAACATCTGAGTTATTGTGGTATGGATAGATGTCCAGTTAGGTGTATAAAAGCTGGATGAATTTTGGGGTTAATAGGGTAGTGGTTAGTGGGTCATCCTATAACTGGAGACCAGTAAACAGTAAAGTACCACAGGATTCTGTCCTGGAACCTCCCCTCTTTAATATCTTAATCAACAACACAGAGAAAGCAATAAAGTGCAATCCCATCAGGTTTCTAGATGACACCAAACTGGGGAGTCAAATCAATAGAGTTGAGAGCACAGCTGCTATTCAGTGCTGATGGATAGACAGACAGGAACTTGATCATACCTACAAGGATGAAGGCCAAGTCCTACATCTAGGAAGGAAAAACGCCTTGCACTGATCCAGGCTGGGAATAAGCTGCCCAAGGAGTCACTCAGCTGCAAATGGCCTGTGGCTTTTGGTAAATTGAACATAAGCCAGCGCTGCTCAGGTAGGAACAAAAGGCCAACAGCATCTTCAGCTGTATTAGCAGGTACGCAGGCAGAAGACTGGGGAAAATGAGGATCCCCCTTTAGTCAGCACTCATGAGATCTATGTCTTGTTCTGAGTTCCCCAGCAGAAAAGTATAAAGATCAACTGAGATGAGTTCATCTGTGGGTCACTGTCAGAGGCTTGGAGTTCTTGCCCTGTGATGACAAGCTGACAAACCCAGGCTTGTTACACCTGGAGAAGAGATGGCAGCCATCCAATAACTAGGAGGAAGTTATTAAGATGGAGTCAGGATTTTTGCCATAGTGGATGGTGAGAGGAAGAAAGACAGCAGACATTATTTGGAACTAGACAGCTTTAGAATGGAGAGTCCACATCAGAAGATAAAGTGCTGGAAGTGGTTTTATTAGGCTGAGCAAAGCCCTGCACAACTCATTTAAGTCTGAGTCTTTGAGCAGTAGGTTGGACCCAAGACCTTCTGAGATCCCTGACAAGTTGAATTTCCTATAATACTATCATGTGATCATTCTATCTAATTAAATTTACTAAAGACTCTGGTTTTGGTTGTCAGATACTAGCAGACAGAGGATTCACATTTCTCAGCGCATATTGCAGCTCTTTAGTACGCATAATATAACAAAAACAAACTAGCACCATGTGGTTTCCATTAGAAAGTGCTGACTGTTTAATAGAGCAAAACAAGGATGACTTGTACAGTACAGTTTCCTGTCACTTTTACAAGGATTTCTTGTACAGAAGGCCGTTCTCAGGTACTGGCCATTTGTAAATGTAAAATACAGTTGCTTGAGTGTCTGTTTAAATTAAGCCCATACATTGAGATATCAGCTTCCTGATGTCCAGAATATATGGCTATCTACAGATATTCCCAACACTGAAAGACATTCCACATGTAATACAATTAAATTTTGATGTCTAGCCTTGAATAGAGATGGTTCATGGGCTGCAACGAAGTCAAAAATGTTACAGTATTACTTAATGCACTCTGTGATATGAGGACCCCAAAATAACTCAAATTACCTGGACTTGATATACTACCAAATGAGGCTGTAATTGTACTTGGTATCAGAAAATCCGGATTTCAACAAAGAGTCAAGACAAACTTCTAAATCTAATTTCAATTGTAATCATATACTACAGGCAAAAGGCTACAGATGCTCTGGTGCAAAAGGCTACAGATTTCACTATGTGGAAAGATTCATATTCTCAACAGAGGAAGTGAATCTGATAGCCTGTATGACACAGCATAGCATTTAGGAAATAAAAAACAAACTTGTCCAGCAAACGTCAGTTACTTTTCAGGATATGTTTAGTTCAGATGGATTATGGCTTTACAAGAAGCAATATGAAAAAATTTTCTTGAGATGAGGATACCCTGCAATTGGACTGTGAATAATGCACAACTACTGTGATGCAAGCTACTGAGAAACCTCTTCTGAGTCATGTAAGATGCTCAAAATTCCAGAGTATAAGTGCTGCAGATTCAACATTTTCAAAGCAGTCTTATGAAAAGCTAGATTCCCAGTGTAGCAGGCCTTCTTTATTTTTTCCCCCAAAGAAATATTAATCTTTTCACTATCCATCACTGTCATTAAATTAATGTACTCACTGATAGAAATCTTATGAGAAAATATTTGAAACAACTGCTACCTGTATGTGGTGGTATACATCCTATACCTAGCCTACACAAGAGCAACTTGCTTATCCTACCTCGCTTAGATAAAGCTTGAAATACAAAGATATCGTGGAAACAGTTACATAATGAACAGTAGCGATACATTTACTTACTTTTCTCCTTATTTTTACTTACCTAGCTAAAGCATAATGGGAAATTTAAAATGGAATCAGTCAAGTAGCATTGAGGAGAGACAAATAACCTGAGAAGATATACTTGCAAAGATATTAATTGTTATGACAAAAGGAAGATCCACCTACTCAACAGCAGACACCTACTCAACTGCACAGCTTCAGACACTATTGACTTCTGTTTGACTTAAGTTTGTACAGATTTTTGACAGTTGTCTCCCTAGCACCATCTGGTGTCTGCCAACCAGCAACTTATGAGAATGAACCAAACACAAAATTAATTCAGCTCATGGCCTCACAGGACAGAAAAATTTACAGCAGGCATCTTCACAAAGGCTCAGAAGAATATTAGGCAGGTCAGAATGAGCATACGTTATGTTTATGATTTTCACCAACCTGAGATGGTGAAACATTGAACAGACCCATATTTGCCCATGTTTCATGTATTCCCCCTGCTGGAATATGAAGGATGATAGAAGCATGGATATTCCTGTTGGTTGGATTTTTACCTATGAAATATTTCCTTCTTCAATCCAAATTTTACTTAGAAGATATGCTAACTACATTTCAGCTAAATGGTGCTTTATTCCCTTTCAGCTTACATGGCATGTGAAAAAAAAAAATCACATAAAACCACTTTTCTAATAAAAACACATTGAAAAGATATTCAGTATAGCCTTAAAAACTGGAATACTAGTTGGTTGGGTTTTTTTTACAGTGCATAGTTGTCGACAGCAATATCAGGGCACAGCTGTGCAGAAAATGATTCAACCTCCATATGCTGCCACTGTGTATACTATACCGTAATTCATAAATATGAAGAGTGAAAGTATCATTATTCAATGTCCCTGAAGAAAATGAGAACCTATGTTTTTTTAGCATTCATCCGTTTTACAGAATGGTTTAATTTAATTTTAATATATTCATTATTTTGTCTTAAGGAAAAAAAGCAACCTTGAAGTGGTGAAATAATCGAATGGTGAATCAATATGCAATAAACTGTTCTGATATCACTTTCAATTTGTTTTAGTACAATTAAAAGAATATATTTTCTAAATACTTTTAGCAATGTGCACCTGTTATATCTTACTATTATTACAGAATATATCACTATTTGATAGTTTCATCAAAAAAATCCTAGATGGCAGTCTATCTGAATTAAGTTAAATAAAATATGGCCACTGTCTTAATTAGTCTGCAAGATTAAAATCAAATGGATCTGGGATAAAAACATCCCATATATATCATGTGTACAACAGGGCACATAGAAGTCAAGAGGTCATTATTTTTTCTGAAAATTACATATTCTCATGCAAAATCTGATAGTCTTTATTGATGGACAATGTCATAAAGCCATCACTGTGTTTATAGACATTTAATTGAAGACAGCATAAAACGATAAACTAAGAAACATGCATGGTTGACTCCTCCAATTCAAACCATAAATCA
>VWZD01013183.1:52376-84225 GCA_013396695.1 Sakesphorus luctuosus
TTCATAGGATTTTATTGTCTGGTTTTTTTTTTCTTTATCCTTTAACTCTTCTCTTTAATGTTTTACAGTCTCAATTTTTTATTCCATATTAGTTTTTAGTCTTACTAAGAATTTTGGTTTAACATCTTGACCATTAATGGGAAGATACAAAGTTTTAGTTCTCTTATATTTAAAATAGTTTGCTAAATTAATTCTCCTTTAAAAGCAAAATCTGGCCATGGAAGAAGACTCTCGTGAGATGTATAGATTTAAATATTCCAAAGGTTTAGAAACATGGGAAATATCAGTGGCCTCCACCACTATAAGAAGTAAATTAAATAATGCAGTCTTCTTATAAAAAAAAAAAAGAAAGATTTCTACATAACATCTGAACATACCTTCAATGAGTAATAGAAAAATTAAGGCAGTTTTCCAGCCTTTAGTGATGGAATGGAAATTTAACAAAACAGGTGCCAAACCAAACCCCTGAAGAGAAGCATAGAAAATACTCTGTCTGTTTGTTCATCATTATATTCTGGGATTCCTCTAAAAATAAACAAACAAAAACCACTGAAATAAGTTGACAGTTTTGTTTGTTTGTTTCCCTCACTAGAACGTAAAAATGCAATTTACCAGAACATAAGAGCCCATGGATGGTCCTGATTTTTTTTTTGTTTGGTTTTTTCTAACAGCTATAAATTAGTAAAAATGTAAAGATGATCAGCCACCTATGCAAATTCCACTGGATGCATGACACAACCAAATCGAACAATTGACTGAAAAGATTTGAAGTATATGTGCATGTATCCTTTCACAACACACTTTCATAATGGAGATAATGTCCAATACCAGACAATAGTAGTAACATTACCAATGTAAAGTACTATTGATATTTTTTAAAAAGTCTTGATTGTCATCTTCTTCCAGTTTTCCAGGGATGCTGTTTTCTTGGTCCAGTGAGTGTCTTCTTTCAATCTGTCTTCACTAGCTATTTCCTATTATCTCAAAACAAACTGAGAGTAAACCCCTAATCAATGTCTGGTGTAGTTGACTTCAGTTAGCACAGTTGAGTTCTTCCTTGGGTCTCCTCATGGCAGAGAATGAAAGGAAAATGAGTTTGCAGAAAAGAGAACAAAATGAGGAGTTTACACAATCCTGGGGGTACACTGCATTGCAAATTCAGCCAACTCCAGGAGAAAACACTGGTCCTCTTAACACAGAGAAGCAGAATTCACTTCTTCATGGAGTTTGGTTTTTTTGTGGATGTAATTAATCTTCCTTCCTTATCAATAAACCCTTGACAAGATATCCCTAGATGAGAGGGATCTTGTGCAATATTATCCCTGAATACCTGGAAAGCACTCAGATAAAATATGAAGTTTATACTCCATAGTTTGTTGTTGTGGTTTGTTTGTTTTTGTTTGGGTTTTGTTTGTTTGTTTTTTAAATTTGGTGCACAGTATATCTGTTCCTAGTCTTTACATTAAGATTTTTATAATGATAGAATTTCACAGAATTTTAAATCAATATGGAATTTTCTGTCCATGTTCTAGCATTTGAAAGCCTAAGTGTGATTAATCTTGTTAGAAAATTCTTGAAGATAAACAGATTAGGGCAGGAATTCCTGATCCATTTGAAATTACCCAAGGTCTCAGAGAAACTCTGAATTTATCTTTTATTCTTAGGTTTCTTGTTTGCTATATTTAAAACAGAAAAAAAGTGTTGTATAGTTCACAATATAAGTTAATTGGCTCAGAAAAACTGCATTCTCCAAAACACATTGCCGGTTTAAGTCTGATGCTACAACTGTTAACAAAGGAGAACTCCAGGGATTGGGAGTTGAACACTTATATGCTGCTGTTAAATGAAGCAGTTGTGCTTGAGAAGTGTCTGCCTGAATGCAATTCATTTTACAACATCATCTGGGGACAGAGTGTATTTTAAGATGCAAACTGAAATGGTATCTTCTGGTAACACAGAAATATCCCTCAGCTGACTTGAAGAAAGAAATGAAGCTGAAAACTGGATCAGTATAAAACAATTGATCATTTTGGTTTTGGTAGTAGCAGTCTTACAAGTATTTCTTAGGCTGAAAGTCATTCTGTGTATGGGAATGCAGTAAGCATGTCACTGTGGGTAATCATATCCGAACTGCTTAAGGACAAAGTGCCAGCAAGGTAATTCAAATAAACCTTTTCTAAGAAAGAAACACAGATTCAAAAGATGAGCTGTAAATACAGGTGTGTTTTTCAAAGCTATATATTCTGGAACATAAAGATGTGCAGATTGAAAGAACTATTAAAGAAAAAGAAAATAGCTCAAGTATATGAGATATATCCTAGTTTAATCTCTACTGTTCATCAATGCATTTTCATTTTGTGCATTTTGCTGCTAATATAGGGTGAATCCCAAACCAGCTAAACTAACATGAGATGAAATAGGACCTAGTTTACATATTGGTTTCAATATTTTGAACTGGACCTGCCCACTAAATGAATCCTGATGCATTACTGTTTAATACTAAATGTCAAAAAAAATTATGTTTATAAGCCAGGGAAATACATGAAACGAACCAATTAAACCAACCAACCAACTAGCTAACCAGCTAGCTAGCTAACTAGCTAACTAACTAACTAACTGACTAAAGGACTGACTGACTGACTCAATCAATCAATCCTTTAAAAGTTCAGTTCTACTACATGCAGGAATTTCAATCTTTGCTTTTGATGAACTTCTCACCAACTGCTTTTCCTCATTTTTATGAACAAATACAAAGGGAGCTGTGAATGTTTGTATAAAGATGAGCACTAAGGGCAACCAAAGCATTTGGTGTAGAAATAATGTGATGAAAGGCATGGTCACCTGGGTTGCAAAGCAAGTACTAATGAAAAAAAAGAGGTGGAAGACAAGGCTAGAAAAAGAACTAGCATCATAGACTTAAAGACAAATATGTAAACACACAGATTCAGGGAGAAATTAGAAGGTAAAAGGTATACCTAAGGAAAATTGACATTTAGGGTGTGGAAAAGTTGAACAAAAAAAATTTAAAAATTAAATAGAGAAGATACTTGAATGGGGATAAAATATATTGCAGCCATTCAAGGGTCTATGGAAAGTGCCATTTTCTTTAGGTTACAGTTTGCTTAATTTCTCCTTCTCTAAATTCATCTCTTCTTTACAAGCATACTAGATAGAGAAGCCACTTATCTACAGTCATTTTTAAAACTCCTTACCTTTCTAAATGTATAGCTTCAAACTGCTTCTATCTGAAGTTTACTTTTACAGATTATGATTTTTTAATTGGTACTTGTATGTAGCATATTCCTTAGTTGATTCATCTCCTGTAGACAGGAACTTAAGCAGAAGGACCCTCTGCATCATATTAGTGCTATTATGTCCTGTAATCAGGGTGTGCTAACAGAGGAGAGTTGGAAAGATACAGGCTCCTTCCTAAATCTGTGCCAGCAAAACAGTACGTTCCTACTCAACGCACAGTCATCTTTGGAAATTTAAAATCTACATTTCAGTAGACCTTGAATCTATACTTAGAATTAAATGTTTTTCTAGAATTTTGTCTTCTCAGATTAAGCAATCTTTCTTACCCAAAACATTCAAGTAGTTCATGTGTTTCAATAATTTATTGCACAAATTACTTTTATTTTAGGTATAGAATATCTTTTTCTCTTAAAAGTATTTCAGAGGCTTAAGCGTTCAGGAATCTTTAATCACTTAGGCATTTTGAACTGCATCAAGTTAATACTTCACATATTGGTCATTGGTGATTATGAATATACTATTAATTCATTAATATATAAAAAAGGGCTTTGTTTATACAGTAGCAAAAAAAAATGAATTAGTGCTGCTCGATTATTTTCTTCATAGCCCTAGGAATTCAAAAACATATCCTTATTTATAAAATTACTTTTAGCAGAATTCAGTGTCCATGTCTTTCAGAATTTTAAAAAACTATTCTTTCAAAGACTTGGTTAGCTGCGCCACTTAAACATGAGCTGGGCAGCAGTGTTGGTGTCACAGAGATTATATGCTTGGACTTCAAGGAGGTCAACGAGCTGACTGCAGAGCTCACTGTATAGTCCCCTTCACTAGCTAATCCATAATGCAGCACTGTCAAATTGTGATCATGCACCTGCAATTTTTCAAGGAAGAGAATTCAAAATGAGAAAGTCCATCTGGACAATTTTTTTTTTAATTTAAAGTTCCTTTCCCATAATAAAAATTATACAACAGTCACAATTAAAGACTCTTATGATAAGTATTAGACGCTGTTATAGATTGCAACATCTATCCACTAAATATACTTTATAAAGTGCATACACATTTATTCAAAAATACTTATTCAGAAGTCTTTGCCAAATCCTTGGAAGCTGTAAGAAGTATTACTGTTACATGAACTAGCAGTACCAATTCAGCAGATCTGTAGTAAAACATCTGCAATCATAGAAAAACTTAGAGATCACAAGCAGACAGAAGGATTATAAGAGAGAAAATGCCTTCAGAAAATTAGCACTTCCCAGAAGTTTTATTTAATATTTTATGAAAATGTTTAGAATATTTAAGAATATTACTATATTCAAGTTCAGTCTTTCCCTAAATATAGATGATGCCATCTTTAAATACATTACTGTGAAATATTTGTAACCATCTTCTTCCCATGTTCAATACTATGTGTAACTCAAGAGGCTCAGGAGATCTCTTATACCTTTAGCACTTGTTAATAGGTTGCAGAAGATGCTTAGTGTACAATGATTCTTCCTTCTCTTTCCTTTCCTTCTCTACATGGGTACGTATTCTACCTATGCAGCTCCAAGGAGAAGAAATAAAGATTTATTTCCAGCTTAAAACACTGATTTTGTTCACTTATGTTTTTGTATTTATTCCTTACTTTAATTTTTTTCCTACACTCTCTCCTGTAAAGCTTACTGTCTGTTCCTGTTTTGTTTCTTTTCCACCAGCACATAAAGTTTGTATGCACTTCAGTGTAAAATGTAATTACCTTACCAAAGAGAGTTCCTTCCCTTCCTTCTTCTTCCCATACATTTTGCTGTATGGTATGGAATAACCCTTTGGTCAGTTGGGGTCAGCTATCCCAGCTGAGTCCGCTTTCAACTCCTTGTGCATCCCCAGCCTCCTCGCTGGTGGGGTGGGGTGAGAAGCAGAAAAGGTCTCAACACTGTGCAAGAACTGCTCAGCAATAACGAAAACATATCTGCATTACTGACACTGGTTTTAGCACAAATCCTAAACATAGGTCTACAATAGCTACTATATCCTGGACAAAATCATCGTGAGAGTATGAACTGGACCAAACAAATCCACAGAAAGATATCTTGCCAGATTGAAAAGTCACAGCTTCTACTACACTGACAGTCAACTAGTGAAGTAAACCATAAGAAATACTAAAAACTGAACTAAAGCCCTACTCTTTCCATAGTCTTGAAAAGGAAGCCAAATCTGAGAAATTGTAGGAAAAAAAAGATAAGTTCCATAAAGAGTAGTCCTTCCAGAAAAATATGGTCCCAAATTCGCGTATGGAACAGGACACCAATGTGTATTTCAATAGCCTCACAGATATTAAATTGTTAAGAAAGTATTTTATAAGAACAGATATTGTTCTGAATGTTATTGGTTGTATTTTGAATGTCTTCTGAATGCAAAAAAAAAAAAGAATCTATAGGTAATAATCTGAACTGCATCACACTGCTGCCAATCATTTTTGATGCAAAGTGAACATTCCCTTCCAGTACACAAGGCTTCACCTTCATATATTCTTCTAAATGATTCAGTGGCTGAAAAAACTTTTCATTTAAATCTTATCTGCTTAGTATCACACCCTTTTCAGTTTAATACAGATATTTAAATTGATTATTTAGAGCACTGTTGTATAAAGAGGAAACCAAGAGTGTTCAGTGACTTTGATGTTCTTTTATCTTTATAGTTCATCTGACCTTTAATACCTTTGTGTAATTTAAAGCAAAAAAGAGTGGAATGAAAAGGCAAAACTTTTGCTTACAAGGGATACTAAAATTTTGTTAATTTAATGCATATATTTGGCCATACTCAGTTCTTCAGTTGGAAATCTGACATCTAAAACAAAATCACCATGAATTTACAGATTATTTTACTGCTCTGGTCCACAGTCGTTAAAAAAAACAATTTTTTTTTTGCTAATCTTGAGTCAGTTACATGGACTGTTGAAGTGCCATGGCAAGGTGCAGTTTAAAACAACAAAGACAGGAGAAAAGCCATGTTATATATTGAACAAAGAAATGAGAATACCTCCAGAAGGTTTCCAGAGCATACTTTATTGCCTAAAGTAGCCAATAGCCAGTAGCTTACCCTCAGTAAGCAAAGGAGTCTGAAAACTCAGACTGATTCTAAAGACTTGATATTCTAGAGCACTAAAATATGGGCTAACTTTCTGAAGGTTTGCTATGACTGCTTTATTGTGATAATTTTCTCTGGTGAATTTTTAAGTTTTTTAAGAACATATTACACATGTAACCTAGGCTTGATCTCTACATTGCACACACTCATTGTAGGTGTGACTAATGCCATCTAGCCTACGGTTTTCTGATCATCAAATATAGCTCCATTTATTTTATCCACTTATTTTTGTGGCCAATGGGCACAAGACAGATCAGAAAACTGGCATTTCTTAGTCTGCATATTTTTAGTTTCTGGTTTTTAAGTCTCTGTGTAACATTCAAAATATAACATTGCTTGTCAGTCTATGCATGATCTGACAACAGCCCTAGTATTATCATGATCTTGTCATCATATAGTGGGCAGTCTAACTGGGTCTCCTTTATAAAGTAAAGGAATTTTGTGTGAAGTGTCCTGCAAGTAAATGGAAGAGTTTTCACCAGTATGTGCTCTGCAGTGTTCAATGTTTGCTCCTATAACATTCTGGGAGATCTGGAAAATGCACTTCAGGATTAATTGCTGTTTCTCTGTGCACAGCAACAAGACCTTTGTTGATTTCTACCACTTTACAGAGCTAAGAAGTGGTTCTAGCCACCTGCCACTCACAATCAACTGAATAGATGTGCTCTGACATGATGCTCAGTTGGGACCACCATTCACAGCAGCATATTCAACTTCAGGTTAGCCTGGTATCTTAAAGTACTTATTTAGTTACTCTTAATAAAGATCAGAAGACAAAAAGTATTTTATTTCCTGCCAAGGGCCTTGTTGGATCTAGTGATGAAGGGTGGAAGCAGGTTAGGTTCAAAAATTTCACCTTCCCTATGTGCTGTGTCTTATCAAGTTGTCCACAGGTTTGCCATGATTTAGCTCACTAACTCGGTTAGGAGACCTTAGACAAATGTTTTCAGCTCTGTTTTATTCTCCTTAGCATGAGGTAGAACTTGCCTTGAATCTTTCCCACACACATATTCCCTCCTCTCTTATGTTGTTTTGTAAGATTGCAAACATGTCTTAAGAAAATCTGCACCTATTAATTACTGTAAGGAGCAAAAAAGGAAAACAAAACAAAACGAAACAACAACAAAAAAATCCGAACCAAAACAAAAAAAAAAAGAAAAAATTCTTAAAAGCTTCCTGTCTTTTTTTTTTTTCTTAATGGGAAAGTAGATACAAGGCCAGGTGATATATGGTATCTTCTATTACAGATGCCTCATAATCATAGACACTTCAGGAATTTATTAAGATCACAGCTCTAACTTTTTCTCCAGTTGGTACATATTTCAAATACACAGTAAGAAGAGTGAAACCATACTGAAATTTTGGCATATTACCACTCAATATGCTTGAATTTATTGAAAAAAACACTGTAATACAACATTGTTCTAAGAGATAGTTGTGTTCATTGCATTAAAAGCTGCAGTTAAAAAAACCCTCCCTCTTCCATTCTCCATGTTTTGATAGGTTCTTTTTCTGCAGATTCGACAATAGCAGCCTGGATCAAATTAAAATTGTTTATATGCTGTATGTGAGAGTTCAAGCACTGCTTTAAATGCATAGAGTTCTCCACAGAAACGAGATTAGCAGTTTCAGCACTGCAATGTAACAGTATTATGAAATTATTATAGAAATCAATAATGCTTTCATTTCTAAAACTAATCTGATGGTAAGATCTTGTTTATAAAGATATTAAACAAATGCATTATGCACATTTTTGTAACGATTTTCAAGAAAATGGACATTTTTTTAATTATTACACGGAAGTAGTAAAATAAATGAGTGTAATTTTTATTAACAGGAGTTAATTTACATAAAACAAATGCTCATTGAATTATTGAGTATGATAATATCTACATGCCTAGTCCTGTTTGTCATATTTTGTGCCTTTTGGTGACATCAGAATTATAACAACCTGATTTATGCACTAAATTTAATGCATAATATGACAACATACCGATAGGTATGCCTTATAATGTATAATTTAAACATGATTGCTATATATTTCACCCGTATTTTCTTGGCTTTACCAAGATTTCTCATGCATCTAGAAATCTCAATTGTAATGCAGGTTGCCAGATATGAATGTCTGTTTGAATTAATGAACATTCTTATAAAAATACTCTGACTATGAATGTTTTAAAAACCTTGTCATAACATTCACCAAACTTACACATGACAGCTAGCATGTGTTACTGCATTTTCATCTTAAATATTTGATGATTGCCTCTTTAAATCCAAGATTCATAACCCAAAGGGTTTCATTTTCTTACAGCATATGTAATTCAAGAGACATTTATTAGTATAGTTCTCATTTTATGCATCAACAAAATATTTTTCAGAGAACTGTTAGATGAACTCCCTGCTTTTCAGATTTTTTTCCTGAACATTTTAATTATAATTGTGTGTTTTCTCTGACAATATTTGTATACAGGCTATTTTCAATGCTCCCTGCTTCCCTATCTCCAGCCCCATCGGAACTGAAAGATGAATTCTGCAATATACAATAACGCAGAGTCAGAAAATATGAAAAGCATCAACTAGCATCTCATACAGACTAGATTAAATATCTTAAAACCCTTGGTAAGCTTTTTTTTAACCTCTAAACATATCCAAAGAAACATTGCAACTACAATTCATATAAATTTCCTAAACACAGATCTTCATCTAATGTTGTTAAACTGCTATTACTGAAACATAAAATGAAGATTTCTGTAATCCTTATTGTCCACATGTAAAAAATTCAGCAATGAAAAAATATCTAATATGAAAGTGTTTGTAATTATTTAAGAAGCTGATCAGCAAACCATTGTTTGTGCAATATATTACTATGTTAGCACTGAAGGTTGTCCACTGACAGGTCACTCTCACTTGACCTTGTATGCACAGAAAGGTAGTTCACCATGGTAACCTTGGTCTTGTGGCTTTCCATACAGTAAATCATTTCAGCCCTCTTGATGTAATTCTTTTATTGGCTGTGCAATTGAAATGTCATGCTTCACGAACAGAGACGCTAGTAATTTCTTATGGGTGATTAAACTACCTCTGTAATGTACGAGCACGGATGGAACTGTATGCAACAGACTTAAGCATACGCTCCATTTTAAAATATTCTTGATATTTTTCAGATGCTTACAAGGAAGTCTGCTGTGAGAATAAAGAACAATTCTTTTCCATAAATACATTCTAAAGAAACACCAAACAGCTTCCCTTTTACGTTATCTTCAGGAGCAAAAGGAAGACAGCAGCCTAGCAAAAACAAATTTAACATTGTTTTTAAAATTATACCTAATTTTTAGTCATACTGACAAATTTCAAAAGTCAAGCTAGTTTATAAAGGCCAAGTAAGGCCTAAAGCAGGAGCTGACATTCTTACTTTAATTATATTAATATATAAAGGTGAGATGCTGTATAAAATACTCAGAAAAAAAAAAAGAGGTTGGCAGATTCCTTCAGCTATTATTTCATGTTAGTATTTACATTCATTGTAATCTTCATATAGAATTGACAAAAAAGCCTCATGCTTTCTTTGAAGAACTACTCAAACTATAAACTAACAGAAGAAAACAAATTTTAAAAAATTACTTTTAAATTATCTTTTTTAAAGATGCACTTTAATATCTTCTAAGTTTTATTTTACATAATAGCATACTTTCTTATAGGACTGTAATATAAAACATTTGCTGTAATTCTATTTGCATGAAGTTCATACTAGGGGCTTTTTGTCTTTTGCATCAGAATGACAAACATACAAAAATATGTGCATATGCAGTATATAAATGGATACATCTTTCAAAAATATTGGAAAAAATACTTTGATACCACTGTTAATACATTCTTTTCTTTAAAAAAATCAATAAAACCCAACCCAACCAACCAATAAACCACGTCAAAAAATACCATGCCTCTTGCAAAGCAAAAATAATCTTATGGTTTTCATAACTTTAATTATGAAAATCCTGACGTTTGTTTTAGTTTCTCAGTCGTACCCATTCTTGCACACAATGAAAAATAACAGTAATCAGTGATTTATTAAAAATTAAATTAAATAACTGACAACTGAAAATGCAGTGATAAATTGAGAAACCATTTGACTGCTGAGTTTTGGAATAAATCTAATAATTTAACAACCTCTAATCATGGCATAAAAAAAGAATGAAGAATAAGCTTGTCAAGGAAAGGGTGAAAGGATCTAACAGATGCTAGAGAAATATTCTTTAGTCTTTTATAAGACCACAGAAACCAGTTTCTCTTGATCTTATGAACCCAGATCTGTAATTAGGGGATCTATTTGAAATGATATAAAAGTTCTAAAAAAAAAAAAAGAAAAAAAGGGTTTTGTAAAAGTGTCAAAGGGAAAAAAATAAAGGAAAAACTTGTACATCACAACTGGTATGATCTTAAAATGGAAAAGAAGAGGTGTGTTTACTTCCCTGGTCAGAAATAAACAAATATTTTAGAAATAAAATGTTAAGAAGTAAAAGATTGAAAATTCTATAATTATTAGAAGTCTAGATATCAGGACTGTAGGTGGTTGCTACATTAAAGAAGTTTTGGCATTAATATAGAAAAAATCTAAACTCGAGAAAGTATGATTTCAAAAAAAGGCTAAATTTGAATTTTTTCCACATTTGTACAGGTGTCTCTATATTACAGCTGAGCTCTACTGACCATACAACTTGGGACCTGCGCTCACAAAGAACTGTGCATGATCTTAGTGTTAAGTGGGAATCTCTTGTCCATTTTACTGGTACATTAACCAACAATTCTGGTTTACTGTCTTGTAAGAAACCCCTTTACTACCCCACACTATGACAGACTTCAGGTGTCCACGTAGCCTATCTGTTATCTAATACTTTGACTTAGAGAGAGATACAAACTGCTGTCACAAATTGCATTCTGCTTCTTAAGAGAGTTATTATATCTTTCACATCATCGCAAGGAGACACCACCAGGTAGGAAATTTTCAAGATTATACCTTTAGGGCCCACTTCTCTGAGGTTGCAGTCTCTCGATCTTTAACAAAATGCCTGCTTTTCCCCTGTGAAAATGCTGCCTAATGGCAGGTAGTTTGAACTGACTTTCCATTTCCGTACAAATGTGGGAAGGTGGACCAATTAACTTAGAAACAGTAGGGATCTAACTACAAGAAGTTGTTAGTTAACCTCAAAGCTCCAAGGACAGTTGGGCAATTGTATCCGACATTGCTTGTTCACAACAGAAGACATATCCAGGAGGACTCACACTTCTTTCCACCCTTTACCTGACAACTTTTCTTCAGCAGTTAGTATTTGTAAAACTGTTTAAAAACAACCTGTAGTGATACAGTGAGCTTAAAGGGTAACTACAAAAAATATTTTTCTTTTTACATTTGTGCACTGCATTGGTTCAACTGGAACAAAGTTAAAATTTGACTGAATTTTCCTCCTAAGTATCATCATAATGTAACAACTATGATAATAAATTTTAGTTGTCCATGCAAAAAGAAAAGATGCAGAAATTGTGTTTACCAAAACAGCATTTTACAGGTACATTACTGGGTCTTTACAGTAAGTTTCACTGATAAAACATTACATTTTCTTAATTTCAAATGCAATGTACTATTATCTAATAACCCATGAAAGCTTTAATTAAACACTCTGCATCTCTAAAGCATTCCTGTTTTCAAATGCTATCCCACTAAAGGATATTAAATGCCACAACTATTTTCTGTATTGCATAGCACCTTAATCTTTTCAACAATACAAAATCTGCTTTCCTAATAAAGAAAACTATCATTGAATTTCCTTAGCATACGAGTTCAACTTTATCAAACAGTTTTCCTGTTTCTTGGTCTATATATTTTTCTCCTTTCTTCTCAACACAAGATTTTTCCATTCCCAGTTATCTCTCTGTGTATTTGCCTGTTTCCACTTCGAGGACTTAGGGAACAGCTAAAGGGAATAGACACGTTGCAGGGAATTGTTCCTTTTCTCTTGGACCACTCTCCTATAATTAAATCTTTACAAATTATTTAATCTCCCTTCAAACAATTATGTCAAATGATTCTCCAATATTTTTCTGGAACTCCCTTTACCAACTGTTCTGAAATAATCTACTGTTTATTTGTAAATGAATGTGTTGGCACCTGAGAGACAAAATATGTAGGTTGTAATCAAGAAAACATTTGTGGAAAGGCTAAAATCACAGAATCAGAGAATATGCTGAGTTGGAAGGGACTCACAAATATTATTAAGTCAAACCTCTGTCCCTGCACAGAACCATCCCCAAGAGTCACACCATGTGCCTGAGAGTATCATCCAAACACTTCTTGAACTCTGTCAGGCTTGATGTCGTGGCAACTGTGTAGCCTGTTCCAGTGTCCAGCCACCCTCTGGGTGAAGAACCTTTTTCTAACATTGAACCTAAACCTCCCCTGAAAGAACTTCAGGCCATTCCTTTAGGTTCTATCACTAGTCACCACAGAGAAAAGATCCGAGCCTGCCCCTTCTCTTCCTTTCATGAGGACGTTGTAGATTGCGATGAGGCCACCCCTCAGTCTCCTCTCCTCCAGGCTGAACAGACCAAGTGACCTCACCTGCTCCTCATATGGCTTCCCGTCAAGGCCCTTCACCATCTTCATTGCCCTCCTTTAGATGCTCTCTAAGAGCTCAATATCTTTCTTACATTGCAATGACCAAAACTGCACACATTATCCAAGGTGAGGCTGCCCCAGTGCAGAGCAGAGCAGGACAATCAGCTCCTTGAACTGGCTGGCAATGCTTTGCCTGATGCCTCCCAGGGCAGTTTGCCCTCCTGCCTGCCAGGGCACTGCTGACTCCATATTGCACCATATATGTTTAGAAAGAAGTCAGTAGACAATATTGGAGGAGGAAACATTATTAACACTGCAAGGCACTTGAAAATTATAAAAATTGACAGAGAAATTCTGAGTCTTAAATTACATTTACATATATATCTGCTATTCCTAAGATTCCTTCTCCTTCTGTATGTTACCAGAATTCAAATTTTCTGATATTTCTCCACTTGAGTCTGCTTAACATTGGTTAGGATATGAGGTTATATGATAAAAAAACCCTCTTCAATTTTCTTTAAAAAATACATTCTGTTCATTTTTATATTATTTCTCTTTTTCAGCAGTCTCTCCTAGACACACCAATTTGTGAGGCACTTTTTAGATACAGATTCTCTTGTAGGGCTTAGAGTTTCCTGAAAAAAAAATTGAGAGATTCCTTGACTTTGAATTTATCGCACCTCAGAAAACATAAGCAGTGTTATAGTCAGCAGAGTCTCATTAGTCCCAGAAATCACAATAGCCGAGGTCTCAGTCAACTGAGTCTTCACTTCGAGAAAGATCTATTACGTGCTGTAAGTGTCAATGATACAGGCTGCTCTCATTGTGAATTGAAGGGTTAAAGAATGCAACATTTGGACTGAAGGCTGTTGAATCTTCAAGAGATGTCCTCCTGCAATTTCTTGTTTTATAGAACACTTGATAATTGGAGAATTAGTTGGCACTGCAAAGAATAAAGGTCTGAGGGGGGAAAAAGTTAGCACTATGAGATTGGATGGTATGGTAATGAGCCTGCACCCTGGAGTTCTCGTCTTAGAGACACTGCTAGGTCCTATGGGAACCTTGTTCTCTAAGGGTTTATTGAGAATTGGCACCTCTTCATAGCAAGAGCAATGAAAGATGATTGCAGAGAACCAATCATGCCTGCTAGTCCAGGCATTGTGTACACCTGATGCTTCTGGAAAAGAAGTTGAACAGGTGTCTAGTAATAGACTCAGAACTTAAAGGGCCTTCACGTGTCATATCATATGAAGACCTCCTGCTGTTTGAGATCATAACTAAAAAAGTATTTCCCTTCTCAATATGTTTTCTTTGTTGTAAAAGAGAGAGCCCTGCAGTGCTCATAAGGATAGGAGAATGGTAAAGATAGCAGATATGCAAGGTATTTTACTTTTTTGAACAATTTTGTATGGCAGTGAAGAGTATGTAATATGTCATTTCCCAATGTCTTTTCTTTCTGCTCTTGAATGTAAGGTATGCAGCCCTGAAAATGGGGAAACTGCAAATTATTTTAGGGTTATTTTGTCTGCTTACAGAACATCCTGACAATTCTAAGTAGAGAAAAGGAAAGGCTATATGCATCTTATTAACAACTTTTTGGCTTTGGCAGAGGGAGATATATCATTACCTGTTTTCCATGATATATGATAACTTTTCAGTTTTTAATGTCAAGATCAAAAGAAAAAATTCAACTACAGGCTATTTGACTTTCACTTTTACTTCCTTCCCATTACTAATAAAAATAAATAATTCAGTTCTTGCAAAGAACAGCAATGTAACTACAATAGAAAGCTAAGACACAAAAACTCTGGAAAGATTCTGTCTTTAATTAATTACTCTTCTATAGAAAGCACAGTGTAAAAGCATAAGGTGAAGTTAGCTATGTCATGTGTAAAATCATAATATAAAAATAGTCAGAAATTGTTGATATTAGCAATTCTTAAAATACAATTTCTAAAAATGTTTCATCTTCATACGTTGATCACAACACTTAGCCAAATCAAAGTATTAAACCACACTCACTACTTCTCTATTAGGAGGAAGGATTTCTTTTCTTGATCAACTTAAAATGAAAATTAAGTTCTGTCTAGCTGGTGTCATAGGCTGACTAGTGAAGTAGAACTACTGGATAGCCTTGTCAAAAGATCAATGTTGATTCAGATTCTAATCCTTTGATCTAAACATATCTTGAGATTCATTTCAATTGCAAAGGCAAAAAGGTTTATCTACATATTAAGGTTAATTTCTTCATTTAATCATTTGCATATTTAATCTTGCTTGTTATTAACTGTGAGAACTATTCATTCGATTTGCTTCTCTTTCTACTTGGCCTTGCAGAGAAAACTAACAATGTAAAAAAAAAAAACATATAAAGAAAAACAAAACCAAGAAGGATCATAAAATTTACCAAATGACATGCTATTAAATGCTTCTTCTATCCAAACATAAGCCTGTTATCCTTTAATCTTCATTATCATTATTCTTCTTTACAAATATAGTACTAGATGTAAGAAGCACATATGATGTACTTTGAACTCTTCTATGCATCAATGGAGTATTTAAATTTAATGTGTCTTTTTGAATGACAACTTGCTTTTCCTTAGTACTCAGTTACTTCCTCTGAAATTAAACAATTAATAAGCCAGGAGCTATATGAGCAATAAATTATTCATCCAAATGAACATTAATCAATTATAAAGAGATACAGGAATAAAAAGTAGAAAAGAAAATGACAGCTATATCCTTTTAATATTAAATGTAGTCTAGTCAAAATGTCTTTAAACAGATGTAATTTGTGTAATGGCAATGCAAGAAAAGCCATATTATGGCTATTTACGGTAAAATACATATATGTCAAACACAATAATGAATCCATGACCAGTTACCAATAACCAGACACCAAGAAAAATATTATAATTGGTTCTCTGTGTGAATGGAAAAGAGAAGTGAAATTCCCCTAAATTATTGGGTTTATCAATATTTAAGAATCTTATCTCTTCTATGCATGCAGACGTTAAAATGGAGTCTTAAATGTCCCCAAGTTTTTTGGAATATATTCAGTGTTCAAAAAAATGCATCAAATAATTTTCTTTACACTTATTAGAAAAAAGCAAGACAATGAGCAGAATCAAATTTTGGCTTAGCTATGACACGCAAAGAGATATGTGAGAAGCACAGAACTATTCTGATTTCTTGATCTAAGTTAGATTTATTCCAGATGTGGACATTTGTAGCCAGAGCTTTTCTTTTGCAAAACTTGTTCTTTGTGAATAATGCATGCAGTCATTTATAGGAGTTTTGGAAAAGTTGTGTATCAATTTTTTTTTCTGAAATTGAAGCACCAGAGTGATACCACCAGATAGCTGATGTAACAACAAGATCAAAACAGGCAGGAAGAGATACCGTCAGTGCAAGAATATCTACAGCCTTATTATGGATCCAGATGAGCCATTATTCTTTAACTTTCTGTCTTGTACTCCATAATCTATTTGTGGTATTTATGTAAATTTTAAACTCCTACATATAAAACTGTCATCTACTTAATATTGGCACAATGCAAAACCTTCAGTCTTATGGGACTCACAAAAAAGGTAAGTAAAGCATTACTTCCAGCTCTCCAACAATAAAGAATTTTTAATAGGAACAAATGTTATCCTGTGAATGTATAACTGTGTTCCATGCTAAGAAATTTTCGCTAAAATACAGATTCCAGCTCTCTGCATAGAGTGATAGCACTTTTAACATCAGTCCAGCATCAACTTCTGCCAAAGACAAGATTTATTCTCACAATTTTTCAAAATCTCCTGAGTTTGAAAGTATGTAAACTTAGTTTTATCTTATTTTCACCCTACACCAGATTACTCAAGCCTATTCAACATAATGAACATTCCACTTACAATGAAGAAATGTCATTATAAATTCATATTTATATGAATTAGCTGCAGCAAAGCTACAATCTATAAAAGCTAAGCAGGCCAAATCCAGTTTGTTTCATTAATCATTCTTATTCAGGTCTATATTATCCCATTTACCTGTGTTGTTTTATGGATTAATTTAAGTGATCTTGACTCCTTGAATCAGAGATTGACAAAACCCCTGGAAACTTTCAGGGGAAGACTAAACCCCATTCTGAGAGCATCTGAAAAAACCTGCAAATTTCCAGGAATTGTTTCAGCTGATGTAGGGATTGCTACAGATATGGTAGAAGGGAAATGGCATTTGCCTACAGTAAGCTCAGGAAGTTACGCTCCCCAGTACAAGAGAGGCATGGATATACTGGACTGAGTTCAGCAAAGAGTCACAGGGAGGAATAAGGGACATCTTTCCTATGAGGAGAGGTTGAGGGCACTGACTGCCTGGAAACTACCCAGTCCCGGACATCATAAAGGAGATAGCTCAGTGGGATCCAGTCCACACATATAAATATCTGATGGAGGGTTAAAGAGAATTAAGAAAATGGAGTCAGCCTCATCTCAGTCATGCCCATTGACAGGGCAGCTCAAATACTCTGTAATTTGAAGGTATTACAATTTCACAAACCCTGCAGATTAGCAACACAATTTAAATTCACAGATTAGTATCATGTTCCTTGCAGTATGAACACTATGAATATTAACAAAAATACATAGCTTGCAATTTATAGTAAAATCCACAGTTCTCTAGCATGGGAAATATTATTAAAAATTAATAACCTTCCAACTACAGCATAATAAAATTATTGATCTTGAATAACAAAAATTGGGTTCAGATCAACTAAATATACAGAACAGAAGTAGCCAAAATCAATAAAGCTCTGTTTCAGTACTCTTCAACCAAACTAAATTTTTACTATTACAAATTTTTTGAAGCTTAAAATTATAGAATATGCAGAAACAGAAGAGGCCCATCAGGACACCACAAAATTTATACCATGTTTGTTTCTACTTGCTTTTACTCTTTGTTGTTTTTTTTTAAAGATCTAAAACAATTCTAGATGGCAATTAAACACGGTTATGCCAAGCACTCGCATCCATGAAACCATATCAACTTCATCCAGAAAGTAAAGGATTTTTCCATACTGCATTGTTGATGTGCCAGCTTGAAATGATTTAGCTGTACTTATGCTTAAGGAAAAATGTGAGGAAGAAAAATTATCAGTAATGGTATTTGTTGTGCCTTCCCTCCATTGTCATGCCCAACAGAAACTCTCTGAGAGACAGTTTTATTTTTACACCCACCACTAGTCAGAGCAGGAAAAATTCCTCAAAGCCAAAAGGTCTTGTTAATCACAACAAGTATAAAGGCAACCTGATCACTTTTTTCATAGTCCAAAAGCTTCTAAAGGAAATTAGCATCTAGAAATAAGCATAAAAATATCCAGAAACCAACACAGAATTAAATATACTTTTTAAAAAGTAGTATACAGGAGAAATAAAAAAAAAACAACCAAACAAACAAAAAAAACCTCAAAAGGTCAGAAAGATAAGGATAGGTAAATGAAAAATATAGGTAAACAATGTTTCCATGATTTTTATTTTTTCTGTCTATTGTTTTCCCACTAGAGTTCCTTAGATATAAATGAACTGTATACAAATAGGAATGTATATGGACATACATGGCAAAGTAGGGTAGAAGAAAGTTCCAATGAAAGCTGTGCAGAAACTGAGATTCAGCTAGTAGTAACCTACTAACTCTAAATACTGGCTACCCAAATGCCTCAGTCCTCTTGATGTAAGATTCCATGGAACATACTCTTTTTTTCACCTTTCAGACAGACTTAGAACAGTCCATATGATCCACCCAAAAATATAAAGTTTATAAGATCTCACATATTTACTGTAGCTGTGAAGTGATAAGAAACACATACACATACACGTACACACACACACACACACACACACACACAAATATGTTTAAAGAACTTGTTTATACCACTCCTATCAGAAAAGTGACGACTTACATTCTGATACGGATTTTCTTTATGAGAGAAAATAGTATATGATAGAAGTTTGATTAAAGAAAAAAAAAATTAACCATTAACTTCTACACTGTGAAAAGCAAAAGAACATACCAAAAAGGTTTTTTAAAAAATGCTCCAACAAGAACCTCCTTAGAAAAGATTGAGCACATGGATTGCCTATTAATTTAAAACTGCAATATATGATAGTAAGAGAACGAGAAAAAGAAGTAATATAATGTATTAGCATTGACTAGACATACTTGCTTTGTAGGTAAAGTGATGAAAAAAAAATCTCTGATTGTGAGATTTGGATAGAAGAAATGTATAATGGAGAGCTCAGGAAGAGAGCTACCTATATAACAGAGAGCTACTTGCAGAAAGAAATAGAGAGGAGTCAAATACATCAAGAGTAGAAATCAAGAATAACCTTCTTTGGTAAGTCTTGAAAGAGGAACATTAATCTTAATCTTAACTGAATTTTGTTAAGCTAAGTTTTTAGTCTTTAAAGTCTTGGCAATTTTTCTACTTTGTGTTCCACCGGTAGGTCAGGGAGGCACCGGATTAAATATACACTGAGAGTACAGATGGCAAAGAACGGAAGCTCAGCTGTTACAGTCCAAAACAACAGACAAACAGCAAATTAGTGGACAAGACCTCATAATGGCATAGACTAACAAGTCATTTGGCTCATGGTGAGTGGATTTTTTACATTTCTCTTCCATGAGGATTTCCTTCAAGGGCAGAGAAGGTTGAAATAGAGGATTTTCACTTACAACAATAATTAAATTAAACTTAATCATACCATTTTATTATTTTCTGCTGAAGGCCAATATATTTAGCATCTTCTTCCATGCATAATAAATTACATTAGCTCTAGGCATTTTCAGAATGTTGATTTGCTAATGTTCATATCTTTTCAGTGACACTCTTTGTAATATCCAGGTAAATATAACCAGTTGAGTATTTTTTGTTTTTAAAGGAAATAAACCATTAAGTCCATTTTGTTTATTTAAAAAGGTAAACATTAGAAATCTACCCAGTGAGATGTCTTATACCCATGAGACTTTGCTGAGGTCACTCCTACTTTTAACAGTCACATTGTCCCTTGTTGCAGTTGCAATATCAGAGGCTCAACACCAGCCTTCATGTTTTCTTCTGATTTTTTTATAAATCAGAATAGCCTTACAAAAGAAAATAAAAAGAACAACAAAGCCAAAAACAAATAAACAAAAAGCCCAACTAGTAGCTGGCAGTAAGGTTCCACAACTAAAGTTTAAAAAAAAAAAAATTACTGACCTATAGCCACAGGTTTAAAATGTTAACAATATTGTATGCACTTCAATTATGCAGTGATCTACCAGAAGGTTATATCCAATTCCAAAGATTACAGTTTTTAAATGCCTTGCAAAAAAACCATATTAGTCATAAAATTAATTATTACTAGAATAATATCATTATATGTAGAAAATATTTTGCATATAACAAAGTAGATGAAGTAGAAATGTTTCTAGTGACCACATACAAAACCAAGTGTGGGGTGATGGCCCTGATAAGATCTTAATGAGTTGAGGGAAACAACTCAGCCTCCCTGGAGGGATGTTTGCAGGAACCATTGTCTTACTGATGGGGTTACTGAGGAATGCAGTGTTATGGAAATGACATGGCTTTTATTCACAGCACCCTGCGGCACCCTGCAGCATCCTGCAGAGACCCAAGGAGTCACCCCTCAGGTATCTGTCTATCACCCCCAAAGTATTGACTTTAGTCACACAACTTACCTAAAGAAAAAAAATGTATAAAAAGAGATTGGGCATAAGCCAAAACTGGGGAGAAATCATCATTGTCTCTGCAGGGGTAGCTGCGAGCAGCTTGCCCTGCCTCCTTTCACCTCTTCAGACAATGTAGGGGTGAAAAACCATGTGCTTTCTATACTTTATATCTTATCTTTACTCTTTTACAAAGCTTTTTACTTTATACAGTCTATCTTATATCATATGCTTATAGCTACTTTGATTCTTACTTTATATAAGCACCTTATTTACTAACCATGTTTTGCTACTTTAATACTAGATAACAGTAACTTGCCTTACATTTTGCAACTTACTAGGTATATACCTTACTTTATATTAGTTGTTGTGTTCCTTTGCAGTGTGCAGTTCCTTTTCAACATGATGAGAAGCAGCTGTTCTTTCCTTTTGCTTTGTGTTACAGAGAAGATGGTGTGCAAGCCATTTTTATTGTCGTGTGTTACTGAGGTAGAGGTCTAGATATGTGGTTTAGGTGGTTATGTTTCTAGTTGATAGTTCTCTGTTGCTAGTTTCTGTCTGTCGTGGGAGTGGGATACACTGCTGTATTGAAACTTAAGTTTAGTATGCTTGTCTCTGTGTAATGTGTTTGTGCTGGTTTATTTGGGGGTCTTTTGTCATCAATTAAATACAATCTTGCAGCTAAACGTTATCACCAGCAACGCAAAACCCACAATAACTGTCACATACTTATATTAATAAATGTCATTTCAGGAGCTGTTGTGGAGAAAGTTCTTTTCTTGCTATTAAGTGTGGTCTCGTATCAGAGGTCAGAAACCCTTCCAAACTGTGTGCTGTCCATAGTTGATATGCAATGTTGGGACCATAAGGCTCTGATTGTCTGGAGACGCTTATATAACTATTAAGTTCTCCCTGGCTTGAGTGTGGTCTCATAGAAGAGATCAGAAACCCTTCGAACCTGTGTGTTATCCATGTTGATAAGCAGTGTTGGGTCCATAAGGTTCTGATTTTGTGGAGATGCTTATCTCTATTTTCTCCCTGACTTTAGTGTGGTCCTCACAGGAAGGTCAAAAATCTTTCCAGCCTGTGTTCTGTCCAGAGTTTGACAGGCAGGGCTTGGTTCATAAAGCTTTGATTGTTCCGAGGACCCTTATAGCTACTAACTTTATATTAATACAAGTAAGACTAGAAGTCTCTGTATTTCTGTCCCTCCCCCTTTAATGTGACACCAAGTACAAGCTACCTTCAGTAAAATGCTCTTCCATGAAGAAAGCATTACATTTGTATAAACAATTGCAAAGTAATATAAATCAGTTTTAAATCTCAAGTTTCATCCAGCACATTACAAACTTGTTTCATTTTTACAACAACAAAGCACACAAAAAACTGAAACACCTCCTCAGTTTCTTCTGATTCCCTCTCGTGTTTGAGTTTTGACATCTCATTTACTGTTTCTAAGATTAACTTGTATACTAATGAACGAAAGGCACTTGTCTGAGAAAAGTTTTTCATCAGTTTACAGTGCAATTCAGGCCTGCTACATGTTCAAGTAATTTAGGTTCCAAAATTACTGAAGAGCTATTGAAAATCTTATTTCTGGCATTCCTTCATGAGTGTTATATCATGTCTGGTATCACTGTCAACTTTTTTAGCATTTTTAACAGTTAAGCTAGTTAATTTCAAGTTTTCAGAAACTAGCTGCTTTTTAATGTATGCGATGTGACCTATAGCAATGTTTTCTAGAGGATTACTCATGTCAATGGAATGCTATGAAAGAAGAAAATAAGAACTGAGATTCTGTAAATTTGGAAGAGTAAACTCCTAATACCTTAAAAGGAAACTGAGGTACAATTTTTCAGAAGAGGCAGGTCCATTTTTGTACTGTTGCATTAATTAATGTAACAAAAAAAAAGGCATTCTATTTGATGTTTTGAGATATTTATGCCTTCATGCTGGATTGTAACTCAGCCTAAATTGAGTATATCACTTTAATTAGAATCTATAGGCCTGATATGGTATTACTTGACAACTTCTTAAACCATACCACAGGCCCAACACACTTAATAGCGGTCTTAATGGGAATTTAAAAAGATTAGCTAAATCAGTATGTACAAACATGGTCATCATAGAGATTTCTCATCAACTTCTCATTTATGTTACATTAACCTCTGAAAAAGTTATTTAAACATTAAAATTAATAAATGATAAAACAATAGAAATACTTCATACAAAATAGTTTTATTTGAATCACAACTACTCACAATACCTATGAATATCCCCATTCCAATTGCTACCATGAGTACTGTATAAAATGAGAATAAACTAAAAGTAAAATTAGAATACTCCTTTATAAATTACTATATGTCAAGCTAACAAATGGTAGACTTGTCATATTGAACAACTAAATGTCTAAATGATCATTCAGCACTCATAGTGTAGGGAAAAAACACTAGCTTTGTTGGCTATAAAGCAGTTGCTCGATTTTTCATACTGTCATTCTGCTCTATTAGCAAAGCCTAACACAATTAGGTATGAATATGCAGTAATAACATGCAAATTGTTCCTTCTCAATTGCCCCAAGGCAGCAGTCTCAGCCTTTCAAAGCTTGATTTCTTCTACATCATTACAGGCTTGGCATAATTCATCAGAATTAAAAAAATACCTCAGCCTTATTGCATGTGGCCAGCTAGTAAAATCATCAGTAGTTGTTAACCATTCTCCCTCAATAGGTTTGTTAGCAATGCTGTCCCCAGCTCCCTGCCACTCCTGCACTTGTACATGTTTCCCTTGGGTAATGTTAGACACTACATTTGAGCCTGCCAGAACAATTAACCCTACTGTTAATTAGAATGAAATGTCAGGCGCACAGATGGTACAAGCTGGCACCCTGCCATCCCGCCAACTGCTGCTGAAAGCAGCTACCCCACTGCTGACAGCTGTTCAGCTATGTCCCAAACCAGCAGATGTCAAAACTTTCCAGCTGAGGAAAGCTAAAAAAAAAGCAATGATGGGTGTTTCTAGTCCCAGCAGTACTGATCACTGTTTTACTGTTATTGTAGCTATTACCTGTTGTCATACTGTACCCATCAAGTGGAGGCATCAAGCAGCAAGATGCAAATTTAAAAGGATATCGAAAGTGAATAAATGTAAAACTGCTTTCGAAGCTAATTCTGCACAACTGTAAAAAGAACAATGGAAGAAAAATATATCTGTATTGTCTTTTTAGAATCCATATTTTATCAATTCAGGGTTTATTTTAAACAAAGTTATATAATGATACATTGTTAAAGAGTGTTACTTTGGATATTTGTACTCTGGAGCACGGAAGCCTTTCTTTCTAGTAGCATAAGCAATTTTCATACTTTGTTTTTCTTATGTCAGTTTCATTGAATTTTTCTACCATTATGAGACACCAAGCAACCAGAACACAGTCCCAAGACTTTGATAACTAACTTAAGCTGAAATATATGAATGAAGAATTTGAAGTATTTTCTGGTGTGCATCAGAATTCTTATTCTGGTAACTATGCTTTGTTTGCTTAAATTCCTCTTTGATCTTAGAAAATATGCTTTCATTTTCAGGGATCTTTACATCTAAAAAATAGAGTGGGAAGGCAGATATATTTCTGTACTGTGAAAAATTCTTTATTATGTTCTTCATAGCTTCAGAATTCCTTTAAAAGTTTCTGTCGTGTAACCTTTGGAAAACAAAATACAACTGCAATACTTTTAAGAAATATTAGAGTGTCATTTGTTCTTATGTACTGTCTTAATCTAACTGTTCAGCAAGAAGATAAGATTATGTTCTTACATAACAAAGACTATCATGAGGATCTGAATACAAAAGAAAAGTTTAACATACTTTTGCAAACAGAATTAGAATATTTTGGGGGATTATTTTATTAGTCAGATTACGGTAGTATCTTTAAACAAAGTCTGCACAAATAACTGGTTTTCCTAGAAATTTTTGTGAAAAAATTTTTTGCAAAGAAGATACATAAGGTTAGAACAAATTAAATGTAGCTGCAAAATTAATATGTAACAAAAATCTGTTAAGCCCAGTGAGATGTGCCCATTTACATTTATGAAAACATTTTTCACATATTCCTATTTATCTTCACTCTCAAATATATTGGTTTTGAATCTGTCTCATCTATCCATATGACAGGTATATGATAACGTGAAATTTATATTTAGCATAGCCCTTTCCTTTAGTGTGATATTATTATCTATTTGACTTAGACTTGTTTGGATTTATATATGCTGTTGGTTTATCTGCTTTTAATAAGAAATTATTTGCTTGGATATTTTAATATTAGTTTGGCTCTGGTTTAGATTAGGGGTTTTTTTTCTGTACGGAGGCAGTCAAAATACTAACTTTACAAGGGAGTATCTTAAGAAATAAACATTACGAATACTTACATCATCAGACTGCTAAGGTTTCATTGCATTTCCAGACTGCACTAAAAAGAAATACTTTTACTAGAAATATTCAATGAAAAGAATATTATAGTATTTGGTTGAAAAAAAACAACCTATCAGATTTCAATTTGCTAACTGCAGCAAAATCACAGCTTGCTAGAGGATACCTAGCCATATTCTGCACTGATGAGAAGCTATATAAGCTACAGTTTCTGAGGATCTGAGGAACTGCTTGTTGCAGTAGGCAGAGTTTGATATGAGCACTGACACCAGAATCTTACCAGAAATGAGACTTGTCAGGGATAAACTACTCAAAGTAATTCACAAGACACAACAGACACTGTCTTCAATGACCATAGTAATATTTAAATCTGAGGATAAGAATCAGCCCAAAACACCTCAGTCTTGCCAAGGAGTGTAACACAAGAGAAGACTACTGATTCACTTCCCTTTCTTAGGTCAGGGAGCTTTATTGATTTATTGCCTCTGCTTGATATAATGAGGAAAGCTATTTGTTGGAGGCTTGAAGTATTATTTTGAGGGGTTATTGTATCTTTTGAGAATGTAAGAAGAGACCTCAGGATAGGCATTCTTGCTTCTACTTTGTCTTGATGTGAGAAGAATTTAATAGGAGTACTTGTTGCTATGGCTTATGTGGTGCTTGCTCTGGTCACAAAGGCCCATGGGTTAATTGCTGAACTAGAACAAACCTCAATGTGCAGGTGGCAGAGATAGATAGATAGATAGATAGATAGATAGATAGATAGATAGATAGATAGATAGATAGATAGACAGACAGACTCCTGTATTACTTCTGATGCAGACAGCATGTCTGCTAGATAACAGTAGCCAGGTATACAGCAAAAAAAAAAAAAAAAAAGGCGTCCAGAATGTAACTTGGCAGCTTCCCAACACAGATTTTACCAGTAAAGAAGCAATGACTCTCGCATGACCTCAGTGTTGGCACCCACTCAGTTACTGGGCTGCCTGCAAGCCTGGGCTCTCTGCAGGGTTGACACCCCATCACAGCCCTGCAGTAGTGCAAAACTAAGCTGAAAGTCTGTGAGGTCCTGGGCTGTGGCCTCTGGGAAAGCAGTGCTCAGTACAGCCCACAGCAGCAGCTGCAACACCTACTGATAAATACATAATGGTCAACTTCTAAAAACTATGTAAGGCCATGTGGCAGGCTTCATACAGAGCTATGAATGATGTATAGGGTCCTCCGTGCATTGAAGGATGACTTTGAGGACCCAGCCAGTAAAGAGAAAGGCAGTAGCAGGTCTGCAGAACATCACTACACATCTCTGTAACTAGACAACTTCTTGTGGATCCATCTCAAATTAATAGCTAACTGATGGGAGGAGTCTGGTACTGTCATGATCCACAGAAACAAGTGCCTCAGTTTTTCTGATTGTGCCAACGCATGTGCAACAGATTTCAGCAGAAGACTTTGAAGGGGGTAAGGGCTGCCAACTACAGTTATTCCAGAAATGCAGGACTTAATACCTCACCAGGTAGGGTCTTCATTACCATAAATCCCGCCTCTACATATAGTACAGTCACCTGCTTCACGACTAAAACTCAGTGGAAGCTGAGGGAAAGGGCCATGAACTAAAGGCATACAGGAGCAGCAGCTCCTTAAGGGCACAGCTTCTTCAAACTGCACTTACCTGAACCATATGGGTAAGATATTCCCATAGTGTCCCTCTGCCAACATTTGCTGAGTCTCAGGAAAATCTGCACCAATGGGTTCTAAGCTGTTACCTGAGCAAAACATGAGGTGACCACAGGCATAAAAGGTGTCTCATTCACTTGAGGTCTTCATTTCTTCAGTACCAGTAAATAGTATTTTATATGCTACAAGAAGGTGTCTGTTTTTTTGGAACTGAATTAAATGACCAATACAAGCACTAACTAGCTCCAAACTCCAGACTGAATGAGGACTACAAAAAATATTGGAGGAATTTCAGAAGCTCTACACAAAGCTGGCTTAACAGTACACTAGATTAAATTTGGTCTTATTTGAAATTCAGTGTTATAGAATTGAATTAGTGTTTTGAAGTACTTCTAAGACTTTCTTTGATAGCAAATTAATCCTTGAGGGGTATAATTCAGACAACGTAATAAACAACCAGTGGAGACTTCTCACTGCTTCATACACAAGGATGACACAGAGACATGATGTTAATTAAAGTTGTCAGGTTACAGCTCTGTTTTTAATGAGAGTGTTCCCAAATACAATACTTTTTACAACCCCTGGACAGGAAACATTAGAATCCCATGTCAATTTTTTAGGTAAGTTCCACAAAGACCTAGTCATGGGATCAAAAATTCAGGATTTATCTGCAAGTTATCAGGCCCATAGTTATGGTTGGTCTGGCATGAGAGCTCTCAGATATGGTGAGAATTATTCAGCAGCACAGAAATTCATGTGCTAAGACGCTTGTAGATCAATAATTTGCCACTTAGGTCCCCTAAGCAAGGAGGGAGCAGCACTGACCTATTTTCATACAGCTCTTACCCCTTTTTCCAATACTTTTTATCTTTACCATGAAATCCTTCCTTTCCCTAATAAGGAGGGTATTCTGCAAGAACCAACTATAGCAGGCATATAAAGTAAAAAATAAAGCTGAAATTATTATAACTAGATAAACATCCTCACAGAAGGTTCAAGATTTAAGTCAGTGAAATATCATTTCACAAGTGAGGAGAAATGGTGCTAAATGAAAGAAGGAATTTAAACAAAAGTGATTTTTTAAGAAATATTTTCAGAAACTTTTCTTCTTTATATCACAGGAGAAAAAAAGTAATAGCAAAGAAAATAACATCAAAGACAGTAGCCTCTTTTCTACAGAATTACTTTAGGAAAATTCAAAGTTCGAAATCAGAATTAAGCCTTGCAAGAGCAAGAGTAATAATGCAGTAGAAAACATACTCCTTGGCTAACAGCCAGTCTAGTAAAACTAAAGTCAAGTGTTAAATTTCTGTTTCCTTCTGTTGGGCCAAGATTCAATTAAGATGCACATGAGATTCCTTTTTATACTCTGTTTCTCTTACACAAGAAGAATGACATGGTGGAGCACTTACCATACTAATGGAGAGAGCCACGCCATTTTACGCTAGTTGCTTTTTCAACTTTGGTAAATGAAGGACAAAAAATTGATTTGAAAAACCTAGCAGAAGTGTCTTCCCCCTCCCTTGCTGCTAAGAAAGGTACTTGAACTCGTGCCATCTCACAAACAACTGTCAGATCTTTCAAACCCACAAAGTTCCTCAGGGCATTCAGTACTTTTATATGAATCAAGGACATTGGTTATGTGCTTTGGATCAGAGGGCTGATAATATGCATAGTGAATGCATCTCAGACATAAAGGATCTCATTTATGTTCTCAGGTTATCCTGCTTCAAGTACAAAACAAAGCATAGTCTCTAAGATTCAAGCTCTGTATACTCTCCTAAGTTTAGTCTGTTGTTGCAATGCATGTTCACAGTATCTGAGAACTATACATAGTTCTTACCATAATGAAGTTGCTGATCAATACACACTAGTCCATATTTAGATTGCTATACATGTTTCCAAGCTTCTGTTCAGATCTCATCCAAAAACTAAAAATTTAAAGTACCATAGGCAATGATGATCAGTTAAGCATTTTCTAGTAAAGATTACCAATTTTACTGAACCTGACAATTGGTAATTTTCTAGTGAAAAGCACTCAAAAGTTTTAAGTGTCTCAAATAAGCCACTAAAAGGAACCATAAAAAGGTAAAGTATTTTAACAGATTTTATCCTCACTGTACAGTATATCAGTACATATTCTGAACATGAGTTCTTCTCTTATGTCTACAAGCTTGAGAAAAAAAATGAAATTTCAATGGCTACTATCAATTTAAGCCTGCATTAATGCTGTAGATTTTCTTCAAGTACTTGTTTAAATTAGAGTTGACACCTATTTCAAATCATGCCTTTCTGAAATCCTTATTAATAAGTCACCACTATTTTAAAATATTCATCATCAAAATTAGGTCAGATGATTAAGGGATTATTCCTACAAAGCCTGAAATTTAGAGTGTCTGAACACCCACATTTTCAGTGACTTAACTGGAAGAGGTACTTCCTGAAAAGCCACATGATCTCATGGATTAAGTTTAGGCCTGGGAGTCATAGATTATGAACTTTTTTTCCCCCCATTTCCTTATTTACATTAACAATTAGTATGACTCAGCTGGAAATTAAGGTGTATATAATTTATTCTTTACTGATTGTGGCACTCACAACTTCATAATGTAGAATATCCTCTAGGTGTGAGAAACAATGTATCTAATTCTCCTCTGCTATTCTGTATTCTGTTCAACATGAACTGTGCGTGGATAGAAGCTTGTGGTGGGAGGAAAGGACAGGGACCCCAGAAATCCTGAATGTCTATGTTCCACTAAAATATAATCAAAGCAAAAAATCCCCCAGAAAACCAAGACAGAAACAAAACAAGCAAACAAAAACCACAAAAACAAACAAAAAATGAACACCAACTAAACAACAACAAAAAAAGAAAGCAAGTAGCCTTTGGCNGTATTTTTGTGAAAAATAAGAATGTGGGATACTTCTCCCATCACTTCCCACTTTTTTCTCCTTTCTCCTTTGAGGTAAAATGATTTCCACTAATTTTTTGCTTTGATGCTACAAGATCCTGAATTTGGTAATAACATTCCCCTTCCCTTTCAAGCAGCCATTTCCTTCTTCTCCAAAAGGTTATTACAAGATTGCAGGATGTGTTCCTGTCTCCCTTAGGGCTTATAAACACAAGTCCTCACAAACATAAAAGTGAATGGATACTGTGGCTGAATAACACATTATAATAACAGTACATTACTGAATTTGAAAGTATGACCTATCTCGTATGTTCACAGATTAAAATAAATATAAAAATATTAATGTGAAATATTAATATAAAATAATAATATAAAATATTGATATAAAAATAAAAGTGCTGTACAAAATATAAAATGTACAAAATGTGTTAACATACAAAAACACATAAGCACACAGATATAAATAAATTTAATGTACATACATATACATAGAATGTTATATTTATAAATATAGATCAATGCCCATTACAATATTTAAGCTGAATAATTTCTGAAGAATGATCTAATCAGCTAGGAAGGTTTAAAGGTGCCACGTAACAACACATGTAAGTATGCCCTTACTGCTGATCTTACAATGCACTTAGTATCTTGTACTGCACTAATGCTGCTTCTACCACTACAAGCAATTTATTCCACCACACGTTCATCAAGGGCTCATAAATCAGCATTAAGCCGCTTTTTTACTGAGTTGCTGATTTTTAGCCAGCAGACAGCAGCATTTGGATTCAGAGTCTAATATTGGCACACATATTGATTTTAATTAGTCTAATTAGTTCATTACACTTAAAATCAAACAGACCATTTATTACATTCTGAACTAATGACATACGATCAAGGATTTAATATGATAATGAGCAAGATCAATTATCACTCATAAAGAAAGTCATTAACAAGTATAAACATTGCCTAGCTGAACACTATTACAAATTATGAAGTCATAGCTAGGTCATTTGCATAAACATACTAATTTTATTTCATGATATTCCCTCCAAATACTTTTCATAAAGTTCCTTTTTTCATGAGACTTGATTCATAGCTGTAAACTCAATTCTTACTGTCAGTAATACAATTGTTCACTACACAGTCCTTAAACTCAATGCTATTAAATCCAGCTTCAAGCAAACCAGACAATGTCTGTGGACTGTCTCAATAAATTTTACAGAATATTACAAAAAGGAAATGAGGTTTCCAGGTGTACCAAAGTGGATCCAGGACTATTTCTTTACTGGGGAAAATTCAAGAACTACTTTCGTTGTGATTTGGGATATTTCACATGCAAAATTGAGCTACTGATAGAAGTCAACCCTGCCACAGGGGTTTAGCAGTATAAAGAGAAGGAAGCAGCATCCGTCAGAGTATTTTCACTTTACTGTAGAAACTGCAGATTTCAATCTTTTAAAATACAATTTACAACTTGAGCCATAAGTAGCTAAATATTCTGTCGTTATGTTCTAACCTTAATTCTATTTGAAGTTTTCCATGGTCTGTCACCATCATTATCTATTCTATATCATACAATAGCATCCAAGATGTCAGTCAAAATCATAGCAATTACACTTCCTATTATAGCAGAATGATATCTATGTGGTACACAATAATCAAGACTGTAAAGGATAAGCCCTCAATATGCCAAAATTATTTTTCTCCTGTTCTGGTGTACAATGGTTACTTCAGAATACTTTTCACCTGCTCTTCCTAATACCAGAATACATTTAGTGAATACATGATTAGAGCTACATAATACATGTATGTATCACCTGTCACTCAGAATTTATAAAATGCAGAGGGAAATTTTTTATTTTGTTGTATTTTTTTATAAGAGATTGGAAGAAGTCTCCATTTTACTGAAGGTCTTCAAATATTCCTAATTGTAAAAGCTGAAAGTAACACTCACAGTTCAGTTAGCAGATGTTTAAATTGGATGAATAGAGAAAAAATTGAATTTACTACTACTCATATTAGAACTTTACTCAATAAGAAAAGGCTTTTCAGTATAAAACTGCGTTTTTATTCCACTGAATTATTTTGTTGATTCTTGAAATTTACTTGTTCTAGAAGCAGCACATACTAATACATTTAACCG
>VWZD01013183.1:84561-106156 GCA_013396695.1 Sakesphorus luctuosus
TTTGTTGATTCTTGAAATTTACTTGTTCTAGAAGCAGCACATACTAATACATTTAACAGCATTTAATCCACATCAGTGATTTCTACAGCTACTGTGTTCACCAAAAACTGAAAGCTGTATCTTCAGATACTATGATTAAATTTCTTACAACGCTTCAACCTTTGACGGCATCATCAAAAAATATTCAGTACACATTCATTGTACTAAGCTTCAAACTAAATAAAAACTCAGTAATAATTCTTATGGTAGGGCATCCCTGTAACTAATAATTTAGTAAATAAGCAAAACACAAAGAAGTCAAAATATATAGCTTTGGGGCCATAAAAATTGGAACAGTTCTCCAAGATATTGAGGGGCCAAAGCTGCACCTCCCACTATCCTGCTCCATTAAGTTTGAGACTGGAGGAAGACAAATGATATATAGCTGAGTCATTAAGTGTTTCATGACTTCAGGTTTTATGTGCTTATATGTGTTAGCACTTTAAATTTTGTATATTTATGTGCTTAGTAATTAAGTGGTTATATTCTGGATTCTACTATTTAAATAACTATGTCACTGATCTTCAATACATAATTTTAATGCCAGTTTTCTAATTTTGTATATTTATGTGCTTAGTAATTAAGTGGTTATATTCTGGATTCTACTATTTAAATAACTATGTCACTGATCTTCAATACATAATTTTAATGCCAGTTTTCTTTCACTATGTACATCCATTGTATTTTCATTTTCATTTTTGCCCTTTCTTCCTCTCTTATGTCTTCTACCATTTTATTTTCTTTTCTGCTTCTTTATTCTGAACTCTGACATTTTTTCCTTCCCACTTTCCCTAACTTTCTTTACAGACCTTTGTCTTAGCCTCCTTTCCTCTCCTCTCCTCAAATCAGAGTTTGTGCCAGCATCAAATACGAATGGAAGATGAGAATGAAGTTAAGTATATGGTCAAATCTGCATCAGAAAAAAAAATGGATTTAGTCAAAAATGTTGAAAGAATATACTATTATTATTCCATATAGGATTTATAGGAATGATTTGGAGATATGATTCATAATCCTTTTTTTAAAAAAAAAAAAGCTATCACCACTATCAATAAGAAGGGCATCTCAGTGCCAAGGACACTGTAATAGGTGTACAGTCTGGTTCTCTCTGATCCAGAGGACAAACAGCACTTGGGGAGTCCCTGGGACCAGGACATCACAGCAGCCTCCCCCGACAGGAAACCCGTGGGGATCAGAAGGACCTCCTCCCCTCTCTGTCCTGCTATTCCAAGGTGGGAAGCCCTGTGTGTAAGACCCCTATGCCTTGTGGCTTGGGGGGCAGGGCCAGGGCTCCAGCCAGCCCTGCCCTTGTCTCAATTCCATTGGTTAATGGACCTTAGACCCTTCCCCTTCCTAAGTTTTCACCCAATACATTCCCAAATCTGGCATTTTCCCCCAGAGATCTTATAAAACCTCAGGGATTGTCTCAATAAATGCTCTCTCTTGCCTGGACTCCTGGACTCCTGGACTCCTGGTCTTGTCTCCCTTCTTTGCACCCCCTCGGACAAGGGGAAAGCAGAGACCTCTCTCTTCCCTCCAACGCTGCTCAATGGTCTAGTGGGAGGTGTCCCTGCCCATGGCAGGGAGGTTGGGACTAGATGATCTTTAAGGTCCCTTCCAACCCTTAACATTCTATGATTCTGTGAAAACATCAGAAGCAAAACCTCTGTCACTGAGTTTGTATGATTAACGGACCACCTTGATACAACAGCAGCACTCAAAGTCATTGCACAGAAGCTGAATGAAGCCTCTGCATTGCCATCTGTTGTAGAAGACATTGAGAAGTTGACTGTATTGAAACCCTTTTTGGCCAGAAGGGGCTGCAACAGAGGGTCTGTCTGAAAGTGAACTCCGAAAGCGGTTATAGTACAAACAAACAGAATCACCAGGACCTGGCAGCGTTCATCAGCATACTTGAGTACAACTCTGGGATGAACTGTTTAAATCACTAGTGGTACTATGTAACTTTTTGTTTTCCTTTGGTACAGGAATGGAGGAAAACAAAAGCAATAACTATGATCATAAAAGGTACCTGGGAAATTTCATGAACTACAGACCTCTAAACCAGATGTCATATTGGACACATTAACAGAGGCCACAGTCAAGATCAGAATTAGTGGAGTTCCAGATAGATATGAATTGAGTCCTTTTCATCCCTTTCCCAAAGGATCTCTTATGATCCCTTCTGGAGCAGGTGAAGCAGACTCTACCCACTGATTACGTAGTTGTTACTTATAGCATTCATTTGTCCACATTCATATATTTTGGCCCTACTATTTTCTATAATATCTAATCGTATGAAATGCAAATGAAGGGTAAACTAGGCAGAGAACAGCTTCCAGACAGTCAGACATAAACTCAAAGTCCACTTGGAAAGGAGCCAAGAGTCAGAAGAGATGTGACAAAGACTTATAAATCACAAAGTAGTGTGCAGAAGGAGAGCAAGGAATATTTTATGTATTATCATAACTAAAGAACTAGAAAACGTCAAAGAAAATAATCGAAATTATTCAAAACAAGGAACTACTATCCTTTTCACTGTAAAGATAGAAGTGTGGTAGTAATTACCAGTGCATAGAGGTTGATAGGTTTAAAAAATCACTCAATAAGAAAAACAGAGAATAAAAGATTAAGGGCTACAAACCACAGGAATGTTATGTGCAACTAAGATGAACATTGCTAGGAGATTGAAGAATATTAGTCAAAAATTAAGCACAATATGCTTCCTTTACTGTAAGACTTCTAGTCCTTTCAATCTGGCCACTCTTTAAGAGTTTGCATGTAAACCAGTGCAACAATTCAAATGCCTGCACACTAACTTCTACGAAGTTTATGAAGGAAAGACCTTTGGCTTTTTAACACAGGCCCTAGAGATTTAAATGTTTTGCATATACCGGTTCACATGTCCCTAAAATATAAGGCTCTCAGGATGCTACTAAGATTTCAGTTTTTTTTCCCAAACCAGTCATCTAACTTGATTCCCAGGTTAAAAATGTATGCAATTGTTTTAATTCTCACCTCACATATAAATGCTAGAGATTTTATTTTCTTATTAGTCTAAGAGAGTTAACAGACTATGGATAAATTGGGAAAAATGTGAACATTTTAGATAAGTCCTCTGATTAAAATCTATTTTCTTTGGGTAATTTATGTAAAAGCAGTATTTGACATATTATCAAGAAATCATGATGCACAGATAAATAAGAGAATCACTAAGAACAGCAAAGTATCTCTAACACAGAAGAATAAGGGTACCTAGCAGAACATACAGAAATACACTTTCATAATCAGAAATACACTTTCAGTGTATTTTGTCTGATAATTTAGTTTTGGAGAGACATTTCCAGGTCATCTGGCTTAAAACTGGGTTATTTGGGTAAGTCCTATGCTTAAAATTGGGCTAAATTCAAAGTTAAATGAGGTTGCTGTATTTGTCAGACATTCCACTAGAATGCAGAAATATTACTCTCAAGCTGTAACATGACAAATACTAGTGTAAACTATAGGAGAAAGCTCTGCAAGTTCTTTTTCTTTCTCACCAGGGTCTTACCACTGGAATGAGATGAATGATCTGGAGGAAATTAAAAAAGACCACTCAAAGTCTTGTAGAATTTGGCAAATAAATTGGTGCAGGCAATATGTAGATATTTTTGAGATTTACCATTGATCTATAGCACTATATTGTATTGATGTGGATGACACTCCCTCGCAAAGCTGGCATGTTGCTTGCTTTAACTGTTATATGGTCCCTGGACAGTTAAGACTGTAAACCAGAAGTGCCCAGAAGGTTGGAGTGCAAGGGTCAATGTACTTAAGTTAGTACATTCAACACTGGTCTTAGGCACTGTGGCAATTGGCACACAAGCCACGTATTACAAGATAAAAGCATGAAACTCTGTGCTTTGGCAGAATGTTATTCAGAGGCCATACTTAGAGGCAGCATCCATATATTACTTCAGAGTACATACAGTATGGATATTAAAACTGATAGAGTAATTTGATGATGACTTGCAGCAAAGTGTTCCATCAAGTCCTTAATAAAATTTTAACAAATCCTTCCAGTTACCTTTTCTTACTATCCTCTTTATTTTGGAAAATAACTGTAGAGGAAATAACTTACTAGTGAAATGCATTTCTAGTAAGAGACAGAAATACAAATAGTGTTTAGTGACTGATATTACAAAGCATTTAAAATGCTAACATTCTTTCTTTAAATTTATAGCTAAACACACAATTTTCATTCGTGTTATCCTGACATCTCTTGTCTTAAAACAGCTTTTCTTCAAAGGGTTGTCAAAATAGGCAGCTAAGGTCCGTCAGAGCTTTTGCTCTTTCAGCAAATTGCTTAGAAGCTTCAAATGCTTGGAAGATTTTACTCCACTGATTACAAGGGAAACAAAGTAAGCATTGCAACTTTGAAAGGAATACCTCTTAGATAGTCTGATAGTTGCTTTCAACAAAGAATAGGTCTATGACTCATAATGGATGGCCAAAGGCAATGTTTTTTGATTCCACTGGCCTTTCAACACTCTAAGGACAGAAAGTATAAATCTTATGATTAAGTCATGGGCTGCTAGACTAGACACTAAAAGACTACTTTGTACAGGAAACAAAATAAAGCAAATTAGTAATATAATATAGACTTTCAAACAATAGTTATAATTTTAATGAGCTCTTCTGTGAAGTTCAAATATTTGTAATGGTAAATGAAGGCTATTTTTAACTCTCTTAGATTCCAATTGCTCTCACAGATATTCAAATAATGACCAAATCACAAGCTTCAGACTAAATGGTACAAAAAATGTTTATGTACTACAATATTTGCCATATATTTTACTAAATACATGATTGATCACTTCTATACACTTTCTCATACTTATATCCTCCAGGTGAATCTGCAGCATCATTACTCCGTAACATGTATTTTGTTCAGTGCCTAACTCAAAACATGTATGAAACAAATCTCTTTTTTCATACGTTTTTAATATTACATACTTTCAAATGAAACAAAAGTGAGAATTAAGTTTCTTATAATGGATTTGACTTTCCTGGTCTGTTTGTATATTTCTTGCAGTGCTTCATCCAACAGATCTTCAGCTGTAGTCTGATTGCTGTCACAGCTTTAACTGGAAGAGTGATGCAACCTGCACGAGCTTGTCCTGATTCAGTGGACAAAGTGTAGGTCAGTTGGGGAAAGAACTACAAAACTTCTTAAAAAGAATAAGTATAATAAGAAAACTAAGTTTCTCCATGATTCAAGTGTATTAATATAGGAAGAATCATCTTTATTTCCTAGTTCATTTCTGATATGCTTTAAGCAACATAACCATAACTGACTTTACAGCAGTGGAGCAGTCTCAAACAACTAAATCCTAAATTTAGCTTGTAACAAACTGTTAACGTGCACTTTTAAGCTCTTCATTGTTATTTTTAACTTTTTTCCATGTTTAAAAAGAATTTTACTGTCAAAGGTCTCATGTGTCATTATCAGAACTTCCTCACCATCCTGGCTGACAAGAGTTATAAGGCAATAAAAAGCAAAAGTGCTAAGAGGTATGAGAAAGACCACAGGTAGAAAAGAAACCCAAGAGAAAAGAAAACCACAAACTTGTATGATTGGATTTAAGACCAAAACTCTTGAAGGCTTTTTTGTAAACACAGTCAGCATTGAATGCTGCAGGAGAGGTAATCACAGAAGCCACTCTCATGGGCTCAAAGCCTGTAGCAAGAATAAGTGATGCTGGAAGATGTACAGAGACAGTACCTGTTTTTCAACATGTCAGTGGTTTCAACAATAACAAATCAAAGACTAGTGCTCTGTTCTACCAAGAAAACACTGATGTAACATCCCAAAAGATGCTCAAAAACAAAAATGAAAAATATAGTTTGGGTCTAACAAATGTGAAACAAGAAGTATGAGTTAGAAATACCTCAAAATGAAGCTGTTTTAAATCACACCAATGTACCATGGCATGACTTGCTTTTATGTCAGCCACCTTTTCTGAACAGCTTCACTAGCCCACCAACAGTTCATCTAATCCAGGCTGAGCTACAGATCAAAACTCTCATGTAACTTTCAGTCAGATGACCTAAGAACCACCTGCTTTTTCTATACCACTTGAAGGACAGGAAAAAAAGGCAGTGACACACTTGATATTCTAGTTCCTTCTAAATACATTTGCTGATAGTATCAATCCTGCAATGCAATATAGGATTACAATGCTACAAATGGATGTTGAAAAAAGTGCCCTAATTATATAATCATAGAGCAGTTTGTGTTGGAAGGGACCTTAAAGAGCATCTTGTTCCACCCCTCCTGCCATGGTCAGAGTCACCTTTCACTAGATCAGGTTGCCCAAAGCCCTGTCCAACTGGGCCTTGAACATTTCCAGGGACAGAGCATCCACAGCTTCTCTGCACAACCTGTTGCAGTGTCTCACCACTCTCACAGGAAAGAATTTCTTCCTAGTATCTAATATAAACCTATCCTCTTTCAGTGTAAATCCATTACCCCCCATCCTATCACACCACTCCCTGAAAAATTGTCCCATTCCATCTTTCCTGCAAGCCTCCTTTATGTACTAGAAGGCTGTTCTAATGTCTCCTCAGACCCTTCTCTTCTCTAGTCTAAACAATCCCAGCTCTCTCAGCCTGTTATAGGGGAGGTGTTGCAGCTCCCAGATCACCTTTATGGTCCTCCTCTGGAACTGCCCAAGAAGGTCCATGACTTGAGAGATGGGCTGATTCCAATGGGATGAAGTTCAATAAGGCCAAGTGCCGGCTCCTGCACTTTGGCCACAACAACCCCAGCTACAGCTACAGGNTGGGGTTGTTTAGCCTGGAGAAGAGGAGGCTCAGAGGTGACCTCATCACTGTCTAGAACTACCTGAAGGGAAGTTCTAGCCAGGTGGGGGTTGGTCTCTTCTCCCAGGCACTCAGCGATAGGACAAGGGGGCACGGGCTCAAGCTCTGCCAGGGGAAATTGAAGTTGGAAATCAGAAAAAACTTCTTTGCAGAGAGAGTAATCAGGCATTGGAATGGTTTGCCCAGAGAGGTGGTGGATTCACCATCCCTGGAGGTTTTTAAACTGAGATTGGACGTGGCACTGAGTGCCATGATCTAGTAAATGGACTGGAGTTGGACCAAGGGTTGGACTTGATGATCTCGGAGGTCTTTTCCAACCCAATCAATTCCATGATTCTATGGTTCTATGATTCTTTGATTCTATGTCTTTATTATGCTGGCAACCCCAGAGCTGAACCATCCTTCAGGTGAGATCACACAATCTAACGTAACCTTAGACCTTCAGAATATTGATATGGGAGCACCACAGTAATCACAGATACTTTCTGAATTTCAAAAGGTCTTACTCAGAAGTTTTTATCACCTATGTATACACCAAAAAAAACTCATAGCAATCTCAACCATCATCTAGTTCCTTCTCCACACAGGATTCAGGCAGCAAAATGATGACTTTTGACAAAAAAGGGGCAATATGTTGAAAATTCCTGTACAGAACAACTGAAAAAAATCTAGCTTACTGAAGAGTAAATAACCTTACTGACTTGCTTGTTTGTTTTTTACGTGCCTGCATGAGACTGAAAATAGACCTTCTACATAAACACAATACAAAGAGTTCTACAAGGTCACATTTTGCTACTTAGAAATAAGACTGGTAAAAAGACAGTTGTACACCAATCACAATTAAAACATATGGCCATTTTGACATAAAGAGAGGCTATAAATTCTTTGTTAGCATTTCTAAATATAGTACTGTGAATGTCAAGTCAAAATAACACATTTATCTTAATGGAGGTTCTGGCATATTGAATGAAAACCAAACCAAACCAAACCAAAAGTTTAATTTCCAGCAAGCTGGGTTTTCCTGACAAGAAAAGAAACATAAGCCAACCCTTCAAAAACCTGTTCAGCAAAATAAGTCAAACACACAAAATAAAATCACCTGATTTGGTGAAAAGCAAGTCAAGATTACTTCTTTTGTTTAAAAACAATAATAGAAGGATAAACATCAGCAATGAAAGACCACCTCTGTTCATGGGCTTTTCAGGTTCTCAGAAGAGAATCACTGTCCTCCTTCTAAGTCCAATTTGTGTTTCTCCGCAAATCCCCTCCTTATTCCTGCATGCATTTTCATGTCTGAATTTTTCCTATTCTGCTAAGGGTTGTTCCAAATTCAGTACATGTGAATATCAGATGATAGCTTTTAAAAACTTTTTGGATGAATTGGAGGGTATCACACTTAAATATGTCCAAAGTTTATGATCCCTGCTTTAAGCAGTGATGCACCACTCACAAAAATTTATCTGCAAATGATAAACAATATGACTTAACAATAAAAATTATTAATTTGCTTATCAGGGTATGGACTAGCTCCTAGACAGAAAAAAAATGGAAAAGTCCTTAAGGGCCTCAATGCCTTCTTCACTCCAGGAAATTTTAACTGCGTCTAAGATTGACTATCAAGCTTTAAACACTGTCTCCCATATCCTTATACCCAGTGCAATGTGTAAATCTGGATTCATGGACCACTTGCCAAATTAAGAAACTGTTGGATAGTCCATACCAAACCCTACCTGGAGGCCGGCAAAAAGTGAAGTACTTAAGGCATCTGTACTGGGACCTGTCCTGTTTAACATCCCGAACAATGACCCAAAGGAGGAAAGAGAGTACGCTCTCATGGAGTCTGCAGATGACACCAATCTGGAGAAGGTTCCATAGATATGCTTGAGGATGGGGCTGCTAGTCAGAAGGACCTGAACAGGCTACAGGAATGGCCAAACACAAACTGTAGGGCAAAGGCTGTCCTCCAGATGGGAAAGAAGAACCCCTTGTGCCATTATAGGCTGAGGGTGGGTTCATCGGGAGCAGTTCTAACAGAAAAGACCTATGTTAGCAAACAGTGAACTGAAATAAGCCTTCAGCATATCCTGGAAGCAGAGGCAGCCAGCATCATCCGAGGCCACGTGGAGCACAGCCAGTAGATCAGAGAAGTGATTATTCCCCTTCAGCACTTCATAGCAGTACTTGCCAGCTGGCATCTAGAGTAGCACATTCTATTTTGTCATCTCCTCTACTACAAGAAAGCCACTGTTAAACTGGACTCTGCTCAGTAGAGTGTCACCAAGATGGTCAGGGGATGGAGCACATACCCTGTGACACACAAAGAATGCAGGGAAATTTTACCCTGTGGGCCAGTCAAACACTGGAACAGGTTGCCCAGACAGGTTTATGCAGACTCCATTCTCGGAGGTTGGCAAGGCCAGGCTGCATAAAGTCTGACTTACAGCCTATGCTGCCTTGCGAAGAGAGATGGCCTCTTTAAGTCCCTTCTAACCCAAACCATTATGCAATTCTATGATAATCTCTAAGTTTGAAACTGATCTACACAATCAATCTCAAGACCTAAAGATTTAAGTCATAACAGGCATCAGAAGAGCATTTTTATGTAAATATTATTGCCATTAATTCACATAAGTGGGAAGAAATCTTTTCAGCAGAATTTTCACTGAAAACCGCCTTGCACTATGGTTTTGGATTGTCTACTGAATTGAACAATGCTTGAAATGGACTAATGTATAATCCATCAAATAACATCACAAATGTGCAAGCCATCATAGGGCCCCAGAGACTAGTTAGACTTTTGTAAGCATTCAGCTGTGTACCTTAGACATTTTGATTAAGACACTAAAAAGATACAAAAAGAAAAATGCTCAGAGTCTTTCAATCACAAGGATGTTAAAAAATATCTGTCAGTGTTGGAGACTTGCCTTTGATGGCAATATTTCATCATCATGTTGTGTATCAGTACTTCACAGAACAGAATACTCAGAACGGAAATATTTATTCACTACATCTGCCATTTTGTAAAACACGGACATTTCCTTAAAAGACCGTGTTTTTTGCATGTGATTTTTTTAATGGCACAAAGACAAAGCTGTGTCTTTGAGAATACCCAGCCAAATGAGCTTAATAGACTTCTTTTTCGTTCTTCTCTGGTTTTGGTTTGTCTGGGGCTTTGGGGTATTTTTTTCTTGTTGTTTTTGCTTTTGTTGGGGTTTTTTTAAGACATCTTTTCAATAAACTGTGACTTCAATTTACAGGAGGAAACTGTACCTTCTGGAAAAGGAACAAAGAGTTGTACTTTTCCAAGCATGTGCCTGGCCCTTGGTTACATTCAGACCACTAGTTGAAATCTATACTAAACAGGCATTCTGGGAAATGTAAATCCTGACAGAAAAAAAAGTATATACATAAATAAAATGTCTAAATTATCTTTATTAACTTTAGCCTGTGCTGCAATCTTCTACATTCATAGTAATTATCAGAATTAATTTACCTTAATAACTCAAAGTACCCTTTAGTTCCTTGACATATTCCTTTGTCTCCAACAAGTTAGAAAGAAAAGTTTGATTAGAGCCTGTCAAAACATTACTTAATAAAATAGTACAGCAAGGTATGATTTACTGAGCTGGTTTTGGCTGGAGTAGAGTTAATTTTCTTCATAGTAGCTAGTGTGGGCTATGTTTTGGATTTGTGCTGGAAACTATTAATGATTCGGGTATGTCTTAGCTATTGCTGCACGGTGCTTGTACAGCATCAAAGCCTTTTCTGCTTCTCACCCACTCCACGAGGGAGCAGTTGGGAGTGGACAAGGAGTTGGGAGGAGACCCACCCAGGGCAGTTGACCCTAAGTGACCACAGGGATAATTGATAACAGCATATAAAGATGGGGGAAAAGAAGGAAAGAGGAAGTGCCCAGAGTTACAGTTCTCAATTTCCCATGGCACCACTATGTGTGATGGAGCTCTTCTTTCCTGGACATGGCTGCCTGTCCATGGGAAGTGGTGAATGAATTCTTTGCTTATTTTCCCTTGAGTGTATGACTTGCTTTACCTATTAAAATGTCTTTACCTCAACCCTTGAATTTTCTCACTTTTATTCTTCCCATTCTCCTTTTATCCCACAGAGGGCAGGGTGGGAAGAGTGAAGCAGCAATTGTGTGGTGCTTAGTTGCCTGCTGGAACCACAACATTTACAAAATGGCACCAGTTATAAATTAGCTCCGAATCCGTACAATATAAATGAATTTGTAGACCTAGGTTGACATCAAGGTACATCAAACTAGACATCTTAATCTCAGAGGTATAATGGCCAATCTTTGCGAATGAAGATTTGGGAAGGGCTCACCCCATGTGGGTGTGCCCTCTGAGCCTGCGCAGTGGGTTTTTTAGGTGAGGCACAGTGTGCGCAGAACTGGCCCCACCGTTTAAGTCCTAAGGTTCATTTGCCACGGCCAAGCAAGCTTGAACAGTGACAGTGAAGTCTCCTTAGGACTATCTACAGCACCCGGTACTAACCGGGGCTGACCCTGCTTCACATCCGAGATCTGTCGAGATCGGATGGCAGGGAGGCATTGAACTGCCGGGGTCGCCCGTACTGAGACTCGAACTCACAACCTTGGGATTCAGAGACTGGAGTACTCTCCACTACGCCACGGGACCGCTCCTCTCAGAGGTATAATCACACATTAAAGAACATCAACTTGTTGCAGAACAAAACTCTCAAGAACAGAAAGAAGACTGGAGGGGGGAAAAAAAAGCATTCTATTCACTTTTTGCCAAACAAGTTCAAATACATTAAGGAACCTAGCAGAACAGAAAGTCAGACTGTTGTAGCAGTGGAACAACAGAGCCTCTCTTATGGGTTTAGCTCAACCTAACACTTCTCACAACATGTTTAATTTGACCTGATGCACTTCTCACATCCAGACACCTATTTGACCACATTAACCTGCTCATGCAGTTCTTCCTGGAAAAAGTAGTCAGCCATCCTCAGCAGCACCCAAGAAGCACTGCCACATGCCTGTATGTATGCAACTCATTCAAGGTTTCTTTATCTTTAGTAAGCCTTTCTCTTTCAGATGTGAAATCCAGACATTTTCTTGACTTACAGCTTTCTAAACCTGTTAAGGTAGTTTTGCTGGGTTCTCATATGCTATTTATGTTTTACTATAGTAGGTTGCAACTCTTGAAATGACTGGTTTTATTTTTAACTAATTCCTGGGACGTGGTGTTTTTTTTTTTATTTCATAGGGGGTTTTAAGATCCTAATGAATACTCTGGTACTTATTTAGTTTTAGATTTTTACACCATAGCAGCAATCAATTCAGTGAAAAATACCTGTCTAAAATTGATTACAAAATTACAGAGATGCTACCTTTAAACATACTTATTGAGAAAAAAATAAACCAAAACCAAAAGCACCAAGAAACCCCTAACAATTACCAAGTTTAGTCTTGACCTGTACTGACACCTAAAAAGACTAACATACATTTCTTTATATTAAACAACATAGTTTGTTACCTTGAAGTCTTTTTCAGACATTTGTTCATATTATTTCCTCTTTTGCCCAAAACTTGTGCTGGAAATTCTTGCAAGTGCCTGAAATACTATGCCAATTCTTTTCTCTCTCTCAAGCATACAGCCTGCTATTACAGTGAAAACCACTTGCTTTCCCATATACTGTATAAAGATTTAAAGTGATTTAGACTCGGTATATATTATATGAGACTTAAGAGTCTTAAGAATTTGACATTCATATTGGTGCTATATAGAATGAGGGCCCTAAATAGTTATTCTGTTTCTCTAAGTGATATTTATAATATATGTCAGTGCAAAATAAAAAAGAACATGAAGAAACTATTTGGGGGGGGAATATACCAGAGAAAACATTTTCTGTAACCAAAAGACTGTCACCTAACACTCAGAACACACCACAACAGAATAAGGGGACTTCAAGGGACACATGAACGACCACAAGATAAAATTGTTACATTCCTTTAATTTGGTTTATTTTTGCCTTGAAAATAACTGTTAATAAACCATGTTTTTAAGTCATTTATTTTTGTATAAAATCATTCTTCAGTAATAGATATATTCAAGTTCGAGTTTCAGAATAGCTTTATTTGAAAGAAAACAAGAAATTATGAGAATTCTGCACTTGTTTATGAAATATGCTATTACAGGAATTCAAAGTACTTTACTGCTTTGAAGTTGGAATCTGAACATAAAGTTTAAAAGTCACAATTTACTTCTGTAATATTTACGCTGATATTTTCATGAAAATTACTTAAATAAGTCCCCAAAATGTGGTTATTTTAAATTCATTTATTCTTCTTAAAATCATTACAAATAAGCATATATTATCACCTAGAGAAAAATACATACAGTAGTACTGTGAAAGTCAGATATTTTGAAACTATACAAAGTATATTTTATAGAAAAAATCAAGCTATTGATAAAAACAAGTGAAATTGATGTTATACTTGGAAATTAATCCTCCCCCACCTTGAAACAGAGTTGATTCTATTAAAACTGATAAATGAAATGGAAATTAAAATTTTAATGAGGTGCTTGTTAATCCATTTGTTCACATCTAATTTGAACTTGGTTAAATTGCTACTTATTATGAATACTATAGATATGATTCCTTCTAAATCTCAAGGGCAAACAAAATGTTAGAGGACTGCTTGTCCCAAGATAGGTCCACAGTATATTATCCAAGCTTCTGAAATTAAGCACTGGAGCTATTTCCTGTGATACATTTCATTTATGAAAATTAATGACATTTTAAAGCAGTTGGTTAAGTCCTTTGACATGGTAATTGTCCATTCCAGAACAATAGAAGAAATATAACCAAAAGGAGACTGCCTACCTGCCACTGATCATTTCCAAGACTAGAGGGCTTATTTGTACCTATTGCGATTCCCAAGGACTTTATCAAGCAATATCATTTCTCTTTGTAGGATTTGGGGTTAGTTTACCCTATTTATTTCTACTTGATATGTGTACAGGAATTTGGTACAGAAACATATCAATGATTTTTTTCTGTTTGACTATGACAAACAGTAAAAAAAAATATAACCTCACCTAGAAGACAGCACTCAAACTACAATGTAGAAAGCATAGGTCTGGATGTGAATTTTACATAAAACCAAAATGCAGAGCAATTGCAATAACGAATAATGTACAATTTTCTAATAATTCCAAAAAAACCCAGTATACTGCAAGGAAAATGTGTAGGATTACATGGAAATGTCACCATCAGAGTTGCAGAGATGATTCCCAAAATGGGTCCCTTGGCTTATGTATTATAACATTGCCATCATTTATCTGGTCACAGATGATATTTCAAGTAGTTTTGTATGTTTATTTTAGCCCACAACCCTAAATGATTTAAAATAAGTAGCTTTTGCAATCTTCATTCAACATTACAGCTTTGCATTTGTCTTATTATCAGGATGTTAATAATAGAACATTTACAGCATTTCAGATTTTTAGCAAAATTCATCTGAGTTCAAGTCACAGAGCTTGGATGTTTTGCTTTATATGTGATAAACTATCTTTTCTCCATGGATTGCACTTTAATTTTACTAACGTAATTTGCTACACTTCTAAGAATCTCATTATATAGTACAATGTTTCTATAATGTGATTCATGAAATTGCTATCTTATAAAGTAGCTATGTTTCTTGGCATTAGAGCCCATTTTATGGCTTTTCCAAAGTTTTGGGTTTGGTGGTTTGGGTTTTTTTTACTGGAAGCATTTATGTCCAGGTAAGTTCATGCACAGTCTAAGTAGTTTGTTCTGCTGGCCATGTAATATTTAACCCCAAAAGTTTTTTCTTTTCTTGGCACTTTCAGCAGTATATCTTATCAGAAAATAAAATTTTAGGAACCAAAATAATTTACCAAATTATTAAAACAAAATTTAACAAAGAGCAATCCTTAGGGAACCTAATAATGATGTACTTACAGTCTGATAGTTGACCTTTCAGCATTACATGTTGTCTTCCTTTACTAATCCTTTAGCAACTTTATATTCCTTTCTGTTCTCTCCACTCTGTATTTTCATAGCTGTATCATCTAAAACTTAGTCAGAATTCTAAATCTGCTTACATATGTCTGTAGTGACACAATCTAGAAAAAGGAAAAAATATAGACAAAGGATCCTTTCAGCTGAAATCTAGATCCAAGATTTGGCACATATTGCCATCACTCTGCTACCTCTTGTGCTCAATAAGAGTTGATTTTTTCCTCTTCATAGTATGCTTATACTTAATCAAAAGTAATTTGAATAAAATACATTAGGAATAAAGTTTAAAACTGCAAGAAAATAAACTTTTGGATAATTAGCAAACCCCTGTTAAATAAATGCTGTTTAATCTTGGGGCACTTCGATAAGAAAGAAAGATCCATGGAAAAAACAGTAGCTATTTAATATCACTGATACTACTCTAAGTGAACCTGTTTCATTCTGTACTGATATGAACATGGAGCATTTATAAATTCATTTATCCTATCTCAGTTGAGGAGGATGCAATGAACAGCTGCAGGGTAATAAATCTCTAAAAGCACAGCGTATGTTTTGTAAGGGAACATCTGTTTACACTTTGGTTACAGAGTTAGTCTATTCATTTGTCCAGTACTCTCTTCTATAAAAGTTGTTCCTTGTGACTTCAAAAAAGTGAGTGCACATCTACTATGACAGTAAATCTGGAAACTTCTAGGGAAGGAGAATTCCCTCAAATTGATCTAATTATTTTTTTCTTTATTTCAGTTTTCTTGCAACCAAATACTAATGCAGAGATTGAAGGGATTTAAGATATAAAAGAAAGGAAGAACAGTGCACGGGAGTACACTGTCTTATTTCCCAAGCCCCTTCATCTGCGACATAAAAACTCCTAAACATTTCTGGAAATATTTATATGTTGAATAAGTAGCTTAGCCTAACTTTGTTTCCCTTTGAGTTAGACAATTGAATTCCCTATATTAGATTAAAAGATGTTACAGGTTACTCACAGAACCTGTTGACAAAAAAACCCTTCTCTATCATATTGCCCTGAATATAAGAAAATGTATATTCTTTTCCAGAAAGCTTTTTTAAAAAATCCAACTGAAATCCAACTTGCAGCAAGTTCATAAAGGACCAGAAAGAGCCAGGGGTTAAGCAGGCAGCAGCCAACTGTTGAGTTCCATGCTCAGAGGGCTTTGAATTAAGCAACTGTTCACCTGCACATGCAAAATGGCTCATCTGGAAAGTATATCATCACATAAGGAAAAAGGCAGGTGGGGCTCAGGGGCATACATAGAGTTGGGAGTTTTATCTATGAAGAGTAACTTTTCATGATTGCTGAGGTTTTTAGTTTGCATAGGGGTTTTTAACTTTTCTTTGAAGATTGCGCTATACTGGTGGCAGCTTCAGACAATAAAATATGTATGTTTTAACACTGTGCTGAGAAGTAAGAAACATAAGTAAAAGTTTCAAACCCAAGGCTGCACTGTTAAGTATTGGGGCTGAGAAACTGGACATTCTTTGCAAATTTTAGACCCAAACAGGACAAGTTCAGGATTCCCATTAAATTATAGGCAGACTGCTAGCAAAAGTCAAACACCCTCAGTGGAGCAAATCAGTGGGACCAAGGAGAAGAAGCCTCCAAGAATAGTCAGTCATGGGCAGAAAAATTTTCTGTCTAATATAGTTGAGTATATTGAAGAGTAATAATATTCTTCTAGAGCATGGTTTAAGTGGAAAGTTGTTGACACACTAACTTTCCCCAGGTTTGAGTCCCACTGCCTGCATTTCTACACAATGTGCACACAACAGTCAATCTGCAAATGCACAATTCACTGAGTCCAGACAGCATCTGATTTATAAATTTCAATTGTATTCCATGTGCACTATAAATATCTAATCCCTTCCCATAACTGAGGGCTAAATAACAAAGAAATAGGTAAGAGCACATTGCCTTCCTCAAATAATTAATTCAGCCCATAGGTAGTTCTTGGCTGGCATCTTCCTTGACAGCATAGCAAACTTCAGCAGCTGATGCAAGGTAGGTGAATAACACAGTGACAGCAGCTAATTCCTTCCATCCCTCCTCCAAGTAGCCATTCCCACTGTGCTTCACAGAAGATAATAACTGAAGGCAAACTACACAGCAGGGAAACTGTGTGGGCATGTTGGATGCAAATGAATTTTGAAGGTGAAGCACCTTGACACAGGTAGAGCATATGCCTTTCCTTGCTTTTGACTTTTTTGTGTACCTCAGACCAAGAATCACCTACTGAGTTTATAAATGTGTACTGGCTTTAGAACAGAAGCCTGATCCACAAATACAATTATTTGATAATGTATTCTTGTTGCTGAGATCTCCCTTGCTGCTGATCTGGGGGATGGGGGGATTACTTCAATACTACTGAAGAAATAAGCTTATTAGTACTATCATTTCTCAGTCCTGTGCTATGTATTGTTTCCTATCACTTCAATCAAGTTCTCTTGAAAGGATAACGCCTTTCCCAGATGGTAAGGAAGTGCTGGTGCTGCGTTTATACTGGAAATCCCTACAAACAGTGTGAAAGTGTTTTAATTAAGAAAGAACAATTACAGTTCACCACAGATCAAAAGGCCACACATTAATAGATTTTCAATATTACTATTCACTTTTCAAATCCAGTAAACATCACTGAAGAAAATGATAAATATTTAAGCTTTCAGCAAAGAAAGGTCAAATTATTTTTCTGCTTTTTATCTCTCAATATTAATGCGTATTTGCAAGGAATATTTTATGGAGAAAAAAACAGACAACAAAACTCAGAAGAAACTGAAGCTTGCCAAGAAATTACTCTACAGATTTCTTCATCAAACCATATTAAAATAACTATTTTAACTTTTACAGCATCCACCAGACATCAACAACTGTAGCAACATTAAGCAAAATGTATCAAAACATGGTACATTTATCACTTTCCAAGCATGTATTTTTGCATCCTAAGTCATAATTAACAAAATTTCTAGCAATCCTTGTAAACACAAGAAATTCTACTTTCATTTTCATGTTCATCTGCTGAAAATTAGACCTATTGAGTTCCATGTTTGGTAAAAGATACCAAGATTTACAAAGATTAGCTGTGAATGATGAGAACAGCAAAGTTATGACAAAGATGTGTGGAGAAAATTCTCTCTAGTGAAAAAAAAAAAGGCAGTTAGACACAAAAGCTGATATGGAAACATATACAAAATATCTCTTTTTAGCCCATTTTCTGTTCTTAACAACAGAAATATTTAACAGGAGATGAAAACCTAAATTAGGTAAGTGATACCACCACAAAGACAAGAATTTTGCTAGATACAGGTTATGAGGATGGAGCTGAGGGACCAGGCTCAAGTACACTTCAGCCTCCAGTATGGGGACAGCAAGTTACAACTGAGCGACTTGTGGATGCCACGTTATTTCACAAACATTCATACAGAACTTTAACACTTTCCCATTAGGCTAAAAAAGTTTAAAAAAATTAGGCAGAATATAGACATATCCATCAGGATTTTCCTCTCTCTGGGACTCTCAATTAAGAAAAGGTACAAAGACAATATCCAAAGGGTGCTGGATGTATCAGTAAAAGGTGGGAAGAGTACAAGTATGTGAGACAGTATTTTGCTCTAAGTAACAATGATTAGGTCTTCTACCTATAGATTTTAAGTGCCATATACCAAGAATGGAGATTGTTTTTCATAGAAAAGAGTTTAGTCAAGCACAGGAATCCCTCTAAGACCCACAGCATCTAAAAGTCTTGTATTTGCTGACCTACATAGTCAGGAATATTAAGTTCATTGCACTAAAACTTCAGATTATATTATGGAAAGCCAACAAATACAAGTTTCTTAAATCTCAACATATTTGAGAGGCAGCAGAAACACACGCCATTTATTTCCAGTGCTTTCATCTCATGTGTAAACAGGGCACAGAGGAATTGTGGGGACATGGTTGAATGTAGCCTGCAACAAAATATTAAGCTAAGTGAATAATGACATGAATTCTTGAGGCACCTATTGAAATTAGCAGCTAGTTGGGTATTTTTCTCAAAATCAAAAAGGATAAACTCTGTATTAGGGGACACACTGAGAATACATGCATGGCAGATTCAACCAATCAAAGATGTGATGCCTTAAAAAACCTCAAAATCCTCATGTTCCAGAAGTGGTTCCAAAAAGTCCTTGACCTGCAGCAGCCATCATGCGCCCACATGAACAATATTGATTTCCATTTTCTTGGACTTTTAACCATATAAGCAAGTTGCTCTGTATTACTACGTAGAAGTGAAAGACAGCAAGAAATGCTTTAAGCTAACTATGAAATGACACCCTGAAATTGTTTTCCTTACTGTTACAGAAAATGGTCGTGGTGTTTACAGCAGGCCTGTGTCCTGCAGATGAAGAAAAAGAAACCACACATGTGACACAAATATTTTGCCCTGGATATCGGTATTCTACTCTTACCTGACTAAATTGGAAAGAGATGGAAATAGCTCAGTCCTTAAATAAAGCACAAGACCATCATCATGAAGAATGGTAGTTCATGCAAGACCACAAATCAGGTCCATCATGACATGGAACATCAATACAGAATTGCACTTGAGTGTAATTAAGTACTATAAGTATGATTAAGGTTAATTCTGTCTCATTAAATAAGAACTGACAGACAGCACTTTGCATCAAGAAAATTGCTGGCATTTGAAGATGGCAGTTTGCAGTTCACTTGAAAGTAACACAGGGGATGCGAGAAGTTAATGAGTCCAAACAGGAAAAGATAAAATTGCAAAGAAAAACTGCAACGGTGCAAAGCAGGACTGACAGCCATGGCTGTTGCCTCTTAGAAGTCACTTTTAAAGCTTGTAGTATAGGGAAGCAATGCATCATACTTATTCGCAGAAACTGTTGGTGACAAGTCAATTCATACCTCTACAATTTCTGGGATTTTTATTGTGAGGTTTCTTATCTTTCTTTTGTTTTTTATTATCTTTCAAAGAAGATTCACATGACCTGGACTTTTCACTTTCTTGTCCATATTCCAATATGTATTTCTGGCACATATAATTGGATCAGAAAGGAGGTCTTCAGACAACACATTATGGCTTACAGTTTGTGGGTAGATTTGAGATCAGACAGCTAGGTAAAATAAAGTCACTCATGTCTACAACAGAAATCTAAAGGGAAAACGCAAAGGCTTTGTCCAGAAGTGTTTATATGTTTAGGAATAATTGAATATATGTGATCACCAAGACAAACCAGGATGATGATTTTTGGAAGACAAAGTAGATAAGAAAATATCACTGGAGCAGCTGTAGTTTGCTTTCAAACATGCATGCTGCATGAACACATTTGTGATAGGAGAATAATGGCCAACTAGTACCAGTTGCCATTTACTAGTATTATCCCATGAGAAATAACAATGTTGCTACATCAACCTTCTTTTATACAATGTTTCATTAAAAAAAAAGTTGCAAAAAATTTACTTAGCCTTAATATTAGGTGAGATATTTGCATACCCAGCCCAACTCATCACTGTAGAGGTAAGGTGTTGGGTTTTTTTTTCTTAGATAGAAATGTTGGAAGTAACCAAGAATGCATCTGTGTTCCTTTAGCTCTGTGTTCTGGAGTTACTAAGTCTATATTGTGACACAGGGTATTGGATGGCTGTGGCTACCTGGATGGAGATAAGTGTGACATGTGCCAACAACCATACTGCTTCTAATAGAGCAGAGAATCTATTTCTCTCATGCAGTCTGCTTAGTCTTCTCAACTCTCTTTAAAACTACTGAATTGGGAACACATTATTCACTCCTTCCTATGAATCAGAAAATAAATTCAGCTGTATTTATTTAGAAAAGGAGGAAGAAGTAATAATTATGAGGAAAATGGTAATTGTATTAGCATTTAGGCCTCCATGTTTTAGTCACCTGGGTCAAACTTTGCTCATCCTATCTAAACATTAAGACACAAATGATTGGGATTTTGGCTGGTAAGGCAGTGCATAAGTTAAGGTATTATTTTATTAATTTTAAGGTAATATCTTTGACTGAGCAAGTTTATCAATCTAATGCCATATGAGCACTGAATAACATGCCTTGGAAAGTGCAGCCATGCTTTGTGTTTCATGCTCAGGCATGATCAAATGCCTCCAGTTCTGAATTTCAATAAAAACTTGTTCTTTTTCAACTTCAGTGAAAATACTTCCTCTTGGCTGAAAATTAGACCAAAGTCTCCAGTGTTCTCAACTAAAGGAGACTAAGCTCTATATATCTGAACTGGAAAAGAATAAAACTAATGCTTGCCATTCAAGACACATAATTCACTATCTATGTCCTAATTTTTGCCTAGTTGAGAGACAGAATTTCAGATACCTAAGTGAATACACAATTCACAAAGATCAGTGACACTGAACCTGCAGCATCGTATTAGACTTTGTTGTGGAATAGGGGTTTCTTTGTTGGAATCCTGTTGATTTCTGTATAGCATGTCCATTCTGCGCATAAAGAATATGAAAACAAGTTTGGTATTAGCATCTTTAATAATATAAAACTCAAATCTGACTAAGACAAAATGTAAACAAAATATTTGGAAACAGAAAAAAAACCAATATGAGAAACTCATGCCAAGCTGCATCAAGGAACCACAGAAGTGGCTTATGTGGGGACAT
>VWZD01013183.1:126198-141153 GCA_013396695.1 Sakesphorus luctuosus
GGCAGAGCCCGGCGTGCCGAGCCCTGGCGTGCCGAGCCCGGCGGCGGCGCAGGTCAGTGGGGGCGCGGAGCGGGCGGGACGAGCCGGACGGCGGCGGAGAGCGGGGGCCACGGCACCTCCCGCCCCCCGGCAGGCCTGGGCAGCCCCTCCGGCTCAGTCTCTAGCTTTCTTTTTGTAAGAACTTGTGCCGGGCCTCTCGCGGTCCCCGTGCGCCTCCGTGCCGCGGATCCCGCTGGCGCTCGGACTCCGGGTTCTGCCGCAGCGTGCAGAGGGACAGCAAGGGATCCAGCTAGACCCGGGCGTGCGGAAGGAGAGGACGAAGTCTGGCGACGAGGTCCGTGGAGAAGAAAGGGTGTAATACCCTGTCGGAGGAGTATTTACCTCTGAATTGTTAGTCTGTTGTTACTTCAGAGACTGAAGCATTTATAATCTTCAAGGGTTTTCCCTATGACTGCGTGCTATAGATGCCTATAGGAAACCTGTCAAAGGTGAGGGTGGCACCTTTCCACCCTGTGTTAATCCAGTTTTGAGCAGCCTTTAAGTAACAAACCATTGGTTTTCCAGTAAACGAATGTGGATTTATTCTGAATGGCCAACGTGTTTTGACAGAGAGATGAATTCTGCTTATGACATTGCTGGAAACCACAGCTCTGTGTATAGATACACTTCCTGTGTGATCTTTGACCTGTCAGTGGGAGGGAGGCAAAGATAAGTACAGCCAAAGGCCGTATTTTGATTTTACTGGAATTCAGTGAGTGCTTGTGAAACTTTTTTGAGCTGTTACTAACATATAGTTCAGCAATAGTTGCCCATAAGCTTTTCTCTTTTAAGACTAATACTATTTTGATTCTTTATTGAAGATATATTTTATCAGTGCGCTCTTCTACAGATTCTTTTTCATCTCTGTGTTTCAGTTTCTACTCAGCAGCAGCTTGTTTTTCAGTTCTTGGATGTCCGTCATGACTAGTTTATTTAATTAAGTGATTAGTAGAAAAACAGCTAATAGTGTCATTGCTGGTACTTTAATTAGAGGAGCAAGTAAATTGTTAAATGGAGTAAAAATTCACATCTGATTTTGATTTTTTTAATGTTTTTTCATGCTGCATGAAGTCATCAATTTGAGTGACTTGCTGTGGAGTTAAATTCATACCTGTAAGATATATAAATTAACTCACTAAAAGGGCGGTTTTTTCAGTTTTAATTTTTGGTAGAAATTGAATAAACCAGTAGGGCTGCTTCAATCTAATCAAGAGTACTGGGAGGATTTGACTCGTACGTTTTATAAGTGTTCTGGAATTTACTACAGAAATAGATGGTCATGTCAGTATTGCAACACTTCCTTTGGTTGCTAGTGCTCTAACATTGGTTGCTACTAAGAATACTTTTTTGGAGTTAAAACGTTTTATTTGCCACAAAACCTGTCTTTGCAGAGAATAGTTCAACACTTGTATCTGTAGTGATGTATATGGAGAAAAAACAGTGGTATATATGTGAGAGATCATACCATGAGTAAGCTAGTTCAGTTTTCTGTAAAAAGAGTGCTTCCAGTGTTTTGCTATCCTATACATTGTGATACTGGTTTTTTAAATAATTTGTCTTCTGGGTAAATCAGATAGTATTTTTATTGCTAACAATTGCCAGAGGTTTGTGTCTGCCTGTGCAAACATATACTTCAGAAAGCAGCATTTTATTTAGTTCTAAAAATCTTAAAATTTTAATAGCTGATGTGTTTCATCTTCCTGTATTTGGCACTGATAAGGCCATGCCTCGAGTCCTGCATTCAGTTCTGAGCCTCTCATTTTAAAAGGCCATTGAGGTGCTGGAGTGTGTCCAGCAAAGGGCAACAGGTCTTGTGAAAGATCTAGAAAACATGTCATATGAGGAATTGCTGAGGGAGCTGGATTTGTTTAGTCTTGAGGAGGAGACTCAGAGGAGGGACCTCATTGCTCTCTACCCACTGCCTAAAAGGAGGTTGTAGGAAGGTGGGGGCCCGTCCCTTCTACTTTGCCTTCAGTGAGAGGACAGGAGAAAGTGGCCTCAAGCTGAGACAGGGGAAATTCAGATTAGATACTAGAAAAAAATTTTTGCACTGTTACGGAGGTCAGGCATTGGAACAGATTGTCCAGGGAGGTGATGGAGTCACTGTCCCTGGAAGTGTTTAAAAGGTGTCCGAATCTGGCTCTGACTGATGTGGTTTAGGGGCAGAAACAGTGCTGGGTTAATGGTTGGACTTGATGATCTTAAAGGTGTTTTCCAACCTTGATGATTCTATGATTTACACTTTTAATTGGCATGATGCTTGTAGTGTTCTCCATGTCATTAAGTTATTGATAGAGACTATGGATTGGAAAGTGGATTACGCTTAAAGCGCTTCTCTGTGAAGGTTTTGCAAGCTTCCCTACCAGTCTGGATTGTATTGAGGGAGGCTGAAAGGGGTGGGCTGCTTGGGCCTTTTTGTAAAAGTGAGTGTATGTAAATATTTTTAAAACCCCAGTGTTATGCATATGTGTTTGTAGTTTTTAAAGTAAAAATTGAATATGTTTATTATTACTTACAAAGCATTGTGAAATTGCATTAGTCTGGGGCCAAAGCAACTGAAATAACTTTGCTTCTCATTTTGCCTGTAAGTCCTTTTAACTTCTAGGCCTACCTTGGTTCAAACTCGTGATTTTTTTAATTTGTTGAGATCATCCTTTTCAGCAAATGAAGAAAATCTATTCCCATTAAAATGTTGGTATAATTAAGTAAATTGTTAAAATTAGGCATCTCTCTGCATGAGTGTCAAAATATCTTTTACTTGGGGTTAGAAATGTTGAAAACTGTGAAGTAATAGTAGCAAACATATATTTCTGAATCAGCTTGTGCCTAAGTGAGCTACCCCTAGAACTCTTAGTACATCAGTACAAATATATAAAATTTCATCTTCTGAATTTATTTTTAGAAAAAATTATTTCTTATGTAACAGGCCTTCAGATGCATTATGACTCTACCCACTTATTAAAAGGCTATCAAGTAGCTAGAATGGTATGCCTTGGTTCATGTTGGTAGATTATTAAGGATTAGGCTAGATATATGGAATGTCTGTTTTGTGCAAGGAGGATATTTAGGTTTGGGAGGGAATTTTTTTATTTATTTGACAGCGCTGAGTGTTCTTCTCCTAATAGATTCTTCTATTATTCCCCCACCCCAAGACTGTAGATATAATTTTTTTAAAAAATGTAGTCACACAAAGAAAGGTTTTTATACTTAGGGTGATCCAGGACATGTAGTAAGTGAATGTTCCTGTAATGTACAAAATTAAATTCAACTAAAGGTTACAAACAAGTATTAATGGTATATAAAGACTTGATTGAACCCTTCATAAAATAGAGTGGGAAAAGTAATTTCTATACTTGGTTAGTTTTTGACACTGTTACTAATCCAAGGACCTTCATTTGACATCAAATGCTGTGGTGTAAGCCAGGAAAGGGATTTTTATCTTCTCCTCTGTTTAACAGTCTGTTATAGTCTTTTAAAGTGACAGTCCTGAAAATCGCTAATGGATGCTACCCAGAGAATATTTGGGAAGAAAACAGGTTTATATCTATATATTATCAATACCAAGAATTTATTGTAAAATAAATTACTTCAATATATAAATAGTCAAGGTGCAAGGAGTGATGTCTGAATTCAGTTTTAATGTATATCTGCATGTAGTAATGAAACACATGGTCTTTTAGGAAGAAAAAAAAAACCAACAAGCATTTAATTATGTGTTCAAAATGCAAGAAAGTGGGAATGTCTTTTCTTACTTTTTTAAACATATGAAAGCAGTGTCAAAGCCATGAGATTCAGAGAAAGTAGGGGGAATGAAAGAAGAGATGGACAGTCATCTGAAGGAAAACTAGCAGTAAATTAAACAGTAGACAAAATCAGTCAACAATATGAGATTATAATTTAAGTACATTATTACTCATCTGTTTTATTTAGTCAGTGAAAACAGGAATCAGGAAGATAGAAATTGCAAATAAATTGTGTCCAGCTAACACTAACTGGTAAGTTTTGGACATAAAATCGGTTTGCAAGTGTAGTGTGCTTCAAAAATAAAAATATAATAAAAAGAAACAAAAATGAATAAGCTTTTGAATTAGAAGTTAGCACTGTATTTAATAAGAAATGTTCTTCATATATTACCAATAAATTCTTTCTGGATTAACATCAGTCTAACTGAAAAATAAGATACAGTGTATTACTTTATTTTTGATATCTGACTTCTAAAACCTTCTAGGAATGTCACGATTTTTGTGCAGAGAGAATTTTTAAGACTCTCTAGGTAATACTTTTTCAATAAAGAAGTTCACCATGTTTTTGCCAGTTTAGCAGTGTTTCCTTTCAGCTATGTGATCCCTGACAGAAACTAATGTAATCTATTTCTTATTCATCCGATTACTGATATTAGTGTCTGCTTTCTTTGAGAGCCTGGTTTAAGTATTGGAAAGCAAGATCGTTGCCCTGGATTTCAGGAGAGCAGGCACTGGCCTCTTCAGGGATCTACTTAGAAGAGGCCCACAGTGTCAGACTGTGGAGGGATGCAGCAAGTTTGGTTTGTATCCAAGGGTCATCTCAGAGCTCAAGAGAAGTCCATCCTGACAGGTATGAAGTCAGGCTAAAATGCCAGCAGCCCTGCATTGATGATGATGAACAAGGAGCTTGTCACAAAACTTGGACATAAAAAGTAAATGTGCAGAACCAGGGACAAGTAACATGGAAGAAATACAGAGACAGTGTCTGAGTATGCAGGAATGTGATTGAGAAAGTCAGAGTGCCTGGAGTTGCATCTGGTGAGGGATGGCAAAGGCCACAAGAAGCACTTCTGTAAATACATCAGTAGCAGAAGGAGAATTAGGAAAAGTATGGCCAGGGGCTCTGGTGACACACAGTGTGGAAAAGGCTGAAGTACTGAAAGCCTTCTTTGCCTCTTCCTCTACTAGCAAAGACCTTCAGGAATTGTAGAATGCAGGGAAGATATACACTTGATGGAAGAGGTTTAGGTCAGAGAATACGTGAGTTAACTGGACATAGATAAGGTTCTGGGCACTGATGGAATGCACCCATGAGTGCTGAGGGAGCTGTCTTATATCACTGTGATAAAATCAAATATCTCTGTGATCAAATCAATATTTGATTGATCATGGAGACTGGGAGAAGTGCTGTAGACTGGAGCAAAGTCAATGTTGCTCCTGTCTTCAAAAGGGCAAGGAGTAATCATGGAACTACAGGTTGATCAGTTTCACCTTGATCCCCCAGAAGGATGGAAGATAATAGAGCAGCTAATTCTGGAAACCATTTTAGGACACGTTAAAGACAAGAGGGTGATCAGGAGCAGTCAGCATAGATTTACCCAGGGGAAGCCAGTCTTGACCAACCTGGTAATTTTCTACAGTGAAATAACTGGCTTGGCGGACAAGGGAAGGGCAGTGGACACTTGTTTCAGAAAGGCTTTCAGCAGTGTCTCCTAATAGAGAAGCTTCTAAAATATGGGCTGGGTGAGCAAACATTGAGGTCATCATAAAACTTACAGAGCAGATGGACCAAGAGGGGTGGTGATCAATGGTGTGAAGTCTGGTTGGAGACTAGTAACTAGTGTTGGACCCCAGGGCTCAGTGGAGTTCAATCCTATTTAATATCTTCATTAATGATCTGGATGATGGGGCAAAGTGTACCCTCAGCAAGTTTGTTGATGACAAAAAAGCATGAGGAAGGGCTGATATGCCAGAGTATTGTGCTGCCATCCAGAGGGACCTAAAAAGGTTAGAAAATGGGCTGACGGGAATCTCATGCAGTTCACAAAGGGAAAAGATGAAGTCCTGCATCTGGGGAAGATTAGCTCTATTCCTTGGTGTTTGCTGGGTGACACCCATCTAGAAAGCAACTTTGGAGAAAAATCTGTGGGGGTCCTGGTGGGACACCAAGTTCAGAATGAGCCAGCCCTTTTGACAGCCAGTGTGCCCTTTTGATATAGAAGGCTGATGGGTACCCAGGGCTATGTAAGAAGGAGTATTGCCATCAGATCAAGGGATGTGGTTGTGAATCCTGTTACTCTCCTCAGCAGTGGTGAGGCCACATCTGGAGCACTATATCCAATTCTGTGCTTCCCAGAAGAGGTGAGGCCTGGATATACTGGAGAGTCCAACAAAAGGCCACAAGGCTGGTTAAGGAACTGAGGCGCAGGGCTCCTGTAAGGAAAGGCTGAGAGTGCTGGATCTGTGAAGCCTGGAGAAGCAAAAGCTTGACGGGATCTTCTTGATTTATATAACTACCTGAAAAGAGGATGCAAAGAGGACAGAGCCAGGCTTTTTTCAGTGGTGTGCAGTGACATGACCAGAGGCAGTGGGCACATGCCAAAATACAGGAAGCTCTACCTGATGGTAAGGAAACAGTTTTTCACTGTGAGGGTGACCAACCACTGGCACAAGTTGCCTAGAGAAGTTGTGGAATCTCCCTCCTTGAAGATACTCAAAAGATGTCTGGACATGATCCTGGGCAAATGGCTCCTCCCGCTTGACCATGCAGGGATTTATTCCTTTCTACTTGCCCCTGTTACCACATATGTGAAAAAATTAAAAAGGAGGAGGTAAAAGTCAACTCCAATGTAATCTCTTTTCTATTTATTTTTTCTTCTCAGCTTGCAGTTATAATACACAAGCAGTATTTGGGCAACCCACTATCAACAGACAAAGATTAGGAAATTTTGAGAGAAAACTGCTCTGTACCACTTTAAAGTGACTGCACATAAAATACTTCGTTGCCAGCAAGCTTCAAGAGAGGCATGTTTTTCTTTAACTCACAATAAATATTTTAAAGTCTATATTGATCCTTCACATCATAAATACACTTACCTCTACAAATATATTGGCCTTATACATTTGTTTGGTGTATACAAAACTGAACAAGTTACAAGATCCAAAGTGTGAAAAGGATGTATTTGCACTTGTGTGCAATGTGTGCAGTTAGAAGATGATAATTTTGTCAATTAAAGTCAATCTTTCATTGGAATGCCCTAATGTAAATTTCTCTCTAGAAAGATCTGGTTTCCAAATGTTATCTTTCCAGAAAAACATCTGAATTCATGCAACTTTTCAGAACATGCAGAGAGTGGATTTAAATTTTCAACGTAAATAATAGTAAGTTGTTCATGACTTAAAAAAATGGAAACAGACTCACTCACTGTATTGCTGCTGCAGTTAATGATGACAGACCCTACAACTTATTACTGTCTTGGGCTGTGGCAGAAGATGACTTCACTATTGTGTTTTCAAGCAGCCTGCTTGTGCTGTTTAGGGGATTTTATTGGGGTCTTTTGTTTGTTTTTTGGGGGAATGGAGAGGGGGTGGAGATAGGATTGGTTTTGGTTTTTTTTCCATTTGACACCTAATAGAATATATACTTTTTCACATAGACCAGTGAAGGGAGGAAAAGAAAGGGTGTGACTCGCCTTTTAACTAACTAATCTGCTCTTAACACCAGCTACTCTACAGAACTCCTTGTGAAGTTAAAAGCAGCAAATAAAAAAAAAAAATTAAAAAGGTCAGTGTGTTGTGCTAAAAAGCTGCTGACTCATTAGTCAGACTGTGCTGTATGTGGGCAGAGAAGGTAACAGGCTCTCTGCCTGCCCTGGAGCTTCCCGGAAGAGCTGAATGGTTGCTGCGGCCATGCAGCTGACCTATGTCTGTAAGTATTGTCAGTTAGCATCTAAACTTTACAAAAATCTTTGTGAGAGGGAAAACAGAAAGGATGTTGTCTGTTTGTAACAGGCCTATCTCAGAGGTGGTAGGTAAGTTTTTTTGCTTTGGAGGTGGAATACAAGAAACTTGGAAGTCTGACATTATTCCAGACTGTTTTCAAGTGGAAACTAAATTCAGATTTTTGAGATTAAGAAAAGGTAAAAGGAGAAATAAAAAACTTGGAGATAGAAAAGAGGACGAATACACAATATGGGAAGAGAGAGGAATTACAACTGGTACAACTCTTGATTCAGGCTTAATTCAGACTGAGTCTGGGCACTTCCTCCTTTCTCTGCAGGGGACAACCTGTGGAGATTTTTGGCCTTTAGGAAGAGGTTGAATTGAATGCTGCTAATATTCGTTGTGTTTGTATCAGTAGCTCCCTGGGAACAATGTCCTTTAAAAATTCTCTGTCTTCCACTCCTTATCTCTGCTGTCTTAGTTTTCACAGAATCACAGAATATTCTGAGTTGGAAGGGACCTGCACACAGATCATAAAGTCCAACTCTTTAAGTCAATGGACTGTGTGGGGACCAAACCAGTGACTTTGGTGTTATTAGTACCATGCTCTAACCAGCTGAGCTAATTGTCAGTGAGGTTAGAAAATAAAGGAGTTAATTAAAAATGACATTCTGAGAAGACTTGAAAAAATACATTGAAATTATAGTATTCAAAAATAACACTAATTTTATAGGCAGCGGATCTGACAGAAGATGTCACAGGAAAGGTCTGGCAAGTTAAAAAAAAACTTTCCCTAGAAAGGAGATTAATATATGGCCATGACACTTTGGGCCATAACTAAATCATGAAAGGAAATTCATACTGGAATTGCAGAGGGATTTTAGAAGCTGTAACAGCATACAGCTCAGACTGCCTAGTAAGGAAATTATTATCCCTCTTTTAAACTGTTACTTGTAATACATGTGTGCAACCATGCCAGTGGATTCTAAAATGCTAATGAAGTTATAGGATTGAGGAGAGAGTGGTGAAAGCATATGAGTCTTCCCTTGTGTGCTTAAAGTTACTGCAATTACCAAGTAATAAAACTGTCAAGGTTTGGGGACGCTGAGCACATCTGATTTTCCCAGCACCTCTATTAGTCACTGTGTGTGCCAAACATTTCTACGTACAATCATAGGAAAAAGGTAAGAGTGGGGAGGAATCACATAGTGTTATTTATTTAAACAGAGCAGCCTCCCGCCTGCAAGACTGCATGAATCCTCCAGTGGACTTGTACAAATAATTTTTTTTTTCATTTTTGAAATGAAGTTTGACTACTTGTATTTGCAAAAAAGTTTGACTACTTGTATTTGCAGTGTTGTGGTGTTATGTTTGTGTATTCAGCATGGTGGGCTTGAAGACCACAAGAACAATTCCAGTCCAATGAAAAGCTTAGTTTTCTGTCTTGCTGTTGACTGATGGTGGATGTAAGAGAATGATGCTGAGATTAAAGGCTGCTGGTTTCATGATCACCTGTTTTTCCTGACCCTGATGCTATTCTTACTACATGCTACTGCATGTATCTTATCTGATTCTGTGGTGATCCATTTATGTGATAAATTTGCATCAAAGTAAATTAAAACAGGTGGAGGTTTTGCCAGTTTAACATGGAAGAACAGTTCAATAGGGGGTCAAATGAGTGCTGGCACTAGTCAGTAAGAAAAGGACACAAAGTGGGAAAATGGGAGACAGTGACTGCAGCTGTCTGAAATTAGATCACCCCATGTTTCTGTAGAACACAAGCCTAAAAAATGAGGCATAAGTGTCAGGTAAAGTACTGATCTTTATCTTAACACCAGTTGAGAGATCTTGATTATAATTGGATCCAATTATTCACAAGTTATGCCTTGTACTATAAGGCTAAAACTTAAAACTTACAGTGAACAGGCTTGTCTTTTTATTTGATGCAGGACTGTATTAGCTCTAGCATATCGTAAATATATACAATCTATAATGACATTGTTTTTACATACAGTCCTTTTGGTATAGATGGGGACAGGGGTTAATTATGACTTAGCTATGCATTTAGGACAGATTTGGCTATTCTCATATAGTAAGTATTTCTAGTAAGGTTAAAGGGCCTTATGTTCTTGCGGTGCAGTACTTGGATCAACATTGTTACACTTACATATCGCTGAATATTCATAAGTCTACACTTAGTATGCATATGTATGTAAAAAGAAGAAAGTTGGAATAAAATCTGGGCAGTGACTTTAACAAATGGTAAACTTAGGGTGTTTAATGCAAAATATCGTGATTCTGTGATCTGTGGTAAATTATATCAGAGGATTTAGAGCAGGTGTTGCTTTTGAATCCCTTCTAAGTATCTTCTTAATCTTCATCCTGGTATCTCCATACCTGCCTGGTGATCCATTCATACAGATCAGACAGGTAGGAGCAGAACAGAGACACAGCTGTGAAATGGGAATTTAAGTTAGATGACTTCTTTTTGTTTGTTTTTTATGTAGTTTTGAATGGAAGAAAGGTAAGGAGGGGCATGGAAAAGATTCATAAAATTGAAGTTTACACTGCTTGACAAATAAGGCAATGTTAGATACAGTGCCCTTAAACAGTGAAATGCAGATGTGTTGTATATGTCATGAGGTGTAAGACCAATTTTTCAGGTAAGTAACAGTAACCAGCAAAGGAGGAGTTATAGCTATAACTGCCCGCAATGTGCTGACATCTGTGCATTCGTGTTCTGTTTTTGGACACTTCTGAAACGGAGCTGCATAACTCTGCCACCAGCTGATGTTTCATCTCCTTTACACAAAGGGTGGCACATACACGAAGCTTTACATCCTTTTCCCTTTTATACATGCAATGAGATATTATTTTGTTATACTTCCTTTTGCCAGATCCTTTAACGTTATCACAAGCAAAATGTCTTCAAATGCAAGGGTCTCTATGTCATGTGTTGGTGATCATATCAGCAGTTGAAACCTACATTTGTAGCACAAGGCATTCTCATTTTACCCATGCTCGTATACCTCTTGATTTAGTCAGAAATGTTGCCCCGTCCTTGCAGGGTGCTGTTCCTTCCCAGTCAGCTATCACAGTTGCCAGTCTGTTCGACTGCTTCAAGTGTCTCTTGACCATTTTGATTCATCAACAGTAAAGATAAGGCATTTCTCCAGATAATTCCCATTACCTAGTTCTGATGTTTTTAACCATGTTTTTGGGGAGGTCTCAGGCTATGCTCTAGCTTAGTTTTTTTAAGCTTTTGGGGTTTTATCACTGATTTAATTAGAAGGAATAATAAGATTTTGTTTAATATAGCAAGGAATGGAAATTTATAAGTGGAATGGACACGTCCCTTTAGAAATGAATTTGTAATTTTTTGTACTAAGGAGAAGAGTGAAAAAAGAGAGGAAATAAAATGGGGCAAGAAGAGAAATATGAGATTGAGTGATTGAACATTAATTTGTTACATGCTTATCTTCCTATTTATTCCAATAAATGAAGGTTGGGGCCAATCCAAAAAGTTGGTAGGATGATGCTGTCTCTGGCTTCTATGCTGTGAGGAATACAAATGCACTTAGGGCTTTTGTAGCCATGAACTTGGCAACACAGATTTTAAAAGGTAGTATTTTAAATATTAGTTACATGGTAATTAGTCTATCAAATCTACTTGTTTGCATCTAATAATCTATCTTTTACAAGTGCTGACTGATGACAAATTTTCTGAAGTCAGTAGAAGCTCTTAGCATTCAGAGTATTTTAATGTGACCAATAATAGTCTTGGTTGTAATCTTTGTTGCATTTATCGGAAGAATGTATTACACTGACATGGGATTTTCAGTTTCCATCAAATGCTGACAGAAATGACTGATATACAGCTTCTAACAGTGCAGCACTTTCCTACTGCTCTTCATGCTGTTGTATCAATTCTGGCTCTTCTGAGCTGGTTTTGATTTTGTAACTTGAAGCTCTAATATTTTGACTTCGGCAGGTAGTTTATGGAGGGTAAATCAATGAGCTATCATTATGTTTTCTTGCTGTCTCCAGGCATTCAGCAGTTGCTAATCTCTTGCATCTCATTTTTATATATCTAATTAAAGTTGGAAAAACAGTCTGTGATTTGAATGTATCTTTGTCTTTGGACATTAAATGTAACCATAGCATTTAGGATTCTGGGATTTGTTAGTAGTTGCTCACTCAACCTCCATAATGAAAATCTTAATTTTATCCATGGGATTGATTTGTTGCACAGTCATTCAGTGTTTTCCTTGACTTGTCTAATTTAAGAAATAGTCCTTTCTTCCAGAAATGTAAGAAATAAATAATAGTTTCTGTGATTGTAATGTGCTACTGGCTTTTCAGTTAGTGTTAGTAGTTATTCCAAATGGTTAAAGAATCAATTTATGTTCTTTAGAAAATGATAGGTATTTGGCTGAAGTATACAGAAATCCAGACAGTAATACAAAATCAATCTTTTTAAGGTTATTTGAGGTAATGATACAGTGATAAGTTAATTTTACAGTGATTAAGAGACAGCACAGTTGGGACTCCCAATTAGACTTTGATCTGAGGATATTTCTCTCTACACTTGATGAGCAAGAAGTAGATGAGAATTAATGGTAAGACATGAGGCTTTGAGCAGCTGGGGTCCATGTTCTGTAATATGAGTGTTGATGTTAAGGAAGATTTTAAAGTTAACTGAATGCATATAATTTTATTTCCCAACTTTAAAGTTTATTTCTTTTAAATTGACATCTGTAAAATATCCTCTGCTATTGAGAGTACCTGAAAAGAACAGTTAAATGGTATACATTTTCACAGAAAAAAAAAGAAAACCACAAAAGCAATTAAAAAACATTCCACCCCACATTAAAAAAGCATCTCAGCATTCTTGGGGGGGTGGAAAGGTAGTTTTCATTTGCTATGTGTTGATACACTAACTTTATGAACATGAAAGGGTCTGGCTTCCTCTTGTACTCTCACACACTCGATATGGCAACACTGAATGCACGGTGCCAAATGCATTGTGCCTCCTGAAGAAAAAGGCAACTGTGTGTCAGTGTTATCCCCAGAGAGGGTGTGATTCCTGGCATGCCCCCTCTACATACTCCTTCCCCATGCCTGGGCCACAGATCTCAATGCTGAGACTGGACAGAATCTAGTCTGTTAAAGGGCTAAAAAATTGTTACCTTTAATATATGTCCTGTTATTTCTTCATGTTGGGATAATTTATTATTATAAACTAAAATATTAATAATGAATGTTAAAGAGACTTTATATATCAGGAATTCTTCCATGGCCTGGAAATCAAAAGAGTTGTCCAGGCAAAAATAATACAATATGACTAACGATGTATATAAATTATTAGCATCGGAATGTAAGAATGAAATTTATGACTCTAAATAACAAAATGTTTCAATTTACAAAGCACAAGAAAAGAATCAGTGAAAGGGTCCAAAAGTCTGACTTAAGAGGAGGCACAAAGGGATAGGTCCATTACCTAGATCTGTTACTAAATAAGAAAGGAGAACAAGTAACAGACTTTCAAAGACTGATTCTTTACTTCATACATTGTAAAAGAGATATATTGTGACCTGCTCCTTTCATAAAATTAATCTTATACAGGAAATAAGAATGGAACCAAAGCACAGAAAGAATAGCCTAAGGAATCTTAATATAGATGTGCTCAAGTGGCAAATCCTAATAAAATTCATCCTAGAATGATTGGGGAATTAGGCACCGCTGATTTTATTTATTTATTTAATATCCCAGAGGGTGAAAATAGCCAGCAAAATGGGTTTGTGTGTGTCAGTTTTTGTGCTTGCTTATTCTTCTGTAAGAAAATTATTGAAGCTGTCAGTTTTGATTCCAAATAAAGGTTTGAGACTAAATAGATTAGCAATTAATTTGTATCTAATAATGTGTAGAAGAGAGATTGTAGAACAGCCAGTATGGTTTGATGAGATGAGACCTGTTTGTAAGAAATCTCAATCTGTTTCTCCTCTTAGAAAGGATCACAAATTTAGTAAGTAAGAGGAAAACTTGAGGTACAATACAGCTTGATTTTAATAAAGTCTTTTTCCCTAAATAGGCAAACTAGGGAAATGTAATGTCAGTACTATCTCCATTAGATGCTGATACAATCAGCATAAGGTTGAAAAGTTACCTCTACAGAATAATTGTCTGTAGTGCACTGTCAAGGTGAAAAGGCATTCATGAGTTGGATGATAGAAGAGAACTCAGAAAAGTTACTCATGGTAGTAGCTGGAAAGGGGTTTAAAATTTGGTTGTTTTCCTTTGTTTTCAACATAAGATCTGAATCCAAAATACTTTTGTTGAGTTTAGAGATAATATCTAAAATGAACAAGATGAAAAGCAATGCAGGCAAGTATGAGGCATTGCATTTAACAGGAATAACTCAAATACGTGAATCTAAAACAGGAAATAATTATTTGGAGAGACAAGTGACCAAAAAAATAAAAAAAGATACAGTAGATCTCAATGTAAATTCTAATGTGCTGCTGGAAAAAAATAGTTTGTGGGTTTTGTTTGTGTTTTTTGTTTGGTTTGTTCTTTCTGGAGGATCATACCAGGCATGTTGTAGGAAAGAGAAAGTTGTCTCGTTTGGAAAATCTGTGCATAATTGATCCCCTCACATGCCTTTTTGCTTTTTGCTCTTGAGAAGGTGCAACAAATGGAAATTCTTCTTCATTGTTGTTACTGTTTTCTGTTGCAGAATGAAAAGCATTCTTACTTTTAATAAAGATGCTTTAGATCGACATGAGAAAAATACTCTTTGTGATTACTAGGGTGATAAAACACTGGAACAGACTACTTCAAAAAACTATGAAATTGGCTTCTTTTGGTAGTTAGACACCTGTCAGTATATTCTTGAGCCTGTGTTTGTGCTGAGTTAGGATTTGGTAGTCTCTGTGGTCCATTGCATCTCTGCATAAGTACAGTGCTCAGAATATGTATTTTGGCTGTACAGAAAAGATTGTCTAAAGGAGGTAAATCATGAACTCAGTGAAGTTAATAAGTGTGCTACTTTTGCTTCCTCAATGTAGGTTTAACTTGGAGCAGTAAGGAACAAAGTTATTTTTTTATTTAATAAAGAATAAATATATTTTTATTTGGCTTCCCAAAAAGTGTTTTGACAAATCTTACTTAAAATCATTTTGAGGCTTTTGCATGTATGTCTACTTGTCTTTTAATGATTATGCTAGAAAAG
>VWZD01013183.1:141428-161950 GCA_013396695.1 Sakesphorus luctuosus
TTTTCTATGCAATATCTGTCACAGTATAAAACCAACAGAGAACCTTTCAATTAGTAGTTTTTACTGGTTTTTATCTTAAAGTTTATTTATCTAATAAGTTAATCCACATAGAGTTTATCATATAGTTGAGTGTTGATACTTGTCTCTTTCATTACTGAGTCTATTCTGAGTTTGTAGGTTTTAAACAAGAGATTTAAAACAGTAAGGATTTGACAAATTGAATTTAATGAAGAAACATGAAGGAAAACCAACATTCTCTATATTCTGTGTAGCTCAAAAGAATATAGGGAATGCAAAAATAACATTAAAAGATGTACAAGTTAAATGTCTTGTCACTTATAGGCTGTGTATATTATCTGGTTTTAAACCAGAATAGTTCTCATTTATTTCTGCTCTAGTAGTACTGTCTGTGAAAACAATACAAACTGAAAAATACAAAAAAATTCTGAAAGGACTTTGTATAGAAGAAGTAATTTTAAAAGCGAAATTTCGTACCATAGCAAAATAGAGATTAACATTTAGGCCTTTTCTCTGAAAGAAGCACTTGCTATTATTCAGATCATTAAGACATTTGCAGACATTTTCATAGGACAATGCAGATTTCAAACCGTTTCTTAATATTTGCCAGTGGGAAGTAAGTATCTTCCCTATGAGTGCAATTAAACCTTAAATCAGTTCAGAAGAAAGCATAGTGTATAGCAGAACTCTTCAGCCTGCACATAACAGTAAGCAGCTGAAGTGTGCTCACACATTAAAATCAAAGGTGTATGGATATAATCCTTAGCTAACTTGCAGGGTCCAGTTAACAGCCATGGCCTATGGCAAACTTTCTGTGTTGTCAGCAAGAAAGAACTTCAAAACAATACACAGTTTTATTGCTTGAATTGAGAACACTTACTTAATTCATCGAAAAGTTCATCAAAAAGAAAACTTTTCTTACGTAACAGTCTTAGAAGCATAATTTAAAGGATTGCATCTTTATTGGGTTTCAGTATTCTTCCTTTTCCATATAGTAGTCTGTATAAAAGTGACTCAAATTAGAATCAGTCTGATAGCTGGTTATTCAGGAAGAGACATTAAACATGTCATGATTAAACAGTATGCATAGTGTTGATTCTAATTTTTTTTTTTTAGAAGGAGACCTGGATTTTGCAAAATGTCAAAGCTTAACAAACAGTGATTGGGCTTGTTGGTTCAAAAGTGGTTCCTGTTTTCTGTATACAAAGATCCAGCCCACTCTGACAGGTTCACTGAAGTTATTTCCTTCAAATAGAGTTCTATAAAGGATCATGAAAAATTATGTATTATCACAAATCAATTAGATTCTACAGTGAGGGTCTACAGTGGAAACATGAAGCTCCTAGTCCCAGAGGAGATCTTTAGGATAGCTAGTCGATCCCCCTGTGAAAATTAGGAATAAATTGATTGCTAAAACAGGTAAGTTTGGGCATCATGTAGTCAAGTTTTAGGAAGTTTCAGGGATGGAGATTTCACAGTCCCTGTAGACAAACTGTTCCAGCTTCCTTATGTCCAATTGGAATTTCTCATGTAGTGGCTTAACACACACCTCTCTTTCTTTCAGTGCATCTCACAGAAAAACTTGACTAATGTTTCCTGCAGCCCTTAGGTAGTGCACAATTACTCATAGATCAGTTTTTAGCTGCCTTATCTTCAAGTTGGACAATCTGAGTCCCTTCAAGCTCTTCTCGTTTAGCAGGTCTTGGGGATCTCTGATGGTATTAGTGACTGGACTCTTCAGGATGTTAACTTTTTGGTTTTAAGACTGATAGAAAGGAGACAAAACTGGAGGTATTATCCCAGGTGGAGACTCAGCAATGCCAAGTGGAGTGTAATAAGCACATCCTTCAGTCTGCTGGCTATACTCATGCTAATGCCCTGCAGGGATGCCCTGGTGTCTTGTGTTCAGCTTTCTGCCTACTAGAATCACCACATCCTTTTTTCAAAGCAGGTGTGCAGTTATAGAGGCACCCAGTCTGTAAAAATCCATTGGCTTTCATGTGTATTTCCTGATCCATTATAATCCTATGTATTTGACACCTTTTCCTTGGACTTCAGAAGGTTCCTGATGACCCATTTTTTACTTGCTCAGATTTCTTTAGATACTGTGGCTGTAATGAGGGGGGAAAAATCTGTACAGATTTAGTCTACCTTATTTATGAGAAATCTCCAACAGAAATTTCTCCTAGCACCTGGCATAATGGAACACAGCTGGAAAAGATGGTTGAACTGATGTTGGAGAATCGTCTTAGTGGGTGGATCAAGGAAGTTGTTTGATAAGATGTCCCTTTCGAGTAACTGTAAGATTTTTAAAGGAGATTTTGTGTACTGGGAGTTGTATAGAACACTGAAACAAGTAGAGTAGAGTGAAATGAGTAGAAGAGAAACTGAAGAAGACATTAGGGGTGTAGAGGTTATGAGTGAGTAACACTAAACCAGAGTGACAGGTTCCAGATCAAATGGTTCTCAAGAGGTAGTGGGGTGAGATGAGGGGTAGGAGGATGGATAGTCATTAGCACTGGAGTTCTTGAAATGATGCAGCAAGATCCAGTAGAGGTTGAATTGACCCTCTGATCTTAAAGTAGAGGAGGGAAGTTATTTGAATCATACTGAAAAATGCTTCTGCTGCTAGAAAGATGAGTGTGACAGGCTTGGGTGTACTGCCTTTGTATGCCAGCTTTTTGGGCTGTGCAGGTTTATACCATGAACCCCAAAGCTGTTTGCCCAGAGGATGAGGCAATAAGTGCTATTTTCACCTGTCTTTTTGCCTGCTAATGAGGAAGGAAGAGTTTAAAGAAACTGAGTGGAGCTATTGTGTGCCCTACCCATGTAGCCATCTTAATTAATTGGAAACTATTGTTATACGCCATACTTTAAGTACAAAATCATATTTCTTGTAAGCTTTGCATATTTTCCTTGCAATGATAACAAATTATAAGCATGGAAAAGAGTAAAAGATCTACAAATAATGTTTTATACTGAGTTTTAAAATATATTGAGTTTTACAATTTTTGGTGCATACTGTTTCAGTAAATGGTTGTTTGTTTGGAAGGATTTTTTTTTTATTCTTCACACCATTAGCAGCTGTTCCTATACAGGAACCTATACAGCATCGCTTACTCAGTTATCTTGTCAGTGTTATAATGAATTTTTCTCTTATAAATAAGAATTTGAGGTACCATTGTCAGTTATGCAAAGAATCTGGCTTAGAAAGTGAAATATGCTTCATGCTACCTGAAATATATCAGTTCTAAATCACTTTGGAGGGATTTTGGGGGAAAAAGGAACCAAAAGTTGTTTACCCCACAGTTTTGCATTGAGGTGTTAACTGTATTTTGCTTTTGCAATTTGTTGCATTTATTTTCTTAGTCACAGAACTCCAGATACAATAATGTTTAAAGGAAGCAATTTTTAAAAGTAATCCTTAAGTTTGTTAGTATTTCTAAGACTTTACTTTCAGCTGCAGCTGCTGAAGTGTTCATGTTGCTATATTTTCTGTCCACTCCACTGTTCTTTACTAGATTTTAGACAGTATATTCATTCTCCCAGTTTCTCCATAGAACACTATAAAATTTTACAATTCTTCTTTCTGATCTATTTTAAGGTCCAATTGAATATTAGTTATATCATGCAGTATTTTTAAGTGTATACAGTGAAATACTAAATTGGTGGATTTTTCTAAATATCTGGAAGATGCTGAATCATTTCCTATAGCCAAATCCAAATGTTGTGTGTGAAAAATACTCAAATATAATTTCTTTTGAGATGAAATTTTAAACTGTTAATGTGAAGTTTCTTGAAATTACTTGTAACATATTAATAACAAATAATAGCATTCTAAAGATATTTCTTGTTTACTGCTAGTATATTACAATTTTGTTATCTTTAATAAAAAGATAATTAGTAAATATTCCATTGCATTGACATCTATTTGCGTTTTATTCCTAGAAAGTTTTTTTCTGAAGAAATGGCCTCCAGCATTGGAAATGAAAAGAGCGTGAATCCTGTGCTCAGAATAAGTCAACTTGATGCTCTTGAACTAAACAAAGCCCTGGAACAACTCGTGTGGTCTCAATTTACCAGCTGTTTTCATGGATTTAAACCAGGGGTGTTGGCTAACTTTGAACCCGAAGTAAAAGCATTTCTATGTCTTATATTATGGAGATTCACTGTCTATTCCAAGAATGCGACTGTGGGACAGGCTATTCTGAATATTCAATACAAGAATAACTTATCTCAAACAGAGAAGTACCAACCTCTGAGCAAACACCAGAAGTTGTGGTATCTTATTTTCACTGTTGGTGGAAGATGGTTGGAAGAAAGATGTTATGATTTATTCAGCAATCGTCAACAACAATCTTTCTGCAAAATTAAGAGCTATATTAGCTTTGTAGCTGGACTTCTTAAATTTTGTGGACTTGTAAATTTTCTGATTTTTCTTCGGAAAGGAACATTTGCAACACTTACAGAGCGTATTCTAGGAATTAGGTCAGTTTTTTGCAAGCCCCAAAGTGTTCGTCAGGTAGGATTTGAATACATGAACAGGGAGCTCTTATGGCATGGCTTTGCTGAGTTTCTAATTTATCTACTGCCACTTATTAATGTACAGAAACTGAAACTTAAAATTACTTCTTGGTGTTTGCCTATTGTAAGTCTTTCTGATAGTGAAAACACATTAGCAGGCCACAGCAGGGAATGTTCACTATGTGGGGAATGGCCTACCATGCCTCATACCATAGGCTGTCCACATGTTTTTTGTTACTATTGTATTAAAAGTAACTACTTATTTGATATGTATTTTACATGTCCTAAATGTGGCTCAGAGGTACACACTCTGCAGCCACTGAAGTATAAAATTGAAATGACAGAATTGCATATGTGATATGAGGTTGATTCAGTTTTATATGATACATGAAATACATTGAAAAGATTAATGGAAGAATTCACAAACAACTGGAAGCAAATGGATTAAAGATGGTTTTGGAAATTCTGTATTTTGTTGTAACGTATTTTTACTGGTCTTAGGTTTTTTTGTTGAGTAACAGTGCTGTAATGCCCCACTTGGCAGGTTTAGGGGAAGGTAGTTGGTTTTATTCTGGATGGTGCATGGGAGAAACAACAAAATTCTCAGGAGGTGCAATAACAACTTTTACTTGCAAACTGTAGAACATTCCGATTAAATAAGGCACTTGGCAAACTTAAACTTAGCAATCTTTAACTTATCCAGACACAACAAAGCACTTAACAAGGCATCAACTGAAACTTTTTGGTCTGGCTTAGAATAGATTGTGAGGATAAGAAGGTAGGAGAACAGAGAGAAAGGTAGATTGTCACCATCTTAGGGTGCAGGGTGGTCTCAGCAGCATTTAAATCAAGGGTGGTGGAATGCGCCACACTGTCATGGATGGGAGTGAAAGGCTTAGCCAACATTTATTAAAGAAGCCCTGCTGTTGAGTCCTGAGGTGCAGAAAGTATCCAGTCTCAGCCTTGGATTTTGTCAACTGTTTAAACTGACGGAATTAATAGAGGTGTGATTGAACCACTTCTGCCCTGCAGGTTTTAATGATGGGAAACGTAGAATATTTATGCAAAATGAATTATTATTACAAATGATCAGACAAAAGATTTTAATCAGAATTATTTACTGCACAATATAAATGCTAAAACTACTACTAGTATAAGATACGACAGCACACTATATTGAAGTGATAATTGAAGCAATTATATTAAATCTAGCAAAAAGAAATAATTATGAAATAGAAATTCGATGTAACTCATCCATACACACTCTTTCGCTCGGCCTCGCCCAGCCCAAAGGAGGAATCGCCACACACACGCACATACAGAAAGGTTATGTTAGAAGAATCTGACTGTGTGAAAGGGGACTGGAGCATTGTACTCTAAAGTGATTGACTGCTAGTCACAAATTTACAGGCCAAGCTACCAGCTTATCTGCCACATCCAATTTTGAAAAGCAGGACTGGTGTTTGAAGTTTGGTGAACCAAGCTGGTTTTCGCATAATTGAACACCAAAAACATCGCCATGGCACCACCCGTAACTGCACAGACAGCTTGCATTGTATGCATTGCCTAATTTGATTCCAGGCCTTACCGGGGTAGACCCTCCTGCCACACACACGTCACCATACTTTTATCTGCTTGGATCTGCTGGGCCCCTCCCCGAGGCAAGCTGATGCTAATTTCAGCATCAAAGTCTTATGGCTGAGTTCTGCAGAGCCAGAACATTCCCCATGGCCCCATGTGGTTGGCCACCCGCATTACCATGCGGACGAGCAACTGAGTCCCCAAATGTGTACAAGTGCCAGCTTGCCTATGAAGGAAAGAAAAGGAGTTCACCAGCTCTTCTACTCTTTCTCAGACTTCTTGATCCCAGTTTGGAACCCCTGTAATGTCAAGTCATTTATTTCTAGATTTAGAGTCTTATCAGCCTGCCACTTCTTAACTGCATGCTGTATGTGTCCCTCAAAGACAGAGAAGTTGCCCAGTAAGCTTTTACCCATTTTGTGTATTTTCTCAAGCTTGTTATAAAAGTTTGTTGCATTACCAGCTTAACTAGTAGGTGGATTTAGTGGGAAAGTAGTCCTTTTCATGCCTTAAAGAATAATTTTACATTTATTTTAATTTTGAATTCCCAATGTGGTGTTCCACAAATAAAAAGGGAAGATGTAAGACAAATTGTCATTTCAGTGGATTTTTAGTTTTCATCACTTTAAAGTGATCTGCCTGGTAGACAGGTGGATACCCTATAGTAACATGTGCCTGCAAGAGATATAACCACTGCAATACAGTACACCTTCTAGACCTTTATGAGATGACTGAACTAGTTTTCTCAGGCAGCTATGGCTGATCTTCAGTGTCATAGATATGACCTTCCACTTCCCTATAAAGCTGAGGGATGAAGTCCATCATCCATTGGATTGTGACAGCTGCCTGGGGTAAGCGACACTCTTCTGAGTCAGAGACACTGGAGAAAACTGTTTCCTCACAAGATGCTGCCTGTGGGAATTGACAGGGGGTTTTTTGGTGTGGTCAAAGTGGGTATCAGATCTCACTAGCAGTTCACCTCCACACAGAAAAAAAGATCAAACACAGCTTTTCTGCTTTTTCCTTTCACTATTTGGTTTCTTAGTTGGCTTTGCAATGGTGTTATTGTTCTGGTTAAACACTTTATCCATGTATTCTTCAGACTGGTTTTATACAATTACTTTTTTTATTATTTGCGGTCCTTTTTTAACAGGAAGTCTTACCCAGAAGAGTCTTATTAACACAAAAATACGTTGCATCCTCTTTTGACTCTTAAATTTTCATAAACATACACAGTTAAAGTGAATAAATAGCTTTATGGTGGCTGTGTTCTTGATTGAGTATCATCAGTAGTCAATCACAAAAATAGTATGGTAACAGCTGATCCAATGTCTTTGATCTACCTTTGTGAAATGATTTATTACACTCTTCATTCTACATTCTGATTAAAACAACCTATTTAAAGTTTAGGTTTTGATCTTTAGAGTGACACATTTCGCTTTCATCTGAATGCAATTAAATATAGTTAGCAGGGTTTTAACTATATTTGGGCATCCTAAAACATAATTAATTCTGCTACTGTTCTGTGAGTCAACAGAGATTTCAGAGCAATTGCTTCCAGATCCAGTGCCACAATATTATTTGCCATCAAATGTGTATATTAGCAGCCTGCCATATTTCTGTTATTTGCTGTTGCAATTAGAACCAGGAGGTGCAAATCTGTCTTTATTAAAAGTATCAAAAGTGACAAGTCTATTAGAGAGTATCCTGCAGTTGCTTCTTGATCCTAAACAGATTTTGTATGACTTGTCCCTCCACACCACTTAATATCGTTTTCCGATAGAAATGTATTAGCAACCCTGACTTCAAGGTGGTCTAGTGTCTCCAGAAAGCATCATCAGCATTTCTGCTACTTCTAACTGTCCTTATTAATGAAAATTTGTTTCCATCTGAAATCCAGGGTTTGTAGCTTTGAATTACAGCAGACCTTTGTTTGCTGTGGACTCTTCATTTATTCTGAACTCACAATGTAGTATTTTGTCAAGAGGATGGATTCTCTGTAGTGGCCTCTGTTAGGGTGTCATCCCCTCTTATGTAGCAGTTAACTTCTTTCCTATTTCGAAATGCTTCATTTGCCTGAATATGTAAAGAATGTTATCTTCCTTTTTCATCTCACCTCTCTCTGTCCTGCTATTTGATTTGTCTAAACTGTATGAATTTCCTGAGGTTTGTTTTGTCTCTTGCAGCTTCATACAAGTAAAATGTATACTCTTTGTTTCTCATCCCTGATACGCTATTAGTACAAAACCTGTTTCCAGTAGATCAGTATCTCTGTTGAACAGCTGGTTTTTGGTGGCTGTGCTATATTGCACTTGACCTTACTGTTTTTCTTCTGGAATTAAACTTTCAATATTTAACTTATGATGACTTATTATACCAAAGTATTGGTCTAGTAATGTAGCATCTCCTCATCACCATGTTGGATTTGTAGTCCATAGAATTAATCACGTTTGTAAAGTCTGTGTCTTATGGCATAACCAAACAGATGGTAAGGTGGGAGTTTAGTTCCTTTGTTTTCCATATGGGTAAGAAAGTACCAAGCATCCCATAGAAGTAGAAGGTTTGGGAAGAGAGTGTTTCTTTTAGTCAAATACAGAATTATATTTTTTTTAAATCTCCTATGCGGTGAAACCTTTGCTCAGTTGTAGTCACAGCTGAGATTGGTGAGACCAAGGTTCCAACTTACATATTAAAAAACTACTTTTACAAGGTTAGCTTTTTAGGACTTCAAAATTAATATTCAGCATCTTCCTTTATAGCACTTTAAAATTAAATATGTATTTTTTAATATTCTAATTCTAGTTTTTTGTGTATTGTGATATATAAGCTGCAGAAAAGGCTAACTTGAAGATACTACAGGAAAAAAATCTGATAATGTGTAGACTAATCAAAGGATAATTAGTTTTATGTAGTGCTACATCTGGTGATGCTTCCTGCAGTAGAGGGAAGAAAATTTATTTTACAGTGTTAATCTCTAAACAAAAGGGGTTTAGTGTTCAGCTACCATGAGAATGTACTTGTGAGTAGTCATATGTGCATCAGTGAAAGGGATAAATGCCTGGAATTCAAGGAAGCTAAAAGACCAAAACCTTTATTCAGGCTTAGATAGGAGTTGCAGCCTTGTATTACCAGTTTTCTTTGTGCTCTGTTGTGCATCTTTGTGTGCTACATGAACATTTTCATCTTATCAAAAATCAGGAAATGAAGTTGTAACTGAAACAGCTTAATTATAGTATAAACATGCTTGAAAACTTTTCACGTCTTCATTTGAATGAGAATTACAAGTTGCCCACAGGGTGTGATTCAGGAGGCATTCAGCTGAAAGGATCAGCAAATGCTGGTTCCTTGCTTCCACAAACCACCACCACTCCATCTACTCTATATGCTTTAAGAGAGGTTTTATTTAAGTAATGTTATAAATTACTTAAAAGCAGGTTTTTATGTAAAAAATATTCTGTAAAATGAATGAGAAGGGTAGCATCTGATCTCTGCATTACCTGTAAACATTTCATTTTTTCATAAATCTGAGATATGATGGGTAAGGATGATGTCAACATTTGTGAAGAAAGGTAAGAGATTTCCTAAAGACAATCTAATGAATGTCATTATTTGAGAATAGTACTGCCATTGTTATATGGGATGTATCTTTCTTATGAAAACCAAGTTGACAAATAAATTATACTTTTTAACAGGAGGTTCTGAAGTTTGCCCTTTTCTTAAGAGACTTTTTTTTTAAAAAAGATAGTTATGCTTACTCAGTGAGTGATTTCATACTTTGGTATTTATGAGACTAAAATGCAAATTGAGAAACTAGTTCATAGTTAGAGTTCACTTCAAAACTTTCTTCAGTTTTAGGTTCCAAAGCAAATGATCTTTTTAGTGTTTCTTCTTTTGAGCAGACTACTCGTAGCAACAAATTATCAACTGTTATATTTTGCTGTATATTTGCTGGGAAGCTGTGTTGGCTTGTAGTAAGAAGAAAATATTATGACATGACTGGACACAGGAAAAGATCATGTGCTTACTGCAAGGATAGATAGTAAAGCTGGTGGTCATTTAGTAACTAATATGTGGTAGCCTTGGATACTGCAGGTCACAGTGAATACAACCAAAACACCAGGGAGCAGTTTCAAAACAGTGTTTTAACCCCTTATTCCCAGGAAAAACTCTGATTAGAATTGGATGAGTAGAATCCAGCTGTGCTTTCAGCCTTCCAAGAGAGCTTTCCATGTAGACAACATGGAAAAAAAAAATCCTCCTAAATTATTACCGCAGTCTTAAGTTTCTACCATTCCAGGGGAGTCCACTTCCAAGGCAGGAGCTGGCATAAGCCTGACAAGGTGACCAAATAGATGTCATTTAAGGAAGAGGCATTTGTGGGTGGGATCCCATCCCTCTCAGGCTGGGAAACAGACTGGAGGACTCACAAACATGCACAGGCATACTGATAGAGCATATTCTAAGACCACCTAGTCATCTTTTCTGTTCTCTGGAGCACACTTGGGGTTTTGGACCTCTGTCCAAACTGTCCGTTCACTGCATACAAATGCAAACCTATTTTAGCTAGGAGGTCTTGGCAGACTTGTGCAACAGCAAGTATAGCCAGTTCTGTATCTTGCAGGCAGTTTAGTAAGTACAAAGTCCTTAGCTGCATACCTCTCTGATCCTGAGAACATCTACTACTTAGAGACAAACTAGTGCAAAGTATGGCAAAGTTGGCCAGTGTGCTACAATTATCTCAAATCAGTCTACTTTCAGGGATGTATTTCAGTGAGCAAAAGGTTATCAGTCTGGTAAATGCTCTGCATTAGGCTATGTTGGAAGAGCTGTAATGGAGAACTAATCAGGGCATGCAGGAGTAGCTCAGGGGAGGAGGAGAGGCTGACTCTTGCCATTTTCTGTATTCATTGCAACCTTCTGTCTAACCTCTGACTGCAGAACTGCTAAGTTTCATTAAACGGACCAAAGTGTCCTGTATGTCCCTTAGCTTTTAGTCACCTGACAATAGCTGCTGTGCCATCTTGTTTTAAAGATATTACCTAAATAGTCTTTCAGGTCACACTGTGCCAAGGAAATAACCCAAGACAGCATCACCACATCGTTTGTACCATTGGGAAGGATACCTCTGGTGTAATAACTGTGTCAAGGATATTCCTTGGAAATACACTGTCTTAATGGAAACAAGAGTCACAGCTCATAGGTTTAGTAGAAGTCTTCAGAGTTCTGATTTTCTAATCAGACACCTGATTTTCTAACAAGATTGCTAGCCTGCCCTCTGTAGTTAATTCTCTTGTTTGTGGCCTGAAGACAGGCAGCAGAAAGGATCAAGGTTTTCTGCCTAGGGGCAGGGCAGTCTCTGGGGCTAGGCCACTAGGAGAGTGCCTGTTGCAGCAGGCAAAGACAGTAAGTTGTGTCTGTGTCAGTATTGACTCTTATATGGAGGGCTAATTAAGCTTTTCTTAAAATGCTTTTTCATTGATGGAAAGATTTCGGTCCATTTGCACTTAAGTAGATAAGTTTCTCATGAGTGACTACTGTAGCCAGTTACAATATCCACAAAACAATCTCTCTGTAATAAAACAAAAGTTTTTATGACGTGAGTGCAATATTTATTGATAAATCCTAACTCCAACCTCCATGGATGCCAGCTCCTACCTAAGATTGTAGACCTGTCTCAGGTTGAGCTGGCAAAACACCAACTGCCCAAGTACAGAGAAAAAGGGTTCCTCCTCCCTCCAACCAGCCAAGGGGAAAAGAAGAGGGAGAGGAAAAAAAAACACTCCAAACTAGGTTTATGCTGAACCTGAATACTACATGTATTTATACAGAAAAGAGAAAATTGAAAGAAAACTACAATATAACACATACAAGTTATATATAACTTCCCACTCCCCAGTAAGCACAGATTTTACCATTCTAACTACAAATCATTCTAAAGAAGTCAATTCTCCAAAGACAGACTTAAGCAAAGAGAACTAAGAACAAACATTTTACTTCCCTAAGATAACATGATGGTGAGCTGGTGCTGTGGGCTTGGGCCTCCCCGTCCCTCCTGGGACAGCACGGCGTGTCCTGCTGAGGCAACAGCTGTGAAGCAACTCCCCAAGCCCCTCCCACACACTGGATTTTACTTCTTTTGAGATGATGTAGTATGGTATGGAATACAATATTATTGGCTAGAAGAGGTTAGCTGTTAGCTAGCCCAGCCCAGCTCAAGTCAGCTGACAATTCTAGGCCTAATCTGAACTTTAAAGCCTAAATTTAGGCCCACCTGGCTAAACCTATAACAGGACCCTATGGATTGCCCCACCTAACAAAGTCAAATGGTTCAAAGAGCAAATAATTACCATTCCTTCAGGATAGTTTCCACAACAGGCTCTAATATCTCTGACTGCTACACTATCAGTAATAACAGACAATCCCTGATTTGTTCCGTATAAATCCAAAGGATCAAAAGTGGGCAAAACTGGAGGCAGTGAGGGGTGCTGGTCACAGGCAGAACTCCAGAGGAATGTGGCTTCAGGGCAAACAGAATGAGGATTTGAAACAGGGCATGTTCCGTACAAAAACTATGTATTCACTCCTGTGCATTCTGTACACAGAGGGCAAAATGGTCCTAATGTGGATATTTCTTCTCCAAAAGCCATACCTGAATGGCCAAAGCATGAGATGGGCAATTAGCCAAGTGGCACAGCTTCTATTACAGCATTATGGAAAACAGGGTAAGAGTTCAGTTGTGCTTGGCTGGTTGTGGCCAGGCTTAAGCAAACCTGGCCATTGCAGAAGGTGGACCTCGATCATACCTTCTCAGTGACATCCTTTTCACAATCCCTGTGGCTGGTGGCACAGGGTGATAGATGAGTGGCAAGGCACAAAGGAGCACAGGTTGCTCATTGTGTCATTGCTTAGTGCCACAAAACTCATCTTCATAAAAATATAAATTGATCTAAGAAAAGCTGGTACATTAGCCATACTTTCAGAACCAATATAGATGTCAGGACAAAGAGATTAGAAGTATGAAGAAAATGGCACTTGAAGTTTTTCACCTACACAGCAAACCAGCTTTTGCTAAAGAAATGCAAAATTAATTACTCATTAAACACACATATCTGCACATTTCCAATCACCTACAACTATTCCTGGAAATATATGGTAGGGTCCTGTGGTAGTTTAGGCCTTAATTTTAGTAGGCCTCAGTTCAGGAGGCCCTGAAAATGCTACGTAGATTAGAGGCGACAAGCATCACCTGACTTAAGCAACCAAAGAGATATTTCATATCATTTGATGTCAAATCAAGTATAAAAGAAGGTGTAGGAGGTGCTTAGCTCTCCTTCTGATCATGGCTGGGGTGGAGACAGGACGCTGCTGCTCCTCTGCTAGTTGGGCCCCAGCACCACTGCTACTATGGTATCGTATGAGAGTGAAATGTTTGTTCTTAGTTTTCTTTTTGCTTGGGTCTGTACCTGGGGGAGGTTGAGTTCTTTTGGGTGATTTGTAGCTAGAATGGTGAGATTTATGTGCAATGGGGAGTGGGGAGTTACTGTTTGTTATTTCTAACTTTCGTGGGTGTGTGTTATATTGTAGTTTACTATTAATGTTCTCTTTTCTGTATAAATATATAAACCTGTTTTAAGTTTTCCAGGTTTTTTTTCTCTTTTCTTGGCTGAGGGGAGAAGGAAGGCTGTGTCTCTCTGGTTCATACTTGGCATTTTGCTAAAGAAATAACATTCAAGTGGTGAAATCTTTTACTAAAATGTCTCAAGATTCTAAAAGAAATTAAAAGATTATAGCAATAAAATTCAATCTTTTTGAATGTAAAAAGAAAACTATTCTTTTGGTTAAATTCTCAAAATTAGCTCCACGAATTAAACTGCAGACATAATAAAACTCCTAAGATACATGTGATTGTGAAAAGTTATTATTCACATTGAAATGGTCAGTTCTTACCTTGGAGCTATCAGTTTAACTCTTGCTCTAAAAGAGGTTGTTGGTGAGGGGACATGCAAGGGAAAGCATGTAATTGATTTTCCATGATTACAGAGAGACATTACCTGCTTTTTGGGGAATTGGTCATGAGCCTGATGTTTTAGATCTACTTTTTGAAGCAGGATACATATTTTTTGGTAAAAGTATTCATTTTATATTAAAATATCTTAACAAAGGTAACAGTGTTAATATTGTCCCTGGTTTTTTTGTTCGTTTGTTTTTCTTTTTCTTTTTCTTGTAAGACCTTACAGAATGAGTGGAAATTTTACTTCTATTATAGAAGTAAAAGTCCCTTTTTGGCATTTTTAAGTAGATGATATTCTGTTACTGGCTGTCGTTTCAGTAATGTGGTGGTCTAAATTCTGAATTCTATTATTTTACATCTACAGCAACTGAAAATATATTTTTTATAAACAGCAAACTTCACCTCATAAAAATTCATTACATAAGGGCATAAACAAGTACTTTTCCTTCCAGTCATTGGCAGTAAGTGATTCATCAGTTTTCCACAGAAAACCAATTTCATTGCAGATGTTCTGCAGACTCCCTGAATTGTAGAATCATATCATCCAATCCCAGCACAAGGAATGTACGTATTTTTTATAAAAAGGGGGGGAAAGGCTGTGCTTAGTCTTTTTAATAGGATTGAATATCATTTGCTGTTTCATCAGTTTTGTGAAATAACCATAAAGTAATCAGCTTGCCATTCTCTCCTTTCCTGTACAAGCTATCAAGTTACTCACAATGCTGATTTCATAGCAAGTGCATAAGTGAATAACTTGCAGGAGAGAAAAATCTTCCTTTGAGATTAAACAAAATGTAACTGGGTTACATAGTTGTCTCTCTTTCTTCATTCTTTCTTTTCTCCTTCCTTCTTTTCTTTCTTCCCTCCTTCATTCCTTTCTTTCCTTTTCTTCTTGCTTAATACTTCAAAATATAGAAATTTCCCATAGAAATCAGCCACTAATTTTAATTTTCTTACAGACTTGCCTTTTTTTTTCCTTTTATGGAAGATTTTTAAATTAGAGTTTACTTTTATAAGAATAAGTAACTATTAATTCAATTCTGGTTTTTCACAATGTGGACAAAGTAAAGAATGGACCTGAAAACTACTTTTTACAAGTGTTTGCAGTTTTGTTGAATTCTATTCTGTAAGGCATATAGAGTCCACCCTACTATATTTCCATTGCATTAAATTATGTAGATACAAAATTCCATTCTGATAGCTGAAGGAGGGAAAGGAGACAAAGGAATATATTGAGGTGAAGGTGAAAAAGGGATGAAGAAAGTTTGAAGCAGAGAAGCCAGAACAGTAGCTGGCAAGCAGCAAGAATCAGAATGAAGATTTATTTTCAATTGGAAGAATTAATTTCTTTGATAACTCCAACATGGGATTGAATTTAGCCCTTACAGAAGAAGTTGACAGTAGCAAAATACACAAATTTAAGTCAAGAAGTAAATGTTGTTTTTATACTGCTTCTATTTCCCATTTTGTTTTCTCCATTGCTACTGTTCTTGCATAGAGATAACATTTGTCAAATGTATGTGAATCAACGATCTAAACACGGAGAAAGATCCTGTCTTAGAATCATAGAATCAAAGAATCACTTAGGTTGGACAAGACCTCTAGGGTCATCAAATCCAATCATTGTCCTAGCACTGCCATGTCCACCACCAAACCATGTCCCTAAATGCAACATCTACATGTCTTTTAAATACCTCCAGAGATGATGACTCAACCACTTCCCTGGGCAACCTGTTCCAGTGCTTGACAACCCTTTCCACAAAGAAAGTTTTCCTATATCCAATCTAAACCTCCCGTGGTACAACTTGAGGCCATTTCTTCTCATCCTATGGCTTGTTGCAGAAGAGAAGAAACCACCTCCCACCTCACTACAGCTTCCTTTCAAGTAGCTGTAGAGAGAAAAAAGTCTCCCCTGAGCTTTCTTTTCTCTAGGTTAAACAACCCCAGCTCCCTCAGTCACTCCTCATGAGACTTGTGCTCCAGACCTTTCACCAGCTTCATTGCCATTCTCTGGACATGCTCCTGCACCCCAATGTGTTTCTTGTAGCGAAGTGCCCAAAACTGAACAGTGCTCAAGGTGAGGCCTCAGGGATGATCACTGCCCTAATCCTTCTGGCCACACTATTTCTGATATAATCCAGAATGCCACTGGCCTTCTTGGCCAGCCAGGCACATTGCTGGCTCGTGTTCAGCCAGCTGTCACCAGTTAGCAGAGAGAAAAGATCAGTGCCTGCCCCTCCTCTTCCACTAGAAGCTGTAGGCTGGTATGAGATCTCCCCTCAGTTTCCTCCAGGTTGAAAAAGCTAAGTGCCCTCAGCTGCTCCACAAATGGCTTCCCCTCAAGGCCCTTCACCATCTTCATTGCCCTCTTTCAGATGCTCTCTAATAGCTTAATATCTTTCTTATATTATGGCACCCAAAACTGCACACAGGACTTGAGGTGAGGCCACTTTAGCGCAGGGCAGCACCAGGTCAAGCAGGACTTGCCTTTCGGAAACCCATGCTGGCTGAACCTGATCCCCTGGTTGTCTGTGTGATGGTACTTGAAATGAACAGCTCCATGACCTTCCCTGGCATCAAGGTCAGGCTGACAGACCTGTAGTTCCCCAGATCCACTTTCCATCCCTTCTTGTAAATGGGTGTCACATTTGCCAGTCTTCAGTCAACTGAGGACTCCCAAGTTAACCAGGACTGCTGATAAATGACTGAAAGTGTCTTGGTGTGCACTTTCTCAGTGCCCTATATTGTATTGTATGCACAAAAATAGTATGTAACTTGATGCTGAAAATGAATGGTGAAAGTCCTAAAGGATAAATCTTTGTTCAAAGTTTGAGAAAACAGCAAAATGCAGATCCAGCTGACTTTTGATGACCTGATCAGATTCAGGCTATCAACAGATTTAACAGCTACACTATGTCTATACCAGAACATGGAACCTGTCAGGACCTGGGGTTTTTGTTACTTTGGGAAGTCTACATGGCACAGACCCCATTTGTGTCCGTAAATTCACTACCCATTTAAGAAGATGACTTTGAATGCGTGAGCTCAGCTGAGTTAATTTACATGTATATCTGTAAGCAACCACAGAGACTTAATTTCTAAGTAATTTCAAACACATTTCACGTGGTATTTCCTGTGTATTGCAGCTATGCTCACAAATTGTAACTGAGTTCAGTAGTAGACAAAACCAGACAGAGGATGCATGCTGCCTTCTAATACTAACCTCCACACAAAAAGCACATCAGTAGAATTAGGGAGTCATAAAAGCAGCATCAGCTTCAACTTTGAAATTACTGGTGCTTTTGAGGGATCTATGAGCACCTCCAGCATGCTCTCTGCTTCTTTATTGCTTCTCCAGTTCACTTCTTTCCAGGGCAGAATACCCACCTGATTTCCCTCCTGTGACTGTTACAATAAACAAAGGACCTCAAACTGCTGTTGTCCTTGTTTCCAAGGTAGAAATCATGATTTGATAAGAACAGAAATAATCTCTTTATGCCCATTCAAGTTCTTGCTGTGGAAAGACAGAGGGAGAAAAGCCTAGACTGGTTTTAAGCATGGCTATGTCCTAGGCACTTCCTTTCCTAACTTATTTCTGACTTCAAACCCCCCAGGATCAGGATGTTGACTGTGTGTCAACAAAATAAAACTGAATCTGGCATACCTCCTAGAGGACAGTGTACTCAAGCTACCTCTATTTGTCCTTTGAAGATTATAAAACCAAAAACTTGAGCCCATACTAAAGCCCTGAGCATATGCAGACTCTTACTCATACAGAATTCTACAAAATTCATCCTGTATGTCTGTATTTAACTGTGTTGTAAACAACGTGGATGACTAGCAAATCCGAATTCAAGAACAGGATCAGATACTTAATTTCACAACTTTGGTATACGTAGAAAGGATGAACACTGATGTTCTCATTAGTCATTTATTCCTTGTGTATCCATGAAGAGGGAACTACGGAGTAGGTGCCAACCAGCACAGATTTGTTCAATCCTAAATTCAAGTGTGGTGAAAAATGAGAAATTGCACCCTGATAGCAAGGAATAGTGGATTTCTTCATATGTAAGTTTATACATACATAAATATATAGAGAGATCTATATGGTGGTTTATTAACTATATTTTTAGGATCTACTATTGTAGAATTGCAAACTTTACTGTTCTTCCAAAAGCAGTGCAGCATTCCCCCAGGGTGCCAGAGGTTGTAAGATCAGACACCTAAGGAGAAGAGCTTACACAGTTTTGTAAGAATGAGCTGTAACAAAACATAAAAATATGTTCCAGGAGAAAAAAAGCTATAGACATATGGACAGAAATAAAAAGAAGAGGAAGTAATTTCAGAGAAAAGCTTAAGGAGGACTTGAAAAAAGAAGGAACTTGGCAACTGGGGACAAGAAAATTTACCTCATGCAGCCACTTGGATTGAGGAGAGCAGCATGTAAAATGAAAAGAAATGTTGATTCTTACCAAGGTATTGAAAAACCTATTGAATTAAGTTTTTCCTTTAAAATGCCTTGCTGGAGTTTTCTGTGTGAAAAACAATCAGTCTGCTAACTGCAGGATCTAAGTGAATATATGGGAAAAGATTTTTCTTCTGTGATATAGGTTACACTGACATGTAGAATGGAAGTTTAATACTGTACTTTATCATTAGTCCAATGAAATTACAGATATCAGCTCCTTTAACAAATTAAAGTTATACCACATGGAGAAAAGGATTAAACCACATGCAGAATTAAGGTTATCTTCATTCTTTTCTAGCCTTAGACCATTGAAATGAAAGAGTCCATTCGAGAAAGTTGCTAGGAGACCATAATCACAAGTGTCAGAATAATACATTTTTATTTAAAATATGAAATGTTGATTAATGAACATACTTAACAGATAATGAGTAAAGGTATTGAAAGCATCTATGTTCAATCAAATTTCAGGTGAAACATTTAATTTGTAAGTTGAAAAGCTGATGAGAATTCAATGTCTTCAAGGTAAAGCCAACCAACTCATGCAGTTAAAACTGAAGAACACAACAGTTTATAAGTACTTGATTAGAAGCCCCTAGATACTAAGAAGCAAGAGAAAATGTTTCCAGGGTGCAAGTCGAATAAGACTAAAAATAAAGAGCAAAAAAGGAAATTATTTAGCCATTAGTCTCATGTAGACATGGTGAAACTAAGGTAAGAGGAGACAACTGCTTTGGAAGAAATGTATTGATTTAAAGGAAAGATACTGGTGAAGGTGTTGTCTGTGTAGCACACTAAAATTAGAAAAACTAAACAATGAATTTAATTGGTAGAGAAACTTCAGCCTATATAATTATATATTAATTATACCAAGTCCCCCAACAGTGTCTACTGTGATAGCTGTCTAGTTTTGTGTCATGACAATTTAAACAGGTACTATGGCCTGAAAGCACTTGGATGATATTTTTCATGCCAGATTTATGATCCTTATGTTCTTGCAACCAGGAGTCCAAGTATGTTACATAACTAGGAATCTGAAATTGTAAGGCATTGGCTCTCCTCTCTCACATTTACATGGTAATGCATAATCAACAGCTCACTGTGATGACCACCTCAGCTTCTTGCACATAGCATGCGTTGTGTCCTTATTGATTCATGTCATTGTCAAGGAAACCTATCAACATGACTGTCCATTGCAACGAAGTAAACTAATTTGAATTCTCTGAAGAAATTGTTTCCTGTATGCCAGTAGACACCAGCAGAAGGCAGGAAATGAAATACTGGTCCAGTGTCTGGCTGCTGTTCACTCATCCTAGTAGTAACAACAAAATCTTATTGTAGATACAAATGATGCTAAGTCTTCTAAGGAAAAAAAATAAATCTGTACTAATAGAACAGGAATTACAAAATTCTCTTGAAATAATAGTAGTTTGAAATGAAGTTGTCATTCTATTTTTAATGTGGAATAATTAAAGAAGCATAATATATTTCGGTATTAGTTTTACTTGATAAATAATAAATACAGACATTTCATTTTACCAAGTCATCACTTAGGTAATTCTGACTTAAATATGTCTAATTCTTATATGCATAGGATTATTTCAAAGTACAGCATATATTATTTCTAATGAGGAAAGGTAACTCCATCCAATGAGAAAACAGTCATGCCTAAAGCAATGAAAATTCAGGAAAAATAGTTGCTGATGTTAGCTGAAATGACAGCTATTTATACATAGAAAGCGTAACCTGAAATAGTCTTTCACATAAAAGAAAAATAGATTAATGTTATTTTAACCATTGACTCAAATTTTAAATATCTTATAAGAAGCATAGTGTACAACTGATAGTTTCTCCATTTTCCAGTAGAATAATAAAATTACAGAAAAAAGGTTTTGCTAATTTGTAATGGAGCACAGCCAAGTG
>VWZD01013183.1:161982-190381 GCA_013396695.1 Sakesphorus luctuosus
AAAAAAAAAAATTGGAAATGGTTTGTGCTTCCAAAGTTTGTAGTGGCTTCCGTTAGAAGTTCCAAGCCTTTTTACTTTTTATTTAACAATTTTACTTCTGATCTGAATAAAGCTTTCTGGGCAACCAGAAAAGAACTGACACTACAGATTCCTTTCTTGAACAGTGTCTTTATCTCCTACAAAAACCAAAACTGAACAAGAAAATAATTAATGTTTATTATTTTGTGAGAGAACTTCCAAAATCTGAAAAATTTATTTATTCGAACTCTGATAGTATCATTATTTAGTCATCTTTATATGGTATGATATTATTCTGGATTGTTTATTTAATTTATATTTCAATTTAATTTAACACCAGGTCTTGAAACGGTATATTAGTTAATGAATCCAAAATCACCAGAAACACAACATTAGTAATCAGCCAATAACTAGCAAAATTAATTAATTTCTATTGTATAAAGGAAAAAAACAAAGTAATGCTCGGTGTAAATTAGTGCACTCTTTTTCTTCCAGCAATCTTAAGTAAGTTTTTTGCTGAAATATGTAGCAGAGTTTGCTCTTCTCAGGAGTTTTGGAAAAGCAGTTACTGGGTAAATTTCATAGTTATAATATCGGGGGGGTGGGGGGAGAATATACATAGAAATTAGTAGTTTTCTAGGAACATTTAAGAGAGAACTTTTTCAAACTTTATATACACAAAAGAGTCTTAATAAATAACATAAATGTGATTAGTTCTTAAACAGAAACAATCAGGCTCTGAGAGTATGTTCAACAAAGTATTTCAGTACCTAAATCCAAGACAGGGATCCACAACCACCAAGGAATATGTAAGCACCTTTCTTTCTACCTGTAACTTTATTACTACAGTAAATTTCTTATACATGTCTTAGTCTGGTACTAGGCAATCCCAGAGTACAGATCCTTTCGGAGAGCAGAGCATGATAATGTCTACGTTGTGTCTAAGACCACTTGGGATTTGTAAAGCAACAATCCTATTACCCATGTCTCCTGAAAAGGATGTTTCGGCAGCCATGCACCAGGATCTCCAAACATGCATTGACAACTGAGAGTCATACACAAAGCACAGAAAGAAGTAGTGAGACGTGCACCTGCTTATATCCTTTTTTTAAAAAAATATAGCAATGAGTAGAATTGAGAGATTTGATTTCTGTGATTTACACCTCCTGGAAGTTCAACTCACATGCCTGTGAGGAGGCAGCACTAGCTCTAAATTAGGCTGCAGAGGAGGCAGCAGTCAGATATATAATAGCTTACACCATCTAGATGTGTCCTTTTAATGATCTGTTTTCTTTCTGTGTAGTTTCATCACTGTGCTTTCCACTGGAAGCGAGTTCCCTTATTTTCAACTAAAAAGGTAATAAAGTGTGATATTGGCAGAGCTATTTCATTAATTAATAACTCTTCTTACTACCTCTGCTGATGGCCAATTCTGTATCTTTTTGGAGTTCAGCACTTGGGAGATAATGAAGATCAACTTCCACAGACGTTGACAGTAACTGTTATCAGTAAGAGCTGATGGCCTTTGATGCATCTTAGAACGTAACAGTTTCTGCATTTGGCTTTTTTCTTCAGCACTGTGAGTTGCATTTCCTGCATTTCAGCTGAGCAGTGAGAGTGTCATCATATTAAATGTGGCTTTCTCTTCTGTTTCCCTCTCACCTTCAAACCTGTTGATAGAGTTCAACTGTTAACTTAAATAGCATTTAAGTTTGCTCTCAAAACACTACATGAATTCCATGAATAAAACTAGGATGTGTAAGTTGGTCTTTGAGACATGGAAAGACCAGCAGAAGGAGTAGCTGTGTGGGCTTCCCCAACATATGGTGCCATCAATACAGTTTTACATGGACCATCACATGGATTTAGACACTATGCAGACTCACACCAGGTGTTGTTTGGACATTTAATTTTGGTACTATCATTTGTAAATATATATCTATCTATTAGGGACAAAAGAAAGAAAAGGAAGGAATATAACAATGGTTGTCAACTCAGAGCACATGTTATTCTTAGTAACAAACTTACTTCACATTTTCCCTAGGACTGATTTCATGTGGTGGGTTAGAAGTGCAAGCGCAATTTCTGAGGAGATGGAACATCTGCTCTTTTTTTTTTTTTTACAGAACTTGCAAATGTTTGTATTTATCCACAAGTTTTGTTTGTTCCTGCCCTCTGTACCACCAGAACAGCAAAAACCATGCTTACCAAATAACTCATTGAAGTTATTTCCAATTACAACTACAATAATTGTCTATTTATCTTTTTTCTTCAGATGTCCCAAATCCTTTTACACAGGCTCATAATTCAAGGCAGTTGAGCAGGACTGGAGAATAGGACTGGTATATGCAACCTCCATTTTTATTCAGTTGACAATCTTCTTGTTAAGAATTTTAAAATTCCTCTTTCATGAAGAATTTTGTGCATGTAGCTGTTTTCCCTATACAATGTTTGAAGGCAAGTCCTAGATAAGCTCTTAGGTGTTGCACAGAAGTTCTGTAAGGAAAGGCTCAAGCAGCAGCAGAAGAAAAATCAAGCCTTACATTCAACTCCTTTTCTTGTTCTTATTACATGTCTGCTACTATGTTCTGAAGATTTAATTTATGGTTATTTCATGTGTAAAACATATTAGGACATTTTCTGTCCTCAAAACTATTTTTACTCTTTTGTTTCATAAACAACTAAACCAATGAAATAGTATTGAATGAAAAGATATTTCAGAATTTAAGAAATGGGGAATAAAGTTTCATTCTCTTGCATAAGTGTTTCATTTTGCTTTAAAAATGTAACAGAGATGCATGCCAAGGATCTTCCTAATTCTCTCATTCTATGTATAGACTATTTACCAGGTCTTCCTAAAAATTGGATCTATCACAGTAAACATAGTGTACATGTGAAGGGAAAGTGTACTTTGAAGATTTCTTTTTTGCCCCCATAATCTACACCAGTGTCTTTCTCACCTTCCCACTTTTCTTCTGCTGGAAACCAGGCAGTGGCCAGGTGGCGTTCTGTAACCACACCAAATCAAAATACAGTTTGAGCTTTCAAAGGGCTTTGGAAAGTACCCTTCAATCTCAAAATGTAAGTCATAAGCTATAGTTACAAGCCCACCTTAGCATCTCAAAGCATTAGTGGTTCATTTACAAAACCCAGATAAATTCTCCAAGAACAGAAGTGGCATTGTCTCATGTTCTACCAATGTTTAGGAAAGAAGACCAAATAAACTTAAATATTTATTAAATTTCTAATTGAAACTGCAAAGCAATAGTGAAAAGGGAGGAACTGTAAGAATTGATTTGTACCTTTTAATATTATAAATAAATTATTTACACTAAAAAAAATACAGAAAGACTTCAGTGCCAAAATCCACCCTTTTAAAGAAAATTTATATCCCATAATGTGCTATATATAACATGTCTAACAAGACAATTCAATTATAAGAGTAGTCCTGCTTATTCTGTTTGGGTTTTTTTCAAGTCTAGCTAAATCCTTCTCAATTTCTTTTTTTGTTAGTTGAGAAACTAAAAGACTTTCCAAAAGAGAAATATTTTCAAAATGTGTCAAACATTAGGATGCTGGAAAGTACTTCATAGCAGGGGTCCCAAAGCAAGACAGACAGATCTTATGGTCACTTTTGAAAATCTTGGCAATCTGATTTTAAAATTTTAATCTAATTTCCTGTGCTTATTTATAGAACAGAGCCCTTTGTTGAACTGCAGCCATCCTGTGAGTTTGTGTTATCAGCTATAAAAACGTACCCTGTCCCAATTTCACAAGTCCTTAATTACTCATCTCCTCCCACAGAAACCATTAACAAGTGATACATGATATGTATTTCTTAAAATATAATATGAAATGCAAAGCAAAGTGTCAGGCTGTTCAGAAGCTATGCATATTTTGGTGACTCAGAACAATGCACAATGGTATAAGGAGATTAATAAAATTAGGAGTTCATTTTCATTCCCAGTTCCAATTGGTCTTATTTAAATGCTGGGCTTTCCTAAGGTTAAAAATAATCTCTTCTAGTTTTAAGCCTTTAAATTGTAGCTTTAATCCTTTGTCTTGTTTAAATTTGATGGACTACATTCAAAGTAGATAGGTTATAAATATTCATGATTTATCTCTTTATTTTGTTAAATGTTGCCCATTACAAACCAAAGAGGTCAGCAAAATGCAATTTGTTAACTTTCAACTGATTATTGAAATATATTTTCCACATGGTCACCAAAAAATGCTGTCTAAATCTTGTTTTCTTATTTCAACTCAATATTTCCTCTCAGAAAATGAATCTGGTAGCAAGTATTTTTTAAGGAGTTCATCAGACTGTGAGTCATATTCCATTTGTTGCAAGAAAACAAACATGTATATTTAAGGAAGGGAGATATGTGATCTTGGTAACTACAGGCATAGAAATCTTACCTCATGGAGATTTTAAAACAAATCTGGAGTAAAGTATAACTAATTATATAAATCAGAAGTGAAAAAATTCTAAGTGGGTGCAGCAAAAGCCAATCACGTGCGGTAATTGTACCTTTCTTGTCTAAATGAATAGGTTTTCTAAGAAAAGAAAATGTAGTAGCTAAAATTTATCTGGGCATCAAAGTTACTACTAAGTAACTCCTGTAGAAAGTTGTTTATTAAGTTAATGAAGCTAGACTAGTGTAAGAATTGAAATATGGGTAAGAAAAGAGTACAGGTAATACTGTTTGTGGAAACTATTAGTATGAAAAGTAAGATAGTTACAGTGATACTAAATTAACATGGAAGACGTCCAGACTATCGAACAGAGCATAATGAACAACTGAGCATTGAAGTGAAAGAGATGGGATGGCATACAACAGTAGTGTGAGGTTTAGGACAAATAGCAAGACTTTGGTGCTTACAGAATGGAAATGATAGAGGAAGACAAAACTTTGTACTATTAATCAGTCACATAAAGTACATGAATAAGCCATGTGAAGAGGCTATCAAAATAAAATATGAAGTTGTGGCAAGTAAGGTATTGGAAATAGAGAAAGGAAAGTAATATTTCTATTGTAGAAGACATTGGTGAGATCTCACCTCAAGTACTATTTAAAGTTTCTGTCATGTGTTAACAGAAAGATACATGGAAATGAAAAGAAGCATAAAGAAGTGGACCTGAAATATCTGCCTACAGAGAAGGAAGAGTATGTACCTATTATATGCAGAATGGCTCACTTTNTGCAACTGTGTTAGAGAAGTACTTTGAGCCGATATAGTCAACCTTGGACAAAAGTATGTTATTTTAGAAAACTTTGTCTAAGAATGTAGAACCTGTAGGCAAAAGAAGTATTACTCACAAAAGTGGTCTTTAGACTGGAAGGCTAGTCTTTCTTTTCCCTGCAATCTTGCAAGTCTGTGAAAAAAGTTCCTCCAATGAATGATTCAGAATGCATAAAGTTAAGCTACTACTCCAAACTGACGGAACTTGAAGTTGATATTTCTGTGTAGTGTTTTTTTTTTTTTTTGCAGCATTCAGACAAGTGTATGTTTAATGTAAATGACTAGGAGAACTCTGGAGAACTGAAAATTATGGTTCTTGGTGGAAGTTTCTGGTATATTTTACTGTCTAGCTACTTGGGGAATGCAGACACCAGAGACATAGATACAGCCAGCTTTTTTTTAGAAGATGAAGTGTGTCAAGTTCTTTTATCAGCACACTCATTTATAGTAAACCCATGACCTGATGCATGGATGGACGGTATGAAATGTGAGCTGTTGGATCCTGGGGAATGGAATTTCTCTGAGAAGAAGAGGGAAGATGAGCTGGTCTACCACTGTAACCTACATCAAAGTGGAAAATGTGAAACTGCATAGAGAAGTTAAGGGTCATATACACTCAGATCAACCACACCAACTGATATCCCCACCTTCTAAAGAACAAGGGGTATATCCAAGTGAAACTGTACTAGCATTTTCAATTAGATAGAAAATAGCATAAATATTATTATAGATTTTTCTGTGAAATTAATTGGATAAAATAGTATATTATTACCTTGAAAAATTTTATTTCTTCAGCCAGTTATTCTTTCTTCTACAGTTTTTTTAGAAAATAATTGATATTGCAGGCTTCATCAGTAGAATTTCAGTTTAACAAAATCTACTGAGTGTTAACAGTTCCAGGAAATAACTGAGATCACTAGCTTGAAGTGTTTTATTTTACAGCATGTTTTTATCAGGATATATATCAAAAACAAATAATCCTCAGGCCAAAACTTTCTTATACTCTGGAGCTTTTTCTCCCATGAATCCATAAGAGATTTGCCTTGATAGCTCCTATTAACACAAGTGGGAGTTGCAAGCCAATCCCCTATGCATTATTTGAAGAACTTATCTCAAAGCATTGCCCAAAGCAAATTTTTATGATAGCTTAGCACCCTTGGGAACAGGGATTTATAATGGTAACAACTGAAAAAGACCCTAATCTATAGTTTAGTTATGGGAATAAGAGTAGTGCTATATGTTTTCAGTTATTATGCTGCTGAACTTGAACTCCAAATTGTTTCCTTCTTGAAGAAATATTTGAAGTAGTTTTATTGAAATAACTATTATAATGCTTTAAAGTTTCTAAAGTATTTTAATATTGTCACAGATTTCAAGCTTTTTCCATTCCTCACATGGCATAATATTTAACAACATGATTATTAACAGAAACTATATAAAACGCTTCAAAAACACCATGTAAAGCAACTCTCTTCTATGTATAACTTAAAAATAATGTTTTCCTAATATCTATACATTTCATCTATTACTGGTAATTTTTGCTGTGATAATGGATCTAACTTATTCTTTTGGTAAACTTCTCTGTTTTAAAAACTTCCAAAAGGAAATAGGAAATAAGACTTAAGCTAAACATCATGAGTAATGCTCTTCAAATTATCGTCTCAATATTACGTATGTATGTCTGGCCAGGCTTCGTGAACAAAGATTTGGGAAGGGCTCTACCCACATGGGTGTGTCCTTTCGAGCCTGCGCAGTGGAATTTTTAGGTGAAGCACAGTGTGCGCAGAACTGGCCCCACCCTTTACTCCTAAGGTTCATCTGCCACAGCTGAGTGAGCTTGGACGGTGACAGTGAAGTCCTCAGGACTAGAACCTACAGCCCCCGGTATTGCCAGGAGGTCTCCCATCCAAGTACTAACTGGGCCTGACCCTGCTTAGCTTCTGAGATCTGACGGGATAGGGTGTCAGCGTGGCATTTAACTGCCTGACTCAATATTACAGTCGAACATTAAAAATCGCGGCTAATAATAGCATATAAAATCAGAAGTATTTTTAAATTTAGTATTTTTAAAAATCTTTTGCCATGGTAAATGTTTGCTGTTCTGTAATTTTAGAAATTTTGCTAGGTTTGAAAACATACTAATGAAAACAAAGCAAAGTTTCAAAAGTTAATGAAAAAAGCGGGAGGTTGATACTGGGTTTTTCATGGCAAATTTTTGGATCTTATGGAGAGAAAAAAGTACTTTCTTAAAATACATAATTGTGATGTATTTTGTTTTTCATATGAAGTAAGAATTTTTATTTATAAAGACAGGTTTTGAGGAACCTTGAAAAAAATGGTCAAATTTTGACCTAGTCTAACTCTCTTAGATCCCACATACAATAGTATCATTCATAGCCTGAGTAATGCACTTTCACTGAAATAATTCCTTTCACTCATAGTCAAGGAATCACAAAGTGGTTGAGAACGGAAAATCACCTCTGAGAATCATCTGGTCCAACCTTCCTCCTGAAGCAAGGCCTCCTGAAGCTGGTTTACCAGGACTACATCCAGACAGCTTGTGAATATCACCAACGAGGGAGACTCCACAACCTTCCAGAGCAACCTGTGCCCATGCTTTGTGACACAGTGAAAAAGTGTTTCCTGATATCCAGACGGTGCTTTCTGCATTTTAGTCTATGCCCTTGCCTCTGGTCCTGTCAGTGGGCACCACTGAGAAGACCCTGACTGTCCTTTTTGTACCCTCCCTTGAGATATTTACAGGTATTCATAAAACCAACCTGAGACTTCTACCAGGCCGAACAGTCCCAGCTCTCTCAGCCTTTTCTCATAGGGGAAACACTTCATGCTTTTATAATCTTGCTGGTATTTTACTGGACTTTCACCAATATGTCCATGCCTCTTGTGTACTCTGGAACCCAGAACTGCCTCTTCTGTACTCTGGAACCCAGAACTGGGCACAGTACTTCAGGTGGGCCCTCACCAGTGTTGAGGGGAAGGGAAGGATCACATCCCTTGACCTGCTGACAACACTCCTGCTAATGCCAGGATACCACTAGCCTTCTTTGCTGCCCTGGCATATTACAGCTCACACAGCAACCTCAGGTCCTTTGCTGCAAAGCTGCTTTCCAGATAGTTGCCACCCACCAGATACCAAGTCATGGGGTTATTGATCCCCAGCGCTTTGTGCTTCCCCTTCTTGAGCATCATGAGATTCCTGTCAGCCCATTTCTCCAGCCTGTCGATGTCCCTCTGGGTGGCTGCACAATCCTCTGACATACCAACCATTCCTCACTGTCTTCTGTCATCAGTAAAGTTGCCCCATCATCCAAATCATTTCATGTTAATCAAAATGTTCTGAGTTAACTTCTTTTGTTGTTTCCAAGCATCCTTCTCTCTTTCTTTCCATCTTTTACTAGCTCTCTTGTGCTCCCAGCAACAGGAGTTGTTCTGAGCTCTAAACAATTCGGACATGCTGGCTGGTATGAATACTCAGAAATCAAAGTGAACTGTAAACTGTGTAAGGAGCAACAGAAAATCTTAAGTGAGGAGGAAATTCAATCTAGGTCATACTGCAGTGGTGGAGAAAGGTTTAATGGAAAGACTAAGTTAGCAGCCAGTTCATTAACTGCTGTCAGCTCATATATAGTCACACATAGTACTCCAAACTGCACTATCCTTGTTGATATCTCAACATAATGTGTAGAAAATAGTAGAGACATTTCATCATCAGGTATTGGGGGCTTAAGAACTAAAAGTTTGAGTTAGAACTGTGCTCCCACGTATTAGTGAGTTTTGTGCACCAACTCAGATGGAAGCTAAGTTATAACTTCCTCTCTGAACCAGTCCTAGTAGAACACAGGTTTAATATGAAAACAAATTATGAAATTGTGTACTCTCCTCATAAGAATATATTGGAATGAATCCAAGACTTATCAAATTTACTGCATTTACTGTAGTTACAGCAATGATGAGTTTGTACTGTATGTCTGGAATCAAGTTTTAATGGGAAATCAGGAAAGATAAGATCATGCAAGTATAAACTAATTTGGTCTGCTATTTTGAAATGTAAATTTTGTAAGAATTGAATGTCTAAAAATATCTGGAATAATTAGACTACATCAATGTATTGTTCAATTAACTTCCACTTGTGGGAATATTGACACAGCTGACGTGCTATTTCCTGCCAATCATTATTGTTCTTAAATGATTTAAACTTGGCTTACTTATCTATGCAAGAAGGTTGTATTTTGAACAATGGTAAAAGCCAAGTAGTTAGTTTGATTTTGTTTTAATAAATTACTCCCTGAGTTCTTTGTCAAACTATTAGCCCTTGATGTGTGAGCTCCATGCCCTCTAATATATGCATAATTTGCCACTTTCTCATCCTAAACACAGATACCTGTCTATCAAAATTACCTTTCCTACTTCATAATAGCATTAACTTGCAAAGCTTAATCTTTCTAACAAGAAACTAACAGATTCCAGGGCTTTTCTGTAATGATAACCATACTTTTTTCCTCTCCTAACAGTCAGATGCATGATTCAAAATATTTTGTCTAAATGAAGATGACCAGTCTCTTTATCTGTGAGTTCTTGCACCCATAAAAAATGTGCTACCCACATCCTTTTTTGCCGTTTTGTATTTGTCAGAAATGAATGACAGCAGTTTCACTTTACTTGGTATCTACATTAAAGCAGTATACTACATAAATAAAAAAATCACATTGACCCTAAATATATTTGCAACACTATTTCATATTATGGACATATTCAGGTTTCATTTACACTGACCTCCACCTAGGGAAGCTGCTCACAAAGGGAATAAATTGAGAAAGAAACACAGATCACTGTAATGAAAATCAATGTTAATATATACCCCATGCTTTCTGAGAATAGAAAGCAAACAGGTTGTTGTCTGTTTTGAATAGCTGCATAAAAATACTGTACACAAAATAATCTGTCATGAGCTTTCTGTATTTAGAATAAGTATTTCTGAATTGTTTTTAACATAGTTCCATTATTTCTTGTAAAAGTAGAATTCCAGTTTATTTATTAAAACCTGAGGGGCCATCACATGATAGGCTGTAATCAATAAAACTTGTTCCAACTGATGTTATTCTGTATGTCAAGTCATATTGCTACAGTTCTGTCTCCAAGATGTTACAAAGCACTAGCTTGTTTGTGGTGTTCTTTTCTACCTTCTTAGCAATGACTCAGGAATTGTTTCTCATAACTATAGCAACAGGAAAAAACCCCCCAACAAATCATATCCCATTCATTTCTAACAAAAGACAAAAACACACCAATAAAAGCAATAGAAAAATCTGCTCTAATTCACTGTTACTGCATTGCTGCAGATGCATTTTGCAAAGTAAATAAATTACCTTCTGGTAAGAAACTTGCATGATCACTCAGTCACATCAGCATGTTGCCAAACCTGACTAATCTAAGCAAACAAACCAACCAACCAATCAACCCACAAATTATATTTGACATTGTCAGATCATCTGAAAAACTATAACCTTCATCCAGATTAACTTGGTGTATATATTTTAAGGAATAACCTAGATTTTATATATAAGAATTTTCTTTTCAGCATAGAGAAGCCAAGGTAGAGAGGTTCTTTGGAAGGCAAAAGATAGAAGAACAGAATCACCAAGGATAATGTGGTAAGCTTTAGGGTAGAGATTCACAAGGGAATGATGAGGCCAAGGTAAGTACTGTCCCTAATTTGCACTACTACCAGTTCTATGACTCTTCAGGGATCAGCTGTTTAAAGCTGATTTTGTTAATCTAATATGTATTTACATATATCCAGAGATAGGAAAGGATTTCTGTTTCCATTTGGTTTTTGACAACTGGTCTCCTATTTAGTTCTCATACATTCCTTCATTAATGTCTTGGACATTGCAGGAAAAGAAGACAAGACACCAGGAATGTGGTTTAAGTAGGCCGTGACTTCATAAATAACACATCTGGGAACCATCTGGCAATGACTCGTCCAGTACAGGTCATACTTCCTTTGTAATCCATACCATGTGGTGGCAAACTGCCATCAGCCCTCCACCCTGCTAACATGGCCTTAGCATCACTCTGAGATCCATGAGCCCCCTTCCCCTGAGGAGGACTGAAAATAGGAAAAACGGGCTATATCTCAACTCTAATGTAGCCCCAACCTTCTTTGCAGTCCTCTGTTCCCTTCTCTCTTCTGTTTGGAGTTTACTGTAAAGTCAAATCTTTAGTCAATAATTACCTTCACTGGAAATTTGCTGCAGTGAGGCAGTAGAAACCCTAGCCAAACTCTCACATTGTCAATAATTGCTTCCATTAGAGCAGCTAGCATCATATTCCTCTTCAAGTCAGAAATTTGAATACAATATGAATTCTATTGAGAGCATACTTCAAATGAAGAGTTACCTGATTTTTCTCTTCAGTTAATTTATAAATCAGCCAAGTTTCTCCTGTGATCACCTAAACTTTCTGGTGTGGTGTCCTGAAATCATAGTCATTTTTCTGTAATATGATCTGGTTGTACTTCTGACCTCTTGTCCTAGTCTCAATTCTGCCATTATTTTCTCTCTGCTTGTTTTATCATGATTTATCTTGATCAATTCATGCGGCCTCTCCCTCGTTCCAAATGAATCAGTGTTATCTTCTGATCCCCTGCTATGCCTCTTCAGTTGGTCTAAAGCTTCCCTGAAAGGTAACTGATGAACTTCCAGGAAAACTGGATTCCTGATGCAAGGCAAATGCACACTATTAGCCAGACAAGTCTGACATATTCTGAAAAGTAGGCTGAACATGGATATTACTGAAACTGTCCCCTCCGTACTCATGTGTCGACTCAGATATTGTATCAGTCACAGCCACAGTCTTCTGTGTTCCTATGGCCATGTCGGCTTCAGACACTATAATATCCATTTGGAATGAAGAAGAATCCAGTTTATGATGATAATGGCTGAGGAACATGTTGTTTGAAATTGACATTAAATTAAATATTCTTTATTAATTAGTTGCCTTCCATGGGAAGTAACAATAGCATGGAATAATTGACCTCCATTCTTATCACATCTGAGTAGTCTGATTGAAAAACTGTTACATTATTATAATATGGAAATTTATGTCATCATCTTTATTTTTTAAGACAATATTCTCAGAAGCAGAGGTGCAAAGGCAGCTTTTCCCTATTTTTTCAAATGCCTGAATTGTAGATGCCTAAGTCAAGGATACACGTGAACTGTATTTCGCCAGTTCTTCAGAAACTCTGCGACTATCCCACCCTCAGACCTACTTAACTCTTACATAAAGTTTCTCATAAGCTGATATATTCCTAAAATACTAATGGAAAACAATGACAGATTGCTTTGTATTCCTAACAAATAAAGATGAAAAATGGAAATTTGTTACATTTTAGGACAGATTTCTCCGCTTAGGAAAAATTAGTAAAATTATTCATCCTTACACACTTCTAAATGTTTTACATGTTGACAAAATTTCTAGCAGAAATCAAGCTTCAAGAATAAATAGGTGTCTTGCTGGCAATTCTCTCCATCTCTATCTCCTTCCCTCTGACTGATTTGAAAAATATTTTTATTATTTTTCACGATTTCTAAAGATCAAATTACTACCACTTCTGTAAAAGTGGTAGTATCCTTGCCCTATAATATATCAATGTATGTGAAATGGCGGTTCTGGCTGACTGTAGACCTACTGTCCCGTTTATAGTTTGGAAACAAAAAAAAAAAAAAAAGGGAAAAAAATTTGGGAACTCTCCAAAACCAAGTACCTCTTTTCTTGTTTTGTCCTTAAGAAGCAAGTGGGTCTGGTCATCACTTAAAACATAGTTTATGGTAAAGTATCAATTTCGAAATGACTTCCCAAAATATTAAAGGTACTATATCTGTAGTTAATCTTTTTTAATACTGTAGGCATCCATATGATCTTAACAATAGTAACAGCTTTAGTTAGCATTTAATCTAGTCTCCAACTGAACTAATTAAATGCAGCACTGAACAGAGAGGGAAATTCACTATTTTTCATTTGTGAACAGTCTCCCAAATTCACTGGTGAAAACAACAAGAAGAAAGGAAATTTTTGTCCTCTTATGAACTCTCACACTGAAGAGAAGTTCAGTGTGGTGGTTTCTTTCATAAAACCTTGAACATTAGCCAGTCCACATATATTGATCCATATTCATATAATAGTCAACTTTTATATTCTGCATATCTTTTGGTCTCATCTGCTGAAATAACCTGGGCTTTTCAATAAAAGGTGGATTTAGACAGAAATGTACTTAATAACATTCTAGCTCATCCGTGCATGATGTTCAGTGCAGGAAAACACCTCAGTGAGTTAGACTCCAGTCCCCTGGGTAATGATGGGAGACACCACAGAACCTCAAACTTAGTCCTACTGGTATGACTGACAGATGTTACCTCTGATCCTTTGGACATACAAAAGCAGATAAACACATGACAAGTATGTGCCCTGCCTTCTTACAGCAGCTTCTTCTCCTAGGACTAGTCAGGTACTGAGAGAGAGATCTTCTCTAGAAATATGGCTGCACATGTATATACATATATAAGTAGAAGGTTCTCAAGAAAAAACACTCTGTGTATGAACAGAAGACAAGAAGCCAAACCCTCTGCTTCACCAGTCACCTCTTCCTGTCTTCTGTATGCTTGAGAAGAAGGGGGTCCAAAGACAAGGTGGATTGAAGAGAGATGATATATATAATAATTGAAGCTTCTGTTGTCCCAGACTGCTTCTTGAGCCTCTGAAGATGTGGAGTGGATTCTCTAGATGGACAGTGTACAACACATCTCTTACAATGCAAATTTTAAAAAAACTCTACCATTTTGATTTAGAAGCTTTCACTTGTTCTTAGGACTTTTTATAATCATATAATTCCCTAATTGCTACTGAGAGAATGTGCTTTGAGTTGCAAACTGATGAGGAGAGCAATAATTAAGAGGGTATACCAAGCACATCTGCCTTAAGCAAAAGTAATTTGCAATGCTGAATTAATGTATTCTTTGTCTATCAGTGATATTTGGTGCCACATTTGCTTCTGTTATTGTTTTGGGCATATTTATTTATTCTGACTTATTCTGTCTCCCCTGAGTGTGTTATTTCCCCAGTCTCACTTTCTCTTTTTTTTTTCAATAAATGCAAAAATAAATACGCCAGGAGAATGACTCTCTGTGATACCCTACACAAAATCAAAAGCATTTTTTTAATTACTATTACCAGTAACTCATTAAACAAATACATATCTTTTGACAGAGCAAACTATTCTCTGAGATGTAAATTTTTTTTAATAAATTTTATTTAAGTAGCATTATTTTCCTCCTAATTTTACCTATTTCAATCTTCTTTTCCACTATTGTTGTAATAAGCTTTCTCATGATTCCAACAGATGTAACTATTATGAGATCAATTTAATTTTTTTGAGGGCATTATTTTAGGTGTTACTTTGCCTAAACATGTCTCCCGAAGATCTTTTCTCCTCACAGACTGGCAAAGGCTAAATCTGCAACAGGATTTAGGTGTTGAACTGCAGGCTATTGCAACATTTTCAGTATCCTACCATCATCCTGTTTCCCTGTGCGACGCACGAACTGAGTTGGGTTCTTAGCAGTTGACTCAAAGCAGCCAAAAGTGAGTGGAGAGCCCTCTACTTTAAGCTATGGATACACACAGGTTGCCTACAGCATGTCTCTCACAGGGACTTAACTGAGTATGGATTGAGACTGCAATAAAGTGCTTCCTTCTATTCTGGAGTCACATCTGGAAGCCCTTTCATGAATGAGGCACCTATACCAAGACAATCATTTCCTGAAAAATAAAATCTGTAGGGAGTTTTTGGTTCCATTAAACCCAGCTGCCTAGTGGTTAAAACATATCTGACTACTTAAACTATATAAAAGGATGTAGGTGATCTATGTTTAACTGTCTTTCCATGTCCCAGTCAGATCATACTCCTGCCTGTTGGGATAGCATGCTAGCTATAAGAGTATAGTAGTTTTTGGGAAAAAAAAATCCTAGTTGCTTTTAAAGCCTTTTTGTATAAACTACCTACATATTCACTTGGAGCAAGGAGTAGGAGCTGGATTTCCCTGGTGAGCGATTTAACCACCAGGCATTCTAACTCCCTCTCTGGCCTAATGAATATTTCATATTTTATTCTGTGGAACAACATATTATGCAATCATTCAATTAAGCACTGTCTCATAATGCATATGCACAAGGTGTTATTCATGAATAACACCACTGAAGCTGAGAGCTTGTTTTGTAAAATAAAAAATGCTGTTCTTCATTATTAAGCACTACATCTTTATCGTTCTGCTGCTGAAAGCAGAGCTCATGTTTGGAAACAGTGTATCAACCAGCCACTATTGAAAATATCACTTACCCCCAGGTAATTTCCAAATCAGAATGTAGGGGTTTGGAGAAAAAGGATCATGGTCTTTCTCCATCACCTAAAACACCTTCACCTGTTTCAGGGATACAGCCATCTTCAAGGAGAGGGAAGACAAGAACTATAGCCCAGAGAGATAAAATAATAATTATTGGGTTATAGAAACAGGTATCTTGTAAATGGAAGAGGCAGAGATAACAAAAGATGGTAATGAGTAAGGAAAAGGACAACAAAGAAGAACTGAATTTCAGGGCTGAGAGATCCAGGTCTTAAAAATAACCTTTTTAAACTACTTTATTTTTTTCCTGAGCTGAATAAAAAAATTAAGAAGTTGATGCCATTGCCTCATCCTGGGGAAAAATGTCAAAGTAAGGCAAAGAGGAGAGGAAGATCGAGAAGGTAGCTTATCTGGCAAAACTGTTTGCTGTTTTTAAGGAACTTAGCTTGCTCTGCTTCCGAAGACCACAGGTGAAGACTGGAGAGACCTATGAAGAGGAGGCTACTTGAACTTTTGGCTTAACAAGTGTCAGAAACAGAAAATGTAGAGACCCTGAATTAGATCACCATACTAGAAAATTTTTACTTTTGCATAACGCTTGTAGAGTATTTCTTAAAACACATTTAGTGTAATCTGCAAAGACTTAACCAGCCCTTTAACAGTATTCTGAAATGGATTGACATGTACTGGAATCTGTCACAGATGAGTGTGCTGGAATGGCTAAGGGTAGCTGGAGGTATCTGCTGAACCTCATAAACACGCCCAGTGCTCACAGAGCTTCCTCTAAGTCATAAACCTGGTTGAACATAAATGTTGTGTGGGTTGGTAGTAAGCACTTGTGTGCCTGCCAAATGACAGTGGAGAGAAATGTCAGATTTGAGTTGTGCTAAGAAGCTATATTAGAGTTTGATTTGTAGTTAAAGGAGAGACAAGCGGAGAGGAGACAGTGATGGGGACAGTAAGTGGGATCAATCTGTCCTTTAGTTCCTTGGGTAAGGTAACATAAGGTCATGCATAAATATCTGTGGCTAGTGACAGGGCTATTAAAGGGCCTGATTCCCCATTACAGGAGCTCTTATGCTTCAGGAGGGGAATTTGTGTGTACAGGAACTTTAGGAAAGAGCTATGTTTATGTGTTTTCCATAATTCTTTGATTTAGGAGGTAATCAAGTCTTTAAACTTTCAAATAAAGACATATGTTTATATGCAATTTTGACCTTGTAGAAAATAGAAAAATTGTGACAGTGACATCAGTCAATTGCAATCATGTGTTTGTCATTCAGTACCACCATGAAGACATGAGAAGACAGGATAGACAAATGTTTATAGGCTCAGCTATGGTTGCTCAAAGATACAAAAATAAAATTTTAAAGTCAGTTTTCTCTATATTTTAGTTTTATTGTATAACTAAATGCTGGCATGAAATCAAGATCCCTGCTTTCTACATTTTCATTCCCATACTACCCACTTTAAGTACACTAATTTGCTTTTTCAAGTTTTAAAGTATTCTAACCTTTTGTTGTCCTCCTTTAAAAATACTCTGCTATAAAAAGTTCATATTGATCCTCTGCATTAATCCTTGATGAGAACTCCTGTATTGAGATAGTTTGGCCAAGTTTCCTTTCCAAATTAAGTTACTCAAGGTCAAAACCACCACTGTTCGAGCTATTCTCTTAAAGCATCATCTATAAAGCTAAACTTTCAACTTGGACTAGAAGTACTATTATTCCATAAGTTCCCAAGTCATTGTGAATTTCAGTTTTCACAAAAGTTATACACTTGAGCAAGAGAGAACTAAACATCTCTCCAATTCTATATTGAGAACTAAAAACCCCACAACTTTATTACATCAGTCAGAATTTCCTGAAAGTTTCAGAGAATGCATAATCTTTTGAAGCACTATTGCAGCCTACAAATGACAAATTTGAAAAATTGCTGATATTATCAGTGATCGTATAGAATTCATAAACACATTTCAGATTGTATTCAAGAGCATCACAATTTTTGTTGTAGGGTACTTCAGAAAGTGACCAAAACTGAAAAATCCACGCAGTGCCTTAAATAATTTCATTAATTTTTATAGCCATAACTGTAAGCACTTCATGCAGCTGAAATTTAGTGCTGTTTATCAAGTCAATGGAAACCTTTTCCTCACTACATTGATTAGGTGCTTTCTCCCTAATCAGTCAGTAGTAAAGTCTCACATCATTCTGCACTGCATTTTTGGGAAGCATCACTATTTACTAAATGATGCTTTCTCAAGGAGATGTTATTCACTTTTCATGTGCAAAGTCTGTGGACACCTGAGCAAGGCTGAAAAAGACACAAGGTAGCTGAATAACAAGTAGTTTGGCATTGAAATTATATTTAGAGGCCTAATTTAAGACTGTGATTTTATATTAATTAGCCCCTTTAAGTTACTTTAAGGCCCTTAAAATTCACACAGACTGTGGGGCTTCTGTTTCATAATTATCTTCATAATAGTATTCTGGTTATAAGAATAAACAAAACCAGAATCAGATGTTCAGAAAGAGTGAAGATTATAATCTCTTTTCAGCACATGTATTTAAAAGCGTCAATGTTCACTCTTTTTTCCTCCTAAAAATGAGTTAATTTGCAATTAATTATTTACTACTAGCCTTACTGTGTGTTTAATTGTAAATATTTTATACCATCCTTTTAATGGAAATTTTTTTCTCGGGCTTATTTTAATGTGATTTTGTGCTATACAATGAGATGGACAAATCATTAGTTTTGGCTTTTCCTTTGTTCCTTTTTGCAGTAAAACTCTGGTTTTTATTGAAGTATTGAGTCAGACTAGAACCAAAATTTTTTCTGCTGTTTTCAGGGGGAAAAAAATCCCTAGCCAGTATTTTAAATAAACTTAATTTCTAAATATCTTAGAAATCTGACTTAAATATCTGACTGTTTAATCCTTCTTCTTTTTCTAAAAATAAGAAAAAGAAAACCTTTTCTCCTTGTATCTCATCCTGTCACCACCACTACTTGAGGTTAACATACTGTCTGTCTACTTTTAATAGAAACATTCCTCATATATTCTAACAAATCGTGTCTATCTGAATTCTATGTACAAAGCTGTAATTCCATTGAGAGTTTGTAGTGACATTGATAAATGATGTCACCAGCACCCTTTGCTTGAATTACAATCTTAATTATGTACACCTGGGTTCTTATTATTTCTTAAATTATTTCTGTCATAGCACTATCTTGTCCTATTCTTACTCTGATGCTAATTTGTTTTATCAGTAGCTGAGGCCCTGCAGCTTAGCAAAGCCTGTCCATGATGTTTAAATGACTATAAATTTCTTCCTTGTTATTGCTGTTTTTAAAACAGAATTCAGCTATAAACAACTAAGTCATTGAAGATGATGCAGATTTTGTGCAGTTTGGGGGGCTTAATTTTTGGTTTTTTTACAGAGTTTTCTTGCTTAAGACTATCCAGCATTTCTGGCTGCTTCTATATGCTTCATATTTCTTGAGAAAAGAAGAGCAAAAAGATTTGGTTACTCAGGTTTTGGGAGTTTTTTTGTGGGAGAGGAATTCCCCTATGGCCAAAGGTAGGAAGCACTGTGTATGGTAAACCTGAGAATGGGAAATACAAGTTTCTTCTAGTTCTCATTCTGTTGTTTTTCTTCTATATTCACCTTGTGAACCTAACCAGGATTACTTTTGTCACAGAAAATATAAAAGACTCTGCTTTGAGTGCATGTGTGGCCAATGCAATCCTTTTTAGAAGTGATCAATCAGGCTGTGGCTTGCTTTGCTCTGGAAGCCCCTTGAAGAGACAACCTTACAACAAAAGTGATTAAAAGTTCACAAATCCACTTTATCCTCCTAACATTTAAGAAAATATGAAGAAAGCTTAGTCTTTTAGGATATAACTTACATCTGTTCATTGTACTTATTTAACTTGAAGAATGTAGGTCTTATCTTGTACAAGGCTCACAGTTACCCACTTGCAAAAAAGTTTAGAGCTAAATTCTAGCACATTATTTTGGAACATAATCTTTACCCAGGAAAATGTATTCATGAGCTGGGTCAGACTTGAAAAAGGAATTAGAATATTTTGGTTCTTACAGTCATTTATTCCTCCTCTTTTTTTTTTCTGTTTTTTTGTTTGTTTGTTTTGTTTTGTTTTTTGTTTTTGTCCCTAAGCTTTCTCTTATTTCTGTCTGTCAACAAAATCTGAATTGCATCCTCTAGAAGAACGTACTTTTCTGCTTCCTTCATGGTCAGAATGTTTAGGACTGAATATTAACACTTAACTTCCTACCCATCACTAGTTATCACACATTCTTTTCTCTTTCTGCAACAGCAATCCTCAAAACTCTGAAACAATAGGAATCAAAATGCTCTGAATTTTGGACCATTCTTTACTGGAATATCAGGAGAAAAACAGAAATAAAAAGGAGCATGGACAGAAAGCTGGACAACCCTATCATAAATATAATTCTTGTACCTAAGTTGTTTTAAACAAATATTTACTTACATTTTAGTTTAGTCAAGATTACTATTATATTTATGGCAGTTATTTGCTTGTATATAAACAATAATGTATGCTCAACCCTACACTACAGAAACAATTCATTCTTGTCTCAAGTCTCTGCCACTGAAAATTTTTACTTATTTCTCTTGCCAGTTGTTACATTCATCTTTAAAGTCTCAGCTCTGTCTCATGAGATGCGTAGGCCCAAATGAGACTTTGAACTTTTCCCACACTGTTTCTTAAGCATTAGGTCCGTTCTGATGGCTCTTCCTGTCCCAGAAGTATATGACAAGTTCCTTCAAAAAACATTCAGTCCTTCTTGTGTTCCCTGGAGAGACTGTAATTTTCACTGTTCCACAGCATCTAAAATGCTAATTAGACTCTTATCAACTCTAGAGTTGTAATTCTGAACTTTATATATTTCTCAGTAAATCCAGCCTATATCATTAACCAGGACCTTCTGCAAACTGCACAAACCATCACAACGATGAATGCTGAAAACTCTAGGAAGGTGGCTCAAAAGCCAGCACTGTCAGGTCAGAAAAAGTCTAAGCCTGCCTTTACTCTGCTAATCCTTTAAACACCTGAATCAGTTTTCAATGACCTTTTTCACACTTTGCAGGGATCTAATTTTCGGGTCTTAGCATCCAAAGCTCACTTCAACTTCAGCCAAAGTCTGAATTGCATGTTAGTTCTTTCAAACACACCATAATGCAGCAGTTTCCCATTCTGGTACACCTCACATCTTTGAGAGTGTATAAAAGGCCTTTTTTTTCCACAGGAGAAAATTCAGAGAGGTCTTTTTCAGTCCTTAGTTGACATATATGTGCATACACATGAAAATTTGCATAGATGCCCTTAGTTAGCCTTTTTTTTTGTCATTCCTAAGTCTAAGACATGCAAGTCATTGCCTAAAATTTTGAGTCCACTCTGAAAAACAAGTCAAATAAATAACAAGATGAAGCACAGGTTATAAACTACTGGAGAGATTTGAAAAAGGTAAGCTCTTTCTGGTTTACTAGTTTTACTTTGGTATTTCTGTGATCCTCAGTAAAGAAAGTGAAAAAGTATTGCTGGAAACTTAACATGCATGGCCTACTAGGCAGAGCTTAATCCACAAAGGTTTCCTTAAAAAGTAATAAGACAAAAAGCTCAAATACTGGGAGTCCAGGCACTTAAAGCTCCAGAAGTTTTACAGGATCCCAGCGCTGACATACATTTCCAAACCTGGTGAAAATTCATGTAAAAACTGACTCATACTAGAGAGAAGATGCAAGGGAACTAATTCCTGTGGCAAGGATCCAGTTCCATAATTTTCCTAATAATTTTTGTTTGTGGTGATGAAAGAAGTTCTGATGTAACTAGGGAATCTGATGGGACAACTTCTTTATCATTGGCAAATAATGCTTAGGGGTAGTTCATATAGAATAGCTATGGCCCAGAACAGAAACAAATGAAACTATCCCAGGACTGCTTATTTTACTTGTTTAAATGAAAGATAAATCTCAGACTTTTTTTTCCCCAAGACTATGATTTAGGATGGACAAACTATTCAGCTTGATGTATTAAGTTTGTACATGGACTTCTCTGACTTGCTTGCCTTGTCTGTTTTTTGTGAGACACTCACTCTTTCCAGCTCAGTTGTAAGCCTATTTATATCTGGGATCCAAAGGAAGGTGTAGAACTGACCAATACTTCACTGTGCATTCCTAAGATCACTTTGATTGATAAGAGCTTTGTTTTTTCTCCTGTGTTTCTTCTTTCCCTGTCCTTTGTTTCCTTCCTCCAAAATACACTTTACCTGTGTCTTCATATTAGAATGAACTCTTTCTTACACAATGGATTTATTTTCCCTCCAAAGTCAAATGGGATCCTAATTAGATAGGGATTCCTTTAGTGTTCTAGAACTACAAAACATAATTAATAACAACTGAAAGAGAGCAGTGATCCTGCAGTCAGGTTCTTATGATCTGTTCTTAGACATGAGATGTACGTAAATTCACTTTGCGTTAGATTCCAAGGTTAGTTACCCAACTACAAATTACATTTAACTCCCCTGAATTTAACAGTCTTAATTTGTCCATATCATGGTTAGGGGGGCTGACCATTCTATGACTCTAGGAATGCTGATACAGATGTATTCTTGATCAGATTTTTTACATTTTGCCTCAAATAATTTGCATCAAAACTTTCCCATGTTCATAATTGAGTCTTTTGGGTGTAGGGGAATGCAACCTTCAATGCTAATATTTTTAATTATTTTTTTAGTAAGTCCTATATGATTATTTAAAAAAAAAATCCTGTATCAGTTAGTGTCTTGGAAGAGAGATTTTCCAATCTTTCTTTGATATTCTAAAATTAAACAATAGATACACAGAATACATTGGTCAGTGGCCCTTGCTCTGAACATACCTGGGATAGAGACTCACTCAGTCATCAGTCACATCTGAGCCGCACTCAGTCATACTGGGTGGCTCCTGCCTCCACACTTCACACTAGAAGAAAATTATTTCAACCCTTCCTAGTGCATTCAAGATGAAGGAGTGGGAAATGTACTGAAAGCAAGTTTCCCACAAAAAGGGAGAGGACAAGGATTTTGAAAGTCATTAAACTAATTTCTTCACTTCCCAGAACTAGTGTGTTTACCATTTTCTCCAATTACTGTGCAAAACAAACTTCTTTCCTCCACATTCCTCCTCCTCCTCATTATGATTTCCCTACCCTTATGAGGCCCAAACCCAGAGACCCTATCATTAATCTTCTTTCCAAAGTGTTTAGGTGTATGAGATCTGTTTTTAATTACCAGTCATGAGAAGAACTAATTATCCTGGCCTAACAGAGACAGGATGGTGCAATGGGGGTGCTGTTGTGGGGATCTGACCGTGCACATTTTGGCATATTAGATATTCCCATTGCTACTTCTCTGTCACTTGAAAAAAGATAAAAAGACAAGTATGCAGAAGTTACTCCAAGTTTACAAATGACTCCAAAGATTACCTCTGGGGGAATGAAATTTTGCCTTGTGGGAGTACTTGTAGAGTGCAGAGCAAATAGATAGCACTTCAACAGTGAATGCATAATTATAATGAGTTGACCAGTGACTCAAAGCTGAGCTATGCAAGCCTAAAATAAGCATTATGGATGTGGGAGTCTACAATTCTCAATCAAGGGATAAATGTTTCACTGCTTTAAATGTAAAAAAGCTACTTATCCTTCTGTCAGCTGAAGTTGGATGGCCATGTCACTTCTGAGAAGTTCTCATTTTCTGTGGAATTGGGTTAGTTCATAATACATTTCATATCTCCAAAATACACCCTTTTGCTTTAATAATCTTCTTACTCAGCATGGAAGTCAGACAAACACTGACTTACAAATAAGCACTCTGTACTGAATGGAGCTATAGCATGTTGAAGTTAAAGCACTTCATTACTTCAGTCCATAAAGCATGTTGTTTCTTCGATCCTTCTATATACCTAAATAAATTCACTAGGTGCTCTAAGTATTGAGTCTCTCAGAGGAATAGAATTTAAAGGGAAAGATGCGTATGGCATCTTTATGTTACTTAGTAACCAAGACAATAACACTAAAAATTATACATGAAATGGGAGCCATTCCAGGAAAAAACGCATAATACCTGAGCCTGCAATGTAAAACATTTTGTAGAAGGCTTGAAAAGGCTAAAAAGTTTGTCACTTCTCTAGAGAATCTGGCATTCAGCTATTGGGTTGTGGTTTGTTTGTTTGTTTGTTTGAGCAATTGATTTTGTTGGGGTTTTTTGCTGGTTTGGTTTTGTTTTGTTTTCTGGCTGAGAACTGTGGCATAACACATCCGACACAGATGTGGCATGGTACGGAATTTCTGCCCAACAAGTCATCAGTTGTGCCTCATCTTTTTCTGTTCTTATAACTTTGGCTGATTCATCCTCTGCTGGCTCCCAGCACACTCAGCAATTCTTCCTTAGCTGAGGAATCTGTCAGGGATATTACTGATGCTTGGAAGACACCACATTGACAGGTATCATCAGTCATCCCATGCTGCTTTGTGATTTTAAGGTATCCAGAGTGATCTGAAATGTAACATTTAGCTGGCTGGGCTTCCAAAAGCAATGTTCCTATGCTAATGTGCTGCTCTGTCTGGTTTAATAGATGCTTCTTTTTACCTGGTGTTGACTCCTATAAAACAGTGGCTCTTTTATTGCCCGGAATGGTGTGCAGCAAGCCCTGTCCTCTAAGTGCAATGTCTGCAGAAGCTATCTTGCTGTGCCATCACATCCAAAGCATTGGATCGCCTTCACTCAACTGCAAGGTGTTTTGGGCTACATTACTAATTACTGCAAGGTTTTTAACGTTTATTTACTTCAGTAAGAATTTGTTCCGCTTACTATGATTCATGACTCAGTCTATGATGCAGAATGAATAATATTTAACTGTCCCAGGTATGGCAATTATGATATGAGAATTAGGAACATAGTGCCTATCTGGTGAATATTATTAACCTTGCCTTTCTTTGAGGGCTGACTTTTCTTTTATTGATATTGTTATAAGGCTTAGCCTTTGGGGGATGGTGTTCAGGGGCAGTAGTATTTTTATTTAATTTTATTGGTTTGGAAGGGGTAGCAGAGGGAGAGACTTTATGACAAAGTATCCTCTGGGGTTTATACACAGGATGAAAATACTTGTGTCATCAAAGGTTTTAGTCTGAAATTGGTTGTTTGGTTTTTTTTGGTTGGTTGTTTTTTTTTTTTTTAAATACACCTAAGCTGCTCAGATTGTGTAGAAAAACTGTTATCAATTTTCTTGAATGCCTCCAATAGTTATGACTTCTGGACAACAAACTGTGTTGAAGAGCTGCTGTGTCAATGTTTAGGTGCAGCTGACTCCTTGTGAGCTTCATGCAAACAGAAAAGGAAACAGAGATATTTTTGTTGATTTGCCATGCAATCCGTCATCTGTCTAAAGAGATCATCCATCTGAAGTCATGTACAATAAATACATTAAGTAACACATTATCTAATGCTTTTCCAAGTCTTATCAATAATGAATGCTGCAAGTATTTGTACATTCAGGTTGCTGTTCAACCTTGTGTGACAGACCAGAATCAAATTACTCTACCATGAATGGCCTGTCAGAGACCTGGGGCAGTAAGTGATGCAGACTCTGCAACGGCAGAAAGGAATGCACATTTTTGAGTACAGTTCACTTTGGCTATAGACAAGCATTTATTTTCTGCACTGTGTGAAGGAATGAAAGAAGTTTTATGGCCTGTGTAATGCAGAAAGCAAACCTCTCTGGACATAATTGCCTACGAATTCCAGACTAAGGATTCCCAGTCTACAAATCCCAGATAATCTGTTTTTTCCCCTCCTTGTCATGGGATCAATGGTCATTGGGAATGATGAGTTTCATACACCCAAATAATTTCTCCACTTCCTGAGCTGAAATTTAGTGAGGTGGGAAAGATCAACCCGTCCTGTCAGACCAACTAGAGCAACACAGGGAATACGTGTATCATGGGGAAAGAAGGAAGGAAGGAAGGAAGGAAGGAAGGAAGGAAGGAAGGAAGGAAGGAAGGGAGGGACTTCAAAAATCCCTTAAAGGAGTAACAAAAAATGAAATATTTTTTAGAACATCATGTAAGATTCATAAATCACTGAACAATCAACTAAAAGATTTATGAAATATTTCTTATAGACATGGTTAATAAATTATATTTTAAAAAGAAAGGTAGGAGTACATGACAGAACCAGGAACAATTTAAAATAAATTTCAGATGGGCTTTCTTCAACACAATTACTTTGTGTTCAACTTTCTAGTGTGTCTTCAAACTCAGCACTCTTAGTAGTTTGGGTTTTTTTAATTGAAAACCACTGTTTAAACCAGTGAGCTCTAATGATTCACCATTGAATTAGCTCCTGCATATTTTATGATTGTTTAAAGTGTTTAGTGTCAACAAAATCTTTTTTAACAAATAACAGCATATCACTATATCCTTTTCGCACCATCTGTTGCAAAACAATTGCCTCATTGAAGTGAAGAGTTATTCCAATAAAAATCCTCAACAATTTTATCAGGTGATTTTTATGCAATATTAACAGGGTTGTCAAATACACAATGTGAGTAACTACTCGATAAATATGTGTAGGAAGTAAAATAGCAGTTATAGCAATTAATAACTAGGGGGAAAAAAAAAGAATATCTATGTTCTGACAAGAGACCAAAAATTATATAGACAATTCATTTTAAATGTAGATAGTGTTTTTCACTGTAGAAGTTTCTAAACTGGTATAAGCAGTGTCACTGAAATGTATCTTATATATGGTGTAGGGGAAAAACAGAGCAGCTGTTAATTGTTCTGCAGAAATGCTGCGCCACATAGTTTTGGACAGGAAATAACCCCTTTTGTCTCTGGAAACAAGTGGGGAATTTGAAGGTGCAGAATATTTTTACTCACACTGATACTGGGCCAGGCAATCAGCTTTAAGACCCTTGGTCTCATGTATGTGACATGAGCTCTCAGAAATTACCATAGGCAGCAAGGATATGTCTTTATAAGAATACTGTGTAAGTCACACAGTTTCTGCAAATAGTTGTACTTAAGAATCTGTAGGGTTTAGAAAAAAAGGGTCCCAGAAGGCTACAATTCCACTCCCTTCCCAGTTCTCTGACTTTCTTTGGGAAGAAGTCATTGAACTCAAACACTGACCAGGACTACTGATACTCAAGTCCTGAAAATACATGTGTTGTGAAAGAAGGGTTCGCAGCACAAAGTGGCCCCATCACGTGGTGCAGGAGTACTAAACAACAAAACCTACCACTTCAGTCATAGCAAATAGCTTGTAGATTTGTCTATGAATATTAAACTCACTTCAAACAGCAGGGAGCAAACAACCTACTGTTTGAAATAAGAATGTGTGCTTACAAATCATCCACTATTGAGAGACTTTTCCCATCAGACTGCAAGCCAGCAATCTAGGTTTTACTTTAATGGTTCCTACAGTGTTGAACTGGCTTTCTAGCAAAACCCCATTTATTTCATCTCTTCCTGTTTTTGAAACACCCTCCTAAGACCTTTCCTGCCCAGAAGGTGTTCACTAGTTACTGTGTCCATATATTAGTTTAGGTTCTTTGTTGTTTCCTTTTGGGTATGGTGGCTTTTTTTGTATATTTGTTTGCTTGTTTGGTTTGTGGTTTTTCTTTCACATTTTGTGGGGAGATCTTAATTAAATAATTTCTTTGCTATGTTTTTTGGTATCACACCTTTTACCAAACTTTCCAGACAGCAAAGATAAACAATAGCATCATGGTCCACTAAAACATGGTATCTATTCCTAACAGAATTCACGGCAACCTTTGTGAAACTTGTTTTACATTCTGAATCTATTAAAATCATTGTGCATTTTGACATTGACCAGTTGCCATACAGCAAATATTTCACTGATATAAATTATGTGGTATGAAATGGAGGAGGTAGAAAGAATTGTTGGTAGGGTGTGGCACTTTTTTTGCTTTGTTGCTGAAACTAAATGGAATCAGATATTTCTATATTCAGCTTTCCAGAATAACTTGTAATAATGTTTGGGAAGAGATGAAGTCCACAATTACATATATAATTTATAGGCCTTAATTTTCAAGAACATCTGGGCATTCAGAGAGGAGATACTGGAAAAGAAAGCTGACTCATCTTGACAAATATCAACTCTCCTCTCCAAACAGTCTTTATCTCAACTTGCAGAATTCTTACCTTAAATGAGAAAGAACATGCAAGTGGAAGAGTCTTCTAGCAATATGATTCAATATCCTGTAAAAGCATCCTCTCAAGGGAGGTTGCAGGAGGCCCATTGCTTGAGTCATGTAAATTTAAGCTGGACAAAAGTTTGCTATAGAGAACAGTTTTGGATGTGTGGAGACTGTACAAGCTGATTTTATGAGATTCCCATTTCTAACTTCTTTGATTTTGCAGCAAACTTAACAGGACACAAAATAGCTTCCAAAATGGCCAAGTACCAATCTTACATCTTTTCATCTGGAACTACATTATATAGGTTTTGTTTAAATTATGTCAGATACTAGGAATAGTTTTGGCAGATACATTATGGGATTATGATCCACAGTGGGACTCTCTACCTCAAAAGTATCAAAAGTATCAAAACATTTCAGATCATGCCCTCTCTCAGTTCTTCCACTAACAAAATTGCACAATTTAGTTGTAA